>JAKSZT010000049.1:7737521-7949220 GCA_026826555.1 Tolypeutes matacus | reverse complement strand
TTTTTTTTATTGTGGGTAAAAATCAAAATTTTCACAATACATACCAACATTTGCAAAATGATATATAAATATATATGCATATATGTGCATTTGCTTACAAAAATGTTATTTATGTATATATATAAATATATTTTAAGAGGTGCTTAGATACCCAAAATATTACACGGAACCCACTGGGATTCCCATGTTGCCCACCTCCCACACCTCCCACCACATCCCACACAAACATCTCCCACAAGTGTGGCCCACCACCCTCAATGGACTTACACATCCTGGGGCCTTGCCACCAACCATAGACCACAGTTCACATCGTAGACCACACTCACTCTCTCCCACTCAGTTCTGAGTGGTGTGTGCTGATTTAAAATGGCCTACATCCGTTGCCACAAAGGTACTCAGGACAACCTCCAAATCCCAAAGAAGCCCCTGTATTTCAACTGCTCGTCCCGTCCCTGCCCCAAAAGTGTCTAGTGGCCACTGGCTCCACCTCATTGTTATAATTTCTTTCATTGCTAGAATCACCATATGTGAACAACAGAATACCATCAAGTCCACTCTAGTCCATAGTTCTTTCCCCAGTCCTGAGGGGACTGGGATGGTGATGTCCACTCCACCTCCAAGTGAGAGAGGGCTTATATCCCATGGATATGGTGGGTGGGATGATCCTGCCTGCAGATGCAGGCCCTCTCCATTCCCTGGGATGGCCATTGCCCATCATTGTCTCCTCGCCAGGTGACTTGGATGAGTCCATTGAGCTGTAGGGTAGGAGTTGCAGCTCCACCGAGATCGTGCTAGGATTCTTTATAACAAGAATTCATGTACCTTATGAGGACAGGCATATGGACCAATGGAATTGAATTAAAAGTTCAGAAATCAAC
Organism: Tolypeutes matacus; assembly: GCA_026826555.1. Taxonomy (NCBI): domain Eukaryota; kingdom Metazoa; phylum Chordata; class Mammalia; order Cingulata; family Chlamyphoridae; genus Tolypeutes; species Tolypeutes matacus. The sequence goes on along the minus strand of JAKSZT010000049.1, from coordinate 7,948,342 downwards.
CCTCATATATATGGCCAACTGATTTTTGACAAGAGTGCCAAGTTCGTTCAATTGGGAAAGAATGGTCTCTTCGACAAATGGTGATGGAAAAACTGGCTATCCACATGCAAAGAATGAAGGTGGACCCCTACCTCATACCACATCCAAAATTAACCAAAAATGGATCTAAAACCTAAATATAAGCACCAAGACTATAAAACGCTTAGAAGAAAACATAGGGAAATATCATCAAGACCTTGTGTTAGGCAATGGTTTCTTAGAGTTTACACCAAAAGCTCGAGCAATAAAAGACAAAAATAGATAAATGGGACTTCATCAAAATTTAAAACTTTTGTGCATCAAAGGACTTCATCATAAAAGTAAAATGACAACTTATCGAATAGGAGAAAATATTTGTAAACAATATATCTGATAAAAGTTTAATATTGGAATATATAAAGAAATTCCTACAACTCAATAGCAAAAAGGCAAATAATCCAATTAAAATTTTTAAATGGGCAAAAGACTTGAATAGACATTTCTCCAAAGAAGATATGCAGATGGTCAAGAAGCACATGAAAATATCCTTAATATCATTAGCATTAATGAAATGCAAATCAAAACCTCAACAAGATACTAATGCACACCCACTGGCCTAGGTACTATTAAAATAGAAAAACAGAAAATAACAAGAGTTGGAGAGGATGCGGAGAAATAGGAACCCTCATAGATTGTTGGTGGTAATGTAAACTGGTACAACCATTTTGGAAAATGATTTAGTGATTCCTCAGAAAGTTAAGTATAGAACCACCATATGACCTGGCAATCCCACGACGAGGTATATACCCAAAAGATTTGAAAACAGGGACTCAAACATATATTTGCATATGATGTTCATAGTGGCACTATTCACAATAGCCAAAAGGTGGAAGCTACCCATGTGTCCATCAACAGACGATGGATAAATGAAATGTGGTATATATCTACAATGGAATATTATTTGTCCATAAAATGTAATTAAGTTCTGATGCATGCTTTAACATAGATGAACCTTGAGAATTAGGTTGAGTGAAATAAACCAAATACAAAAGGGCAAACATTATAGAATTCACTTTTATGAAATAATTAGAATAAGCAGATTCATGAAGTCTGAAATTAGAATACAGGCTACCAGGTACCTGGAGGGGGTGGGGAATGGGGAGTTAATGCCTAATTGGTATGTTGTTTCTGTTTGGGTTGATGGGAAAGTATTGGTAGTGGATGGTGATGATGGTGGCACAACATTGGGAATATAATTAAAACCACTGAATTGTATAATTGAAAGAGAATAAAATGGAAAATTTTAGGTTGTAAAGAATTAAAAAAAAAAAAAAAACCTCATAGACCTTTACAACACAAAGAGTAAACCCTAATGTAAATTAACTATAGTTAATAGTATATTAGTATATATATATATACTATATATAGTATATATATATATACTATTATATATAATATATATAGTATAATATATTATAGTACTATAATAGCAAAATATAATATTATTGCTTCATCAATTGTAACAAAGTTTCCAAAACTAATGCAAAGTGTTAATAATAGGTAAAACTGAGGGGGGAGGTTATATGGGAAATCTCTACTATCTGAGTGATTTTTCTATAAATCTACAACTGTCCTAATAATACGTTTTCTGAAAGTTAAAACAAAAAGATTCATGTGCCTTGATTTTCCTTCCAAAATTGATTTCAAGTGACATGATATTTGTCTCTTCTTGTTACCTCAAATGGTAGCAAGAAGAAATATTTATATTTTCTCTTCCACTCCCACTCCAATAGCAATAACAAGATTGATGTAATAATGGAGCAGTGTTGGCCTAAACAGGATGACAATCATAGCTGGGGAATCAATAGATAGAAATCAACACCTGGTGGTAGAAAGACTACACAAACTTCATAGATAGATCTAAATTTTATTTCGGCTCTCTAATTTACCAGCTGCATTACCTTTGATGAATTGCTCAACTTTTTAGAAATTGCATCTACCTCTAAGACTTAAGTGCAGTGATACATATCAAGCATCAAGCATCTTATATATAGTAAGTGCTCAATAAACATTGGTTCCCTTTCATCCTAACCTAACATAAAAGATCTATGTCACTCCTAAAAAATTCCTTAGCTGTTTGGGTCTCAATTTCCTCAACTGTAAAATGAAAATATGGAACTAGATGGATTCCAAAGGTCCTTTCAGTTTCCCAAAGGAACTCATCTTTCATTTAAATTCAACAAGCACAAATTAACTGCCTTGCATCTATCCTAGGGGCTGACCAGCTCCAACCACCATCAAAAGCCTGCCTCTACATTCAGCAGAACAGGATTCAACTCCTGACTACTTTAAATTCCCCAAAGAAAAATTACTAGGCCAAACCAAAGATTCTAACTTTAAGGAAAACTCTGCAAAGACATCACAAATCTACTGTAAATTAAAATATTTTAGGGCATACCTTACATAATTACTACCTCTCTTTTGACTGTAGATGACAGGTGAGAACTAAAATGTTTATACTATTGTTCTACAATAAAAAACCCAAGGGATATTTCATGGATGGAACTTAGTGCTTTTTTTAAAAAAACGAAAGAAATGAGCAACAAACTTTTGCTTCCCTTGCAAGTCTTATGCTGGGTCTTGAAACTTAAAATATTTGTGTCTTTCAGAAGCAGAGGAGAATAAGATTTGTCCTGAGAGACTTTTTTACAATGATAAATATTAATATAAAAAAGTTGTTGCCTGTGTTCTCCATCTTAGTTTCCAACTTCATGTTTCGAATTTACATTTCCTAAAAGTAACATGTAATATAATTTAAATGACTGAATCTTGTAAGCAAGACCTGGGAAAATATTAACTGACCCTAAATGACAATTTTAAATACAGTTTTTCCTCCTTTTCTCTCCCATAAATAATTTATTATCAATGGAGTTTTCATTACAGATGAGGCTTTTTGCAAATAACCCTCTAGAGATTCAAAAGACTATTTAACATCGTGATGAGCATTCCTAATCATGGTTTCTCAGAAATGAGTCATTTGAGATTTACCTGTCTAGTATCATTGATCTATATCAAAGAATTCTGGAAAACACATCTTAGAAAAAACACCAACAACTAACAAACATCCCACTTAAATATTGCCTCAAATGTGTGAAATATAATCTTTTAAAAAAAAAAATCAGCAGCTATGTTTTATGGGTTAATTCTTTCCCTAAAAGTTAATAAAGTGTGCCTTCAGAAGGCAGATTGTGTGTGGAGGTCCAGAAAGCCACAGAAACCTGCGTTAGATGCACAGGTTTCCAACGTAGACGTCCTCCATCCTCTTTCTGCTCTTGCTCCAAACCAGATTCGTGAGTTCTGAACAGGTCACTTGGCCTTTCTAGTTCTGTTTCTTTATCAATAAAACAACGGGTAGGACAATCTGATTGTGCTAAGATGTCCTCCAGTTCTGCTAGTTAGTATCTGTGAGAATCCTTCATTTGAGGGGCACAGGTCATGGGGAAAAGCTCTCCCCGGAGAGGACTCATTCTGCTTTTCGTGGGGGCCACTGGCACTGGCCAGCTGCTGTAGAGAACCAGACACCAAATGGTCTGGCTTCATGCCCTGGCTGGAAAGCGACGTCAGTGAGAACTAGGAAAGCACTTAAAGACTCAGCCTGAGGAAACAAACTATTTTCTAGCATAGTAAAAAAAATAAAATAAAAAAATAGGTGGGGAGGCATTGGAGACCCCGCAAACTCAGATCCTTTGTGACAAAAGCCTTTCATCATGGCTGGCAGAAGCACTGGATTCATTCAGGTGACCACTGCCCTCCAGTCCTTAAGAGAAATAGTTCTGGGAATGACTGATCCTCACTGCCCAGTCTCAGATCTGACTCTTGGAAATGCATCTGTTTTTAAGCAGCAGCAGCAGCTACATCTTGTGCCACCCCCTAGGACTCCTTCATAAGACAGAGTGCAGCAGTGTGGCTAGGAGTAGGGCGTTAGGCTCAAATCCTGCCTCTTCCACTTAACTGTTGTGTCATCTTAGACAAGAAACTTAACGTTTCTGTGCTTCAGCTCTCTTTTCTATAAAATAGGGAAAATAATAAAACCCAACTCATAGGGTTGTTGTGAGGATTAATCAAGATAATGCATGCAAAACAGTTAGCACAGAGCATGACATATAATAAATGTTTAGATAGACAATGAGTGGATGGATGGATGGATGGATGATAGATGGATAGTGATTGATGGATGGATGTGGATAGATGGATCAATCCTGGGTCTCCCCTGAAAAGGCTCATCTGAAGGCCACCAATAATTTGCTGACATGAATGACATCTGGCCAATCTTTCCTCGTCTGAGCAAATGATAGGCAAAGACTCAAAGCTGGGCTCAGCTCTTACTAATAGGATCCTGCAAGAGTCAGGAGGAAATGAAATTATCCTGAAAGCAAGAGAGAGTTATTCTGGTTTAAAAGAGGATCTTTAAAGAGAAAGAAAAGTATGCACACACACACACACAAACTTAATCTGGTCATGCAGAATCAAAGAGAGGATGTTTTTTGTTTGCTTGTTTGTTTTTATTAGAAAAGTTGTGAGATTACAAAACAATCATGTATAATGTGCAGTATTCCCATACGTCACCCCTCCACCAACACCTTACACTGTTGTGTAACTTTAGTTATAGATTATGAAAGAACATCATCAGACTATTACCACTAACTATGGTCCATAGTAGAGGGGGTTGTTTTTAATTTATGCCTTCTCAAGTGTTGCCAGCATTAAAAGCTACAGGACTTTACAACTGGATGACTTTCTAGAGATGGTCTAGTCCAGCTGCCTCTCTTGAGAAGTAGCTGAAGTCCAGAAAGGCTAAGCAACTTGCTCAAGGTCATTTAGCAGTAGGGCAGTGTCAAGACAAACAAGCCTCTGACTCCCCCCCTCTTGCCCACCCAGTCCTCCACCTGGTCTCTTCCACCAGGTCATCACCCTGCCGTGGCTGTGTCAAATAAAGCATTTTTAAAAAGAACCCACAGTGAGAGGTTTGTCACTTCCACCAAGTTCCCAAAAAGTACAGAAGCCACCTCAGCCCTGAAGACCTCCTCTCTAGGGCATCCCAGAGTGAGAATTGGGGAGGACACCACTAGCCTGCCCTCTCCCAAGAGCTCTTTGTCACTTCTACTCCTTTCCTTTCCATTCATTCCTCACATCCACTCTAACACCTTCCTCACCCCAGAGGTCAAGCACTTCCCAGGGCAGAAGTTACAACCCACTAATTTGCAAATTCTCATCTTCCCTCCAACGCTCTACCTTGAGAAAGGGAATGCAGAACTGTTGGGTTTTCTCCAAGTTTCCTGCGTGAATTCAGTCAGAGGCGATTTCCTCCTTCCCTAACATAACTCAACCAGATTCTTTTACAAAATGTGTGAGTGAGTGAAGGGCTGGAGAACCACGGATACCTGACCCCGGGACCAGGAGAAAGGACCAAGGAATCCGATAGGGGAGGATGCGGGGCCTCGGGGCGGAAGGCGCCCCCTGCGCGTTGCAGTCCGCCTCCTACAGCTGATGGATGGGCTGCCTAGAGCGAGGCGACCGCTGAGGGGACAGAGCGGCCGAGGGGGCTGCACTGGCTTGATGATAGGCTCTGGTAACTGACTAAACAACAGACGGGTGCCTCCAGCGACACACGGAGAAGTGGAAGATGCCAGGAGCTCTCCCCTCCCTCCGGCTGGCTTCTCTCCTCTCCGATCCGTTGCTCACCGCTCTGCGCACCTGGCGAGCACCCGCGGGTGGGTCGCATCACCCGGACAGGGACTGCTTTCCCTGCAACCCCGAGGGCGGAGGGGAGCATAGGGCGGCCGAGGTTTCTCAGCTCTACCAAGAGCCTCCCTTCTTCCCCGCTTGCAGGGAAGCTCATCCCAGAGAAAGACTTTCTCTGCGTGCCTCAAGTCGACAGATATGGGGCGCTTGTCCCCCAGGCACATGCGCCAGCGTGGGGCTCCCACAGCCGAGTCTCTGCTCCCAGCGCGGAGGCGTACGTGTCACGGCCAAGTGCTAGTTTCCCACACGCACACCCACCCGCGAAACCGGAAGGAAGACTTTGCTTTCGCCTCCCCCTCCCCCACCTACCTGAATTCGGGGACCAGGTTAGGCTGCAGCCCGTAGAAAGCAGCGGAGAGGGTGACCAGCCAGCCGGGCTTGTAGCTCCCGTCCTCGCACTCCAGATAAGGCGGAGACCACTTGACATGGCTCCTGTCCCCGCCGAGCCCGTTCCTGCGCCGCCAGCTGTGGCCCAGGCCCTGGGGCCCCTGGTGGGAGCCGCGGCGGTGGACGTGAGGCCTCCACTTGCGCCGGAGCCCGTGGAACCACTCGGTCTCCAGCGTGGCGTTGGCCAGGTGGTGCGCCGAGGAGGACAGGTCCTGGAGCAGGACGCGGCTCTCCTCACGCGTGGCCTGGAGGAAGACCTGCGGGGCCGGCGCGGACAGCGACTCGGTGCTGAAGGTGATGGCCGCCCGGGAGATGCTGGGCTCGCCCTCCAGGAGGCTCCGCACCAGCGCCTGGTACCACTCCAGGTCGTCCTGCAAGTTCTGCTCCCGCGACTTATTGCTCTGCAGCATCATGTTGAGGAAGTTGGCGGCGTGTGTCAGCGTGTCCAGCGCCCCGTGCAAGGAGGGGTGGGAGCTGGCCAGGGAGGGCGGCTTCCCCAGCAGGACCGCCAACTCGTAGCGGCCGGAGCAGTTAGCTCGCTGCAGCAGGTGGGAGTCCCCGGTGTAGAGGTAAGAAGCCACGTCGGTGGGCACCTCCTGGGAGAGTTTCTGCGCCAACATGCTGCTGTCGGCGGAGCGGCTCCAGGGAGCCGAGAGGTCCGAGGCAGAAGCGCGAGCCAGAGGCTGGGCAGGCTGCCTCCCACTCAGGCTCCTCTCCCGAGGGGCGTCCGACCTTCCCGGGGGGCCTCGGCTGGAGCCCACAGCTCGCGATCCCAGAGGAGCGAGCAGGAGGCAGAGGAGTAGGGGGCAAGCCATGGCTCCCGGCTGCGTCGCGCGGAGGAGAGGAGGGAAGGCGAGGGGTCTCTTTTTAAATGTTGGTCATCAATTCATCAACAGGAAGACTTTCATTAGGTGTCTTCCCCCTTCGCCGGGATGGCACCCAGAAAAACCAAAAGGACTTTAAAGTAAAGATGTTCCGAAATTGGCCCGGATGGCTACGCTGCCGTGGCCGAAGACCGAATCACCTGTGGCAATGCTGGCTGCCCCGCTGCACCGTGGGTCGCTCGGGATTACGCACCTCGCCGCTCGGGCAGCCGGAGCTGGCCTGCTCGGGTCCTCCGGCTCCGCCGCTTCCCCCGCCGCGCTCATTGAGGTGCGCTCCAGGGCTGCTGTGGCTGCTGCTGCCGCCGCGGCCGCCGAGGACGCTGCTCCATCCTCTGGCCGGGCACAGGTCGTTCCCGCCTCCCAGCCCCGGCTCCTCCTCGCTCCCCTGGCCCCAGGGCGCGGGGCGCGCACAGCCCTGCTCGGCGAGCGCGCGGGGAAGTCCCAGGCAGCGAGGCTGCTTTCCGGAGGTTCGTCTTTCCGGAGGCGGCAGGGCCAGGCAGCCGGTTAACTGGAGCCTTTGGGCTTGCCCGCAAACCACGCTCGGCTGCTGCGGGCTCTCGGGAGGGAAGCGGGTTTAAAGAGGCAGCTTGGCCGCAACCAAGCCCAGGCGGGGCGGCTTCCAGGCGTCTTCTTCCCTGTGTGGTCGGCTCCGCTGTCAATCAGCCGCCCGCCGTTTGCGGGGCTGGGGCGGGAGCTGTCCAGTGCTGAACCCGAGGCGGCGCGCGGGCGGCGGCGGAGGCGCGGGAGGCGTGGAGTCCTCGCACCCACTCCTGTTCCCGATGACTCGGAAACCCGAGGGGGTGGGGGCGGGTGGGCGGGAGCGAGCCGAGAAGCAGAGCGTTCGTGGCTCTGAGCGAAGAAAACTTGGACGTGCTGAGGAGGAGGATGTTGGCGCCTCGCATTCTGAGTTAAATCAGTCTTTTCTTTTGCCTGGAAAAGAGGGACAAGGGACTTTTCATTCTGACTTAAATCCGAGGGGAGGGACGTAGGATGGAGACGTGTCCTCCCGGCATCTGCTCATTTTAGGCAAATTATCAAGTCCTCCTCCTTGTCGTCCGTTGAAGAAATTATTAAAACCTATTTCCCAGGCGGATCTTAACTATGAGGGAGTAATGGAGACATCTACCGGCTGAGCTTTAAGGGGGTGGGGGGGGATGCTATATTTGAGGAACCTCTGATTTTGAAAGAAGGCCAGGATCGAGGGGAGCCCGTGAAAGATGCCTGGGGGGCAGGACTCACGGACTGTGAAAGAGTGACAGCGAGTGGGTCTGTGTTGGGCTAGAATGGGGAGAGATTCTCTTTCGGGTTCCTGGAATTAATGGGTAGGACTAAATCCTCAGCTTAGCTGTGGGTTGGGATATCCTGTAAAAGAAAGAAGATACCCTGTAAAAGAAAGAATAAGCATGCCAAGCCACTTGAACTATTGGAAAATCTCTTAACAAACGGCCTAATTATTTTATTCGATGCTCATTAAAGAATTTTAAGAGTGTCTTCTGACATCTTGATTGGTACCAGATATGTAGACCTTTCCGCACCTCCGCTTTCTAGATGCACCTCTGTCTGAGTTTGCTGGGGTTGCTCTGACAAATACCACAGACACCAGGAATTTATCAACTCACAGAATGGAGGCTAGAAGTCCAAAATCAGCAGGCCAAATGTTTTCTCCTGGAGTCTGCAAGCTTCTGGTGATGGTTTTCTGGCAATTTCTCTTTTTCAGTCTTCTCCTCGGGTTCCTGCTTCCCTGCCCAATGTCCTGTTTGTAAGGATGAAGGCCCGGCCTCAGCTCAGTTTGGCTACATTTTAACTGATAATATCTGCAAAGGTCCTATTTACAAATGAGTCCACAAGCACAGGCTCAGGGGTTAGGACTTGAATGAGCCTGGGAGGGAGACAGAACTCCAGTCCCACAACTTCCATCTTCACATTCACCAAGGAAGATGCAAATAGAAATTCACAAATTCCCTTCAATTCTCAACTAACATAAATACCACGCAGGGCATTCTAAGATACCGTTCCACTTCATTTTCACTACTGGGAATATATCAGAATGTAAACTCTAAAAGGGCAAAATATCTTTGTCTGTATTGGTCACTGATGTATTTTGAGTACCTAAAACAACAATAGCTGGCCCATAGTAGGTCCTCATTAAGTATGTTTTTAATGAACTAGAAGATGGTGCTGATGAAGTTAATTATTTAAAAATCCATCTCCAAGAGAAATCTGCCTGATATGTCAGTGGTGAGGACTACTGGAATAAGACATAGCAACTGGTTTTCCAAACTGCACTGCATAGTCTCCAGGTGAATTTTTACAGCTATGCAAAGAGTGGATATTAGATTTGTATTTACTTACAAGTAGAGTTCTTGTTCATATCCGACTTTTTGTTTAAATTTTGCTTTGCACTGTCGGCGCCTATGCTAAATAAAGGTCATCACAGTTTAATGCTCTACTCTGACATACGTGGCCATAACAGAATGAGTTTCTGTTTGCTTCATTTTATCAGAGGATACAATAGGATTTTGCATCTATCTAACCATCTAAAGACTGAGATATAATTTCTTCATTAATTGATATTTTAGAAAAACTATATAACAATAATTCTTTATTTGTAATATCTAACAAAAGGGGAAATATAATTTTATTAGTAGCTCCTTCTATAAGTAAATCAATGGCTCAGCATAACTAAAAGACCTTGGTTCTGGTCCCAGGGTTGTTTTAAAAATCACGTGACCACTAGCAAGACAGTTGAAGTTTCTGGGTCTTGGGACACAAACTGTACAGTATACGGACCTCAGGATATGACACTGAGGAGGTACTGGGGTGGCACCTGAGCCTCTCTCCAGGAGGGCCAGCCCTCCTCTAGTGCACATATAACAATGAAGAAGCAGGTTATCAGGTTCTTGCAATTTTAGCTTTTCTTTCAGTGGATCACCATCAGCCTACCTTGCCAAAACAATAGGGTGGCCCCAGGACACAATGGGTCTAGAACAGTACTGCCCAACAGAAATATGTGAACCACAGCTGTCATTTTAAATGTTCTAGTTACACATTTACAAAGTAAAAACAAAAAATTTGAAATGAATTTTAATAATATATTTTATTGAGTTCAATATATCCAAAACATTATTATGTAAATAAGTAAACAATATACTAGTTGCTAAGATAGTTTGCATTTTTATACCGTCTTCCAAAACCAGTGTGTATTTTACCCTAACAGCACAAATAATTGAAACAGAAGGAAAATCATTTTATAAGATAACAGTCTTAGTTTTTGGACTGCTAAGACAAATAGCACAAAATGGCTTGGCTTAAACAATGGAAAATTACTGGCTCGCAGTTTTGAGACTAGAAGTCCAAAATCAAAGTGTCCGCAAGGCAACATTTTGCCCCTGAAGGCTGAGGCATTCTGGGACTGGTTAACAAAGATTTTTCGGTCTTTGGGTTTTTCATCACTTGGGAAGGCACGTGACAGAGTCTGCTCCTTTCTATTCCGGGGTTGTGTTGACTTCCAGCTTCTACTCTTCCCTGTTGGCTTTCTCATAAAACCTCCAGGAACAGGACTGAGGTCCAAACTCTTTCAGTTTGGCTCCTCTTAACTAAAAGTAATTTCCTTAAAAGGTCTTATTTAAAAGGAATGCACAGGAATGGATTAAGATTAGGAACAGTGTCTTTTAAGGGTATATAATGCAATCTACCACAATAACCAAGATAAGGAGTGAGCCTGGAATGAACACCTCCCCAATTATATGAATGTAATTTGTAGTTGTAGATAAATATCCTTTTTTAGCATCAAAATTAAGAACCAAATTATCTAAATGCACATGTTTATTGGGTAGAAGTTTAACTCTAGAACAATGGATTCAAAGCCTGTTAAGTACCGTGTGTGAAAGGTCCAAGGCTTTTTTATCGGTTGAAAAGTCCATCTAATTGCTTTCGAAGAGTCAAATTTGCATTGGTGAAAAAGTAACAGGTAATGGAGTTGTATGTGATTAGTCATCGTTAGATGACTGATTTATCAGTATTACAGAAAGGAAGATGTGATTATTCATATCTTTAAGTAAAAGTAATTAAAGGAAGTCAAAAGCTGCTGAGACCAGATGTTTTTTGTGAGCAGTGTAGATAAAGTTATCTAAAGATTTAAGTGCTGGTTTAAGTCAGCAAGAATTAGGACTGTGGGCTGTGGTGGAAAGGACATTCATTTGGCAGTTGGGAGCCAAAGAGTTGGCTCTGCAATTATCTAGTCAAGTAACTTTTGACAATGTCCTTAACCTATTGTGAGCCCCTTTGCTTCATCTGTAAAATAAGAGTGTTGTATTAGTTAATCCACAACTGGTATCATTGCAGCTGAGTGATGGTCTAGGTATATTTCCCAGGAACTATGATTGTTGACACCTCTGGATATACAAGATGAATGCTATTTTTAGATTAAATAATGCTAGATGTTGTAAACCAAGTGGCATATTCCTGATAAAGCAATAATACTACAGAGTCAGCCTAGTCTATGAATGTAACACAAATCAAAACGCATGCAGGTCTTATACCTGGTCTTACTGAGATGCTAGGATTCCCTATGCATAGTCTATCCCCGTGCTTCACGTGCTCATCTTTAAAATGAGGTTATAGTCGTTACATCCAAGAGTAGTGGTTTCAAATTTTCAGGATGCATAAATATCACTAGAGAATTCTGATCTCTGTGTGTCCTGGTGGGACTTGAGACTCTGAATTTTAATAAACATCTCAGATGATCTTGATGCAAGTGATCCATGGAACATAGGCTGGGAAACCCTGAGCAATAGAAAGTAACACTAAGATATTAGGAGGAAAGAGCCTCTGGTGAACACAAGCCATGCTATGAATTTGAAACTTATTCTATGAAAAGTATGCAAATTAAGACCAGTAAAGAGTATTGTTATTATTGTTGTTATTAATTATTAAAACACATAGCTCTTACAGCGGCCAGGCATAGTTCTAAGGATCTTACACATTTAGTCTTCATTACAAGCCCTTGAATTTGGCACCATCACCATTCTACAGATGGGAAACCCAAAAAAAATGTCTGTGAATGGCCTGTGATGGTTTGAAGTTGTATGTGCCCCCCAGAAAAGTATGTTCTTAGAGTTAATCTATTCCTGTGGGTATGGACTCATTGTAAGGAGAATCTCTTAGTGAGTAGCATTTTTTTTTTTTTTTTGAGGTACTGGGGGCTGGGGATTGAACCCAGGACCTCATATGTGGGAAGCCAGCACTAACCACTGAGCTACATCAGCTTCCTGGAGTTGGTTTGTTTTTTTTGTTTGTTTGTTTGTTTGTTTGTTTTCCCATTTGTTTTGCTTGTTGTTTGTATTTGTTTTTTAAGGAGGCACCAGGACCAAACCCAGGACCTCCCATGTGAGAGGCAGGAGCTTAACCACTTGAGCCACATCTGCACCCTAGTAAGTAATACCTTAACTTAAGATGTGACCCACCTCATTTAGGGTGGGTCTTAATCCTCTTACTGGAGTCCTTTGAAAGAGAATGATTTTCAGACACAGAGAGAGAAAGCCACAGAAGCAAGAAGCTGAAAGCAACAGAAGAGAAACCCAGAAGAGAAGGGAGAGGCCAGCAGACGCCGCTGGGTGCCGTGCCTTGCCTTGTGACAGCGGAGTCCAGGATTGCCGGCAGCTGGTCTTCAGAAAGAAAGCATCATCTTTATGATGCCTTTTTGGACTTTTTCAGGGCTTCAAAACTGTGAGCTAATAAATTCTCACAGTTAGAGCCAGTGTGTTTTCTGGCTCTGCTTTCCACAGCCCAGCAAACCAGAGCAGGCTTAGGTAATGCAGCCTCAATCACCGATATGCATTGGATTCACCTGAGAGCTTCTGTCAAAACAAATCAATGTCCCACCCCCAAAGCTGTTGCTTCAATAGGCTTGGGATGGGGCCTGGCAATGTGCATCCTTAACAAATTCCGCTGCTGCTGCTGGAGCTGGTCCCAGGAACACACTTTCAGAACCACTGCACTACACATGTTTGCACCCTTCAAATCTGTTGCTTCTATAAGCATACACTTTTCCATGTATTTTCTATGGAAAAGGGGGAAAGTCGGCAAACATTAATAGATGAAAAGATGCCTGAAATCTTCTAAGAAAAGAAAAACTCTCTAGTTTGTCTATTTCCAACTTAGAAAGTTTGCCCAAGATGTTTATGTTTTTACTTAGCAGTTGATTCTCATCTGCCTCCAGTTTGCCCTTAAAACTCTTACTCCCTGACAGCATCACTTATAATGACACTCCATCTCATTCCAGAGTCAGCTGTCTGCTTCTCACTGTGAAGCCCTGACTTGAGCTGTTCTTGCATTCCCTATGAACTGCACTTTTTAACTCCTCCTAACCGCAGCCCCTAGGGCTTTGACCCAGAATGCTAGCTTCCCCCAACTCCCTCCCCCACCTGTACACAAAGAGGTTCTGCAAACTCTAGGATGCCCGAAGGACTCCCTGACTGCCCAGGGAATACAGCAGGAAATGGCATTTATGTAGGGAAAATCCTGAGTGTGCCAAGGCAAAACATCCAGCTAAGTAATCTCCCATGGATGGCACTGACATGACACCCAGCAGGGCAGGAAAGGGCCCTTGCAGCACTTACTGAAAATCACACCAAATCATTGAAAGTCCAACTCCATTAATCCAAACGTTGTCCCCCTTTCTCATCAATATGAGCTAACACTTTGAAAGAAAACAAAATTTACCAACAAGGGGTTTTTGTGAAAACAAAGAGATGATTAATGGATTATTTTGTCTTGGCTCAATTCCGTTTTTCTCTTTCTAGAGAGAAGCATCTTACCCCATGTGTACCCACAGGTTGTTTAGCTCATCACATTTGCGTCAGCATATGACCTTGGGCATAATAGGGGTTTACTTCATAACAAGTTAGGACTTGACTTGGCTGTCCCCACTAACACAGGAGCTTCTGAAAGTTGGGGACTTCCAGCCCCAGGACCATATGCCTGCAGGAGAACCCACCATCCACAGACTCCTTATTGATCAAGAGCAAAGAAAGTGGTAAATCTAAATTAACTTACCAAAGATAGGTTTAGTGTATTATCAGTTAAGCTGCTTGTAAATTTTTAGTAATTTTTAAAAACTTAATGGAAAAGAATCAAGTAATGCTGATTTTATTGAAATTTCAGATATCATCTTAAAGTAAGGATTGCATGGAAAAATAAAACAAGAAACAAACATAACATATATTTCCAACAAAATGTATATCTTTTTATCCTACTTTATTTTTCTTCATAGCACTTATTACATCCTGACATTATATCGTATAGTCACTTGTATATTGTTAATTACCTCTTTGGAATGTAAGCACCAAAATGGCAGAAATTTTGACTTGTTTACTGCTGAATCATCTTTACCTAGAGCACTATCTGGCACAAAATTGATACCCAAAGGTATTGTATTAGTCAGCCAAAGGAGTGCTAATGTGAAATACCAAAAATGGGTTGGTCTTTATAAAGGGTATTTATTTGGGGTAGAAGTCCACAGTTACCCGGCCATAAAGCTTAAGTTGCTTCCCTTACCCAAATCCATTGCCACATGTTGGAGCAAGATAGCTGCCGACGTTTGCCAGGGTTCAGGCTTCTTGGGTTCCTCTCTTCCCGGGGCTGCATTTCTCTCCGGGCTCAGCTCCTCTGTTTCCTCCACAAGGTCAGCTGTAGACTAGGAGGCTCTCTAGGCTTTGCCTCTCTCCACAAGGCCAGCTGTGAACTCTCAGCGAACGGCTTGTCTCTATCCCAGGGCCTTCTCTCCAACATCAAAACTCCAACATCAAAACTACTCCTCAAAACCTGCTCCCTCTGTCCTTTGCCTTGCCTTTTATATTTGATTCCCCCACCCACCAAGGGGTGGGGCTCAACGCCCTACTGAGGTGGCCCAGTCAATGTCCTAATCATAAGTTAATCATGCCCAGATTAACAGATCAGTTTACAAGCAGGATCTAATTATATTTTTGGAATTCATAATTACATCAAATTGCCCAACAGCTATAGGTATTTAATTGTTAAAAAAAAGAATAAATAAGATAGGTGAGGAGACTACCCCAAACTTCTTCACTTGTTCATACAGATGTTCACAGAGAACATCAAATCAGCAACTGTAAATCATATCATACAAAATGGGTTCATAGGAACTGAGAGGATTCTAGACAGAAGCAAAAGATTATTCTAGAAAGCCAAATGAATTGACCAAGGTTACCTAGAGTTGGCAGAGTTTGGGTTTTTTTGTTTGTTTGTTTTTGCTTTATTAAGGTACATTTCACATATCACCCATTTCAAGTGTACAATTCAATGATTTTTGGTAATTTTACTGAATGCTTCAACCACCATCATAAATCAGTTTTAATACATTTTTGTCTTCCCAATAAGATCCCTCATGCCCATTTACAGTTAATTTGTGTTCCCTCACCCAACCCTGGGCAACCTCTAATGGACCTTCGGTTTCTACAAACTTGTCTTTTCCGGACAATTTGTATAAATATATCTTATGTGCAGCTTCTTTCATTTAGCATAATGATTTTGAGGATTGTCCATAATGTAGCATATGCCACCAGTTTGCTCCTTCTTTTTGTTGAATACCATTTCATTGTTATGGCTCTACCACATTTTGTCTATCCAGTCACCAGCTCATGGACATTTAGGTTGTTTCCAGCTTTTTGGCTATTAGGAATAATGCTACTATGAACATTCACATGCGAGCCTTGAATGAACTTACATTTTCATCCTCTTCAGTAGGTACATATAAGGGGATTTGCTGGGTCATATGGTAGTTTTATGTTTAACTTTTTGAGAAGCTGCCAAACTGTTTTCCAAAGTGGCTGCACCACATTGCTTTCCCACCAGCAATATATGAAGGTTCCTGCTTCTCCATATCCTTGCCAACATTTGTGATTGTCTTTCTAGACAGACAGATCCTCAAAAAAAGGAGTGAGCTTTGTAATACAGTCTTTAGCAAGGAAGGCAGGCCTACCCCACCCTCACACCCACTCCCCTAGGACAAAGCCTGATTTATGATTTGGGACAAGGACCATGACATTCCCAGACCATAGTGCTACAGGTAGATTTTTGGGTGTTAGGTATGAAAAGGATAAAATAGAATTTAAAAAAAGCACTTGTTGTCTTTGCATAGTATGCCTGCTTGACTGTCCCCTGACTCTCTTCAATTTCTCCAAGTTCCTTTTCATTCTTTTCTCTCTCTTTTTTTTTTTTTTTTTTTTTTTGCTATTTTTCCCTTTTACTTTTTATTCAACAGATAGAAACTGTCTATAAAACTAAACCTTACTTGTTGAAGCGTCTCAGATTTCAAGCTTTCTTTAATAGAACCACATTCCCCAAGGTTAGCCTTGCTCAGCTCTGCTACTGAACAAGACTGATATCCTAAGGTTACAGTTTCTTCCCTCTGGCTAGTTCCAAGAAATCCTTCCCAGCACTAAGCTTCACTAACTACCTGATCATTCTCTAGCTCAGAAACACCCAAAGGGATTGTTAAAAAACAAACAAACAAAACATAGATTTCTGGGCCCCACACCCAAGAGTTTCTGACTCAGTAGGTCGATGGTGGGACCTAGGATTTTGCATTTCTAACAAGTTCCCAGAGGATGCTGATGCAGTCGGTTCAAGGATCACATCTGGAGAACCACTGTTCTGGTTCCTGCATTGTTCCAACCTTTAGTCCCCAAGTCTTCTGTACGTGTTCTCTCTGATGGTCTCGGATGCAATCAGAGAGGGCCATGGACTAGAAGTTATCATGTGGCCTTCAGCTAAGGAGATATAAGGGGGTTCAGTTCAATTCCACAAGCTTTTTTCTTTCTTTTTTTTCTTTTTTTTTTTTGAGTGACTATGGCTTTATAAAGCACTAGTGGAGGAGGCTTAGGAAAATAAATTTGTTTCTGCTCTCCAGAAACCTAATGCCCAATAAGGGGAAAGACCTGCATGGAACTAGGTATCATATAAGGCAGAATGCATTATATTTAATAACTAGAAAAAGGGCGAGGAGATTGTAGCAGATGCTGTTGATGCCCCAACCATATCCCCTCAGCCAACCCCGAGGTCAGGGCTGCGACTCATCATCAGGTTGTGCACATGCAGGGTCAGCAAGGGAGGCTCCTTTCAATTCTGCACCTTTGGCACCTCACTTGCTTCACCCTCATCCCAGCCGTGCAAGGTCTATGACAGAGGTTCCATCCCTCCAAGGTGGATTTCCTCTTTGATATGCATGAGGGCATTCTCCGCCACATGAGTGTGCTTGACCTGTGTGCTGGGCAAGCCTGACATGCTTGACGGCAATGCTCAACCACATGTATAGTTGAGAATGAAGCCAAGGGATTTGTGAGGCTACAATGCAAGCTATGGCTGATCCTGAATATTTACAGATTCCCTTTCTGCAAATTACCTATTCACTGATATTTATTTGGAACCCCAAAACCAATACCCAGGGCACTTTGGCAGCCATGCACAGAGTGACAAGAAATTTGATTTGTCCAACATGCATGTTTCCAGCTGAGGTTGAACAGTGCAGTGCTCTGCCTTCTTGTTTCAGCTTTCATACATGAGCAAGTGTCCTTTTCCTGGTATGGTCAGTACCATATTGTTCACATTTTTGTGCTTTTTTGGGTGAATTTGCTATTTAAAATGGCCCCTAAGTGTAGTGCTGAAGTGCTGTCTAGTGTTCCTAAGTGGAAGAAGGCTGTAATGTGCCTTATGGAGAAGCTTTTTTCAGCCATGTACTACAGTGCTGTTTGCTGTGAGTTCAATGTTAATGAACCAACAATATATATTAGATAAACAGAAACACACATGAAATAAGGTTATGTATTAATCAGTTGACAAACTGATCATAGAACCCAGTCTATATTTCCCCAAGGAGCAATAGTTCACTATTCACTAATTCAGTGTTTGCAGTGATTTTATACAACATTACTGTGAATAACAAGAATCGAATGTATGTAGAGTAAGTAAAGCCCAAGTAAGAGCCCAAGGCTGAGATAAAAGGAATGTCACCATTAAAGAATGGAATTTAGAAAGAGAATCTTACAAGAGACGGAGAAACTGGTAAGTAGAAGGAAAATCAGTAGAGCTTAAGATCTGCTTCAATATGCAAATGAAGTATGTAAAGTATGGAAATTGCCTCCAAGAAGTTTCCAAGGTATTAAGGGAAACAGAGTTCACACTTGAAAAAGATAAACATTCTGGCAGCCTAAGCACCAAGTTTTGGGGACAGACTATGGCAAAGAGTAATCAGCAAGGATGTGCCTTATTGTGAGCAATAGGATCCTCAGTTTCTCATTTTTAAAGAAAATGGTGATAGTGATATCAATTACATAGGGTTCTTGTGGAAATTAAATAAAATAATCTAAAGTTCTTAGTACAGTTGCTGGCTCACAGTAAGCACTCAGTAGATTGTTGTTTTTATTTTAATCTTTACTTTGATGCTGCTGCCAATAATGATGAGTGAAGTTTAGAAGAGAAAGAGGGAGCTATGGGATAGAGTAGGGATGTGCTAGATGATGAAGGATTGGGATAACTAGAATGTAGGACAAGATTCACCTACATTCTGGGTCAAGAAGCCTAAACAGTGAGCAAAGTCAATTGTTGATGTGTGAGTATATTCAAGCCATATACTTCATTTAAAGTATATGGCTTGAATAGGGAAACATTAAGAGTAGATTGTAGCCAAACCATGAATCCTAGGGCAACAAGTTTAAGCTCTGTCCTAGAGTGAATCCAGACTCTCTGAAGGTTTAGGAAAGATAACAAAAATAAAAACATTTATTGATGATATTAATTGATAAATTGTGGGTGGTGGTAGGAAAAATGATGCAAGCATCTCAAAACTCCAGAAAACAGTTAAAGGGTTGCAGTAATTGGGCAAGTGCAGAATCAAGAAAATACATCTTTAAAAACAGTAGGAGAAGCCCATGGCACACTTGCTGGTCCCTCCCCTCTCCCTCACATGGTGTGGAACCACCTTACACCCTTATTAAAATATTGCCAGCTTTATGACATACATTACAGTACCTGAGAAGGGGGATCTATTTCATAGTGAATAGAGGGGACATTCAGATTCTTGTAAATGGAGGAGTTCCTAAGGCCGCAAGCAAACACAAGCCCAGGACAATACAAAGGATCAGAAAAAATGGAAAGGACTCTGCACTTGACTTTTTTAAAAAAGATTTTTTAAATTTATTTATCTCTCCCCTACCCCCCTTGTTGTTTTGCACCCACTGTCTGATCATCTTCATTTTTTTAGGAGTCACTGGGAACCAAACCTGTGACCTCTCTTGTGGTAGGCAGTGCCCAAAGGATTGAGTCACATCTGCTTCCCTTCACTTGACTTTTGCCTCAGGCTGATCTTGATAGAAGAGCTAAATTCTGAAGTAGAACAACAACCAATGCAGAGCTAATTGGCAAAGATAATAAAAGCTGTTTTGTGTGTGTGTGCTGGTTTATTTATTTTTGCTACCTAATGGCACTCAAGAAACTCACTAATAGCACTATCTGGGTCCAAACTTAAGGAACAAACAACTCAGGGACTAAATCCCAGAACTGACACTTTAAAATATTAAAATGCACACTATGCAACAAAAGATTACAAGACAAATAAAGAACCATGAAATTATGGCCCACCCAAAGGAACAAGATAAATTTTAGAAATAATCAACCAAGAAAATCAGACTTGGAACATACTGGACAATGAATTTTAAGAAAAGGCTCTTCAAGGAGGTAAAGGAAAACACAGAGGAAGGACTAAAGGATGCATGAACAATATGTAAGCATTAATAAAGAGATAGAACTTTCAATAGGAACCAAACAGAAATATTGCAGTTCAGGACCACAATAAATAAATGAAAATTTCTCTAGAGGGTTTCAACAGCAAATTGGAGCTGGCAAAAGAAAGAATCAATGAACTCAAAGATAAGACAACTGAAATCACTCAAGCTGAAGAGGAGAAAGTAAAAAGAATGAAAAAAATGAGCAGAGCCTAAGAAACTTGTGAACACCATCAAAGCATATCAATATAGGCATTCTGAGAGTCCCAGAAGGAGAAAAAAGAGAGAGGGGGCCAGAAATAATAGTCAAAGAAATAATGGCAGAAAACTTCCCAAATGTAATAAAAGATATGAATATGTACATTCAAAAAGTCCAATGAACCCCAAACAGAATAAGCCCAAAAAGAGCCACACCCAGACACATAGTCAAATGGTCAAATGCCAAAGACAAGGACAGGGTTCTGAAAGCTACAAGAGAAAAGCAACATGCTATGTACAAGGGAATCCAAATAAGATTACTTGCCAATTTCTCATCAAGAAGTGTTTCAGTTTCTCCTCTGCTAAAAATAAATACCTTAAACAGATTGGCTTAACAACAGGAATTAATTGGCTCAAGGTTTCAGAAGTGAGAAGACTTGCTTCCTCCCAGGATTAGTATCTTCTAGTTTGCCAAAAAGTTTTGGGGTCCCTTGGCTTTTCTGCCACATGGCAATGCATACAATGGTATCTTCTCCTTTCTCTTCTAGGTTCTGTTGACTTCCAGCTTCTGGCTGCTCATCATAGCTTCTCTCTGTGTGTCCTTCTCTTTAAGGCCTCCAGTAATAGGATTAAGAGCCATCCTGATTCAGTTGGGCCACACCTTAACTGAAGTCACCTCATCAAAAGGACTTACAGGGTGTGTGACTACATCTCAGAAAAATTGCCTTAAAAATGAAAAATACAAAAGGACTTATTTACAATGCGTTCACTCCCACAGGAAGGTATTAAAATTAAGAACATGTTTTTCTGAGGTACATAACTTCAATCCCCCACATTTGGCCTTCATGACTCCAAAAAAGACATGTTCTTCCCAGATGCAAAATACATCCATTCCAAAACAACATCCCAAAAGCTTTAAGCCATTTTAGAACATTTTAGAGACTTTGAATCCAAAGTCTCATCAAAATCAGTTATGGGTATGGTCCGTCAAGGGGCAAAATTCCTCTTCCTGTGGACCTATAAAATCTAGGGGAAAAAAAGTTATTTGCTTGCAGTATACAATAGTGGAACAGTCATAGGATAAATATTCCCATTTTAGAAGGGAGAATTTGGAAGGAACACAGGGAAAACTCCATTATATCGCAAGATCGTGGAGCAATCTATGACCTGATTCTTTCTCCTCTAGGTCTGATGAACCAGTAGTCCCATCCCCTCCAAGTGCTTGTGCAGTGGCTATGTTTTTCCTGAACTCTGGGATGAGGGCCCCACCCTCTCTAAAATTCAGAATTGCCAGGCTCTCCACAAATGCCAGAGCACAAGTCTTACCAACTCTAAGACTTGGGATGATGGCCAAACTCTCTGTGAATGCCAGGGCACAGGCCCCACCATCTCTCAGCATTAGGTTGGCAGCACACTTTCTGAAAAACAGGGCACAGGGCCCATCTTCTCCAAATAGCAGGGAAGATGGCCTGCTCCCTCCAAGTGCAGATGTGGCCCTGCACGTCCACACGTGTGAGTAGGCCTACTCTCTTGGCCTGAGATATCTTAAGTCCAGACCCTGGCTTCCATGGTTCTGCCCTTGAAGTCATTCTTCCATCAATTTGTCCCTTCTCTGTCCCTTTCACACTTTGCTTCTGTTCATACAAATTTTGTAAGAAACTTACTGACTTTGTGTACAGTTCCAGGAGAAACTAATGATTCCAAAATCTTAAGACAATAGAACTTTTCACAGATTCTTCCTGGATAACTACATTTTCAGTCCTTATTACCATTGAAATAGCTGACTGGATTTATATTCTGCCATACCACTTTAGCAAAGAATTGTTCAGTTAAACCCTCACAGTGGAGGCTTGTCCACTGGAGACTCACTTTCTGAAAGCTCAAGGAAGTCCTTGATAGAGCCAAATCTGGTCCCAGACTCAGAGAATGCAACCTGGATAGACTGAGAAATTTCAAAATCATCAATATCTAGTTCCTTTATGCTTAAGAGTTTAATTCTCATTTTATCCCTTTCCTCTCATATTTTACTATAAGTTGCAAGGAGAAACCAGGTTGTATCTTTATCGCTTAGCTTGGAAATATCCTCAGTCAAATATCCAAGTTCATTATTCTAAAGTTCTGCCTTCCATCCAACATTAGAACCCAATTTCACCAACTTGTCTACCACTTTACAATAAAGAACACCTTTCCTCTACTTTCCAGAAACACAGTCATTATTTCTTTCTAATGCATCATGAGAAGTACTTTTAATGTCCATATTTCTACTGACAATTTCTCCAAAGCATTCTAGGCTTTTTCTATCAAGTACCTTACAATTCTTTCAGCAACTATCCATTACCCAATTCCAAAGCCATTTCTATATTTTTAGGTATTTATCATAGCAACACACCAATACCAAAATCTGTTTTAGTCTCCCAGCTGCTAAAATAAATACAGTGGTTTATCTTAACAACAGTAATTTACTGACTAAAGGTTTCAGAGGCTTAAAACACTTGCTTCCTCCCAGGGTTGGTATCTTCTGGCTGGCCAGCAAACTTGGGGATTCCTTGGCCTTTCTGTCACATGGCAATGCACATGGTGGTGTCTTCCCATTTCTCTTCGGGGTTCTGTTGACTTCCAGCTTCTGACTGCTCTACATGAATCCTTTCTCTGTGGCCTTCTCTAAAAGGCCTCCAGTAATAGGATTAAGACACATCCTAGCAGGGGATGAAGGCCATGATGTTAAAATAAAATTCTATTACATAGCATGGTCAAAGCTCTTGAAAAAATGTTCTTAAATTTTGTAATGAGAAAGTGAAGTATGGCAAAGTAGAAGAAATCCAGTTGAGGAGATAGTATATATTCATAGAGGGATGGATAATACCATTCTAAAAAGCAGATGCTAATTGGACACAGCACACCTTGCCACTGGAGGAGGCTGGAGAATCTTTACTGAGAAGTCAGGACTTAAAATGGGTGCTAATGAAAAGGTGGAGTTAGTCCAGGTTGGGAGCAACTGAGAGCTGAGTCTCAGGGCCCGATACAACATAGAAGAAAGAAAAACTGTGGAGTCAGAGAAACTAGGCTGAAGTCCCAGTGCTGGGTTACTGTGAAGATTACATAAGTCATTTGTAACTCACTATTATATGATCAATAAACAGTAACTATTAAAAAACAAAACAAAAAACAAACAAACAAAAAAAGACACCTCCTGTTTCAGTTGGCCACACCTTAATGAAAAATAACATTTTCCAGAGATCCTATTTTCAATGAGTTCACACCAACAGAAATGGATTAAGATCAAGAACATGTTTATCTGGGTATATAGCTCCAGGTCACCACACAAACCATGGAGGCAAGAAGGCAATGGGATGAAATATTTAAAGTGCTTAGAGAAAACAATTGTCAACCAAGAACTTTATATCCAATGAGACTGTCTTTCAAAAATGCGGGAAAGATTAAGACATTCCCAGTTATACAGAAGCTGAGGGACATCATCACCATTAGACTGGACTGTAAGCAATACTAAAGGGAATTCTTCAGCTCAAAGGAAAGGACCCTAGAAAGTGGATCAAAGCAGCAGAAAGAAAGAAAGACCTCCAGGAATGTCAACACTATGGGTAATTATAAATGTGAGTATAAATGTATTGTAATTTTTGGTATGTCACTCCACTTGTAATTTCTTACAAGTGCTAAAATTCAAACGCATCAAAAGTAATGATAAATCTATAATTTTGGACATACGAAGTATAAATATTTAATCTGTAATAAGGACAATAAAAAGATGGGGGAAGGAAGGGTATAGGAACAGTGTTTGTGGATGCTATTGAAGCTAAGTTGGTATCAGATCAAATGTGATTGCTATAGATGTATGATTTTAAATTTAAGCCCCATGGTAAGCAAAAAGGAAATATCTGAAAACTATATACTGAAGGAAATGAGAAGGGGCAGACCCTGTCCAGCTCCCAAACCCCACAGCCTTCTGAAGGAATAGGATTTCTGAGGAAATGACCCTGCCTGGGAGTTCCTCCTGGCAGAAGGATGGATACAGGACCAGACCCCCCCCACCACAAAGCCCCACCCCGGCCCCCAACCACCAAGAGCACCCTGCCCTGGCTGCAGCCTGATGACCTTGGCTACCCACTCCCTTTCTGGTCTTCCCACACCCTTGGCCCTCTTTGGTGGGCTCCAAAGGATCCAGGGGCAGAAGGAAGGGCTCTTTGCATTTCCAGCTAGGCCCTGAGACCACTGGGTCTTTAAATTCTATGCACTTTGGGGAGAGAGAGAAAGCACCAGATGGCTTCACTGGTGAATTTTGCCAAACATCCCATGAAGAATTGAAACCAATCCTGCTTAAACTCTTCCAAAAAATTGAAGAGGAGAGGATATTTCCCAACTAATTATATGAGACCAACATCACCTTAATACTGAAACCAGATACATATACCACAAGAAAAGAAAATTAGACTGTTATCTTTCATGAATCTAGATGCAAAATACTCAAAAAATACTAGTAAAGTGAATCCAACAGCACAATAAAAGAATTATACACCATGATCAAGCGGGATTTATCCCAGTTATGCAAGGGTGGTTCAACATATGAAAATCAATTAATGTAATACACCTGTATTAGTCAGCCAAAGGGGTGCTAATGCAAAGTACCAGAACTCTGTTGGCTTTTATAAAGGGTATTTATTTGAGGTAGAAGCTTACAGTCACAAGGCCCTAAGAGTCCAACTCAAGGTACCATAGGAAGTACTTTCGCACCCAAAGTCATTGGCCACGTGTTAGAGCAAGATGGTGGGTGATGTCTATGAGGGTTCAGACTTCCTTCTTCTTAAGGCTCTGTGGTCCCAGCTTCTTCCAGTCTCAGCTGTAGGCTGGCATAAGGCTCGTCTCTCACCCTGGGGCTCACTTCTTCCCGGGCTCAGCTGCTCAGGTCTCTTCACAAGGTCAGCTGTAAACTATCAGGCTCATCTCTCTTCCTGGGGCCTCTGCTGTGCCTAATAAGCTGTCTCTCTTCCTCAGTGTTCTCCTTCACTGTGTATTTACTTCCTGGGACTCCAGCACCAAAACCTCAAACTCTCTCCTCTGTCTGTCGTTTTCTGTGAGTCCCCACCACCAAGGGGTGGGGACTCAACATCCTACTGACGTGGCACAATCAAAGCCCCAAACTTAATTTAATGAAGTAAAAGTGAAACCTCTGAACTAATATGCCCAGAGGAACAGAACAGTTTACAAGTATAATCCAATATCTATTTTTGGAATTCATAAATAATATCAAACTGCCACAACACCACATTAACTGAACGAAGCAGGAAAAAAAAAAAAAAATCCTATCTCAATTGATGCAGAAAAAGCGTCTGACAAAATACAGCACCCCTCCTTGATAAAAAGCACTTAGACAACGAGGAATAAAAGGTAACTATCTCAACCTGATAAAGGGCATATATGAGAAAACCATAGCTAGCATTATACTAAATGGTGAAAGACTGAAAGCTTTCCCTCTACGTTCAGGAACAAGGCAAGGATGTCCACTGCCACCAACGTTGCTCAGCATTGTACTGTAAGTTCTAGACAGAGCGAATGGGCAAGAAAAAGAAATAAAAAGGCATCCAAATTGGAAAGGAAGAGGAAAGACTTTCACTGTTTGCAGATGACACATGATCCTATATATTTTTAAAATCTTGAAAAATTCATAACAAAGATATATGAGCTAATAAATGAATTCAGCAAAATCATAAAGTACAAGATTAAAACACAAAAATCAGTTGTGTTTCTATGCACTAGTAATGAACTATCCGAAGATGAAATCAAGAAAAAAAAATTCCATTTACAATAGAAACTAAAAAAAATCAAATATCTAGGAATAAATCTAACCAAGGATGTAAAGGATTTGTACACAGGAAACTAGAAGCACTGTTAAAAGAAATTAAAGAAGACCTAAATAAGTGGAAGGACATTCCATATTCATGGATCAGAAGACTAAATATTGTTAAGATATCAATTCCAAAATGATTTATAGATTCAACACAATCCCAATCAAAATTCCAACAGCCTTCTTTGCAAAAATAGATAAAATCAATCATTAATTTTATATGGAAGGGTAAAGGTCCCAGAATAGCAAAATTCTTCTTGAAAAAGAACAGAGTTGGAGGACTCACAGTTCTTGATTTTAAAACTTATCGCAAAACCAAAATAATCAAAGCAGCATGGTACTGGCACAAAGACAGACAAATAAACCAACGGAACTAAACAGAGAGTTCAGAAGTAAACCCTAGCATCTATGGCCAACTGATTTTTGAAAAGAACGCCAAATCCACTCAACAGGAAAAGAATATTCTCTTCAACAATTGGTGCTGGGAGAACTGGATGTCCATATGCAAAAGAATGAAGGTGGAGCCCTATCTCACATCAACTAAAATTAACTCCAAATGAATCAAAGACCCAAATATAAGAACCAGAACTATAGAATTTCTAGAAGAAAACTTAAGGAAGCACCTTCAGGACCTTTTGTTAAGCAATGGTTTCTTGGAATTTACACACAAAGCAACAAAAGGAAAAATAGATACATGGGACCTCATGAGAACTAAAAACTTTTGTGCATCAAAGAACTTTATCATGAAAGTTAAAAGCCAACTTAACAAATGGAAAAACATATTTGGAAACCATATATCCAATAAGGGTTTAATATCCACAACATATAAAGAAAAATACAAACAACCTAATTTTTTAAAATGGGCAAAGGTCTTGAACAGACATCTCTCCAAAGAGGATATACATGGCTAGAAAGCACATTAGAATTTGCTTAATATCATTATCTATCAGGGAAATGTAAATCAAAACCACAATGAGGTATCATACCCACTAGAATGGCTCTTATTTTTTTTAATGGAAAATATCAAGTTTTGGAAAGGTATGGAGAAATAGAAGCATTCATTCCTTGTTGGTGGGAATGTAAATGGTATAGCCACTATGAAAATAATTTGGTGATTCCTCAAATTATGGAATTAACACATGACCCTGCAATCCCACTTCTAGGTATATGCCCAAAAGAATTGAAAGCAAGGACTCAAACAGATATTTGCATACCAATGTTCACAGAAGCATTATTCACAATTGCCAAAAGATGGAAGCAACCCCAGTGCCCATCAACAGATGAATGGATCAACAAAATGTAGTATATACAGATAATGGACTATTATTCAGCTGTGAAAAGTAATGAAGTCCTAGTACATATGACAACATGGATGAACCTTGAAGAAATCATATTGAGTGAACTAAGCGAGACATAAAAGGACAAATATTAATGATTTCACCAATATTAAATAATTAGAATAAACAAATTTGTAGAGTCAGAAAGTAGAATACAGGTTACCAGGGGCTGGGATTGGAGTAGAGAATGAAGAGTTAATACTTAATTGTCACAATTTCTGCTTAAGGTAATGGAAAAGTTTTCATAATGGATGGTGGTGATGGTAGAACAGCATTGTGCATATAATTAACATCACTGAATAATATATTTGAATGTGGTTTAAAGGGGAAATTTTTGGTTCTATATATGTTACTAGAATAATTTTTTTAAAAACCATAGGATTGGGAAGCGGTTGTGGCTCAATCAGTAGGGCTCCCATTTACCATATGGGAGGCCCCGGGTTCGGTTCCCGGGGCCTCCTGGTGAAGGCAAGCCCGCCCACACGGCGTGGTTAGCTGACCCAGCAAGCACAAGCAGCAAGGGGGGGATAAATGAATAAATAAATAAAATCTTTCAAAAAAATAAAAATAAAATAAAATAAAAACCATAGGATTGTACAACACAAAGAGTGACCCCCATGTAAACTATGAACTATATATTCAATAATATAGTTATAATAATATTGTTTCATCAATTGTAACAAAGGTACCACACTAATGCAAACTGTTAATAATAGGAAAAACTTCATGTATGAGAGAGGGTATATAGGAACTAAATTTTCTGCATGATTTTTCTGTAAAACTTCAACTTTTTAAATTAAAAAATTAAAAGAATTTCTAGAAGAAAAGAATCAATGGGTATAGGGGTATTCAATTTGAGGATTAATGCACGGTTGGGAGTGGATCACCTCTTCTCTTCATACTCGGGTTCCAACGTTGGGTTCTTGGAGAACAATGTTATATAGTACCATGAGACAGAGGGAGTATGGACTTTGAGCTAATTTGGAGAGGAAGATAATTTTGGCTTTAGACATGATGGTTGGTTTGTTCACAGCATCATGCAATAGAACTTTCTGCAATGATGGAAATGTTCCAAGTCAGCATTGTCCACTATAGCAGCCACTAGCCCCATGGGGCAACTGAGCACTTAAATGTGGCTAGTGAGATTGAGGAAGTAAATTTTTAATTTTATATACTTTTAATTAAGAAATTAAATTTAAACTGTATTGAACAGTATAAATTGGAACTGTGGGAACCATGGGCAGAATAAAGAGATTTATCAATAATTAGCTATTGAAGGCTCCTTCTAGGTCTAAAAGACTTGTGCTGTAGATCTACTTCAAATGACCTCTTTTTAAAGAAAGAAAAACTGAAACTCTGAAGAGATACATGACTTTTCAAGATTAACATAACTAGCTACTTACAGATCCTTAAATAGAGCTTGAATATTTTTATGGCAGTAGCCACGCAGTTAGGAGTGTTTAGCAGGTCACTGAAGCCATGCCACTAGAGTTTAGGAAAATTGGCAAGGACCGATAAACACCTTGGACGTGGTGTCTGCAGCCACGAATGGGGAAAGACTGTGTGCCGCAGAGTCAAGTCTTGTGAGATACTCACACCTAAGGAAAAGGAAAAGAAAAACAACACAAATCAGAAAAGGAGCTGAATTTCCATTTCCAACTATATACCAACAATTAGATAACCCTCGGGCCGCCACCAACTCATACGTTCGACATTCATCTCAGAGAGGCAGACTTAATGACAGTGAGCACGTGCTTTTACTGTATTCCTATCTGGTCTCCACCACGTTTTAGCTGGGTGACCAGAACAAGTCACTATACCTCTCTGTGCCTCAGTTTCCCCAGTTCTAAAATGGGGATGATAATAAGACCTACTGCAAAGGCTGTTGAGAAGATTGTGTGGGATGTCAGGGAAAGTACCAGCAAAGTACCTGGCATTTAATAAACATTCTTTAAACTTCATATTAAAAAGAAAACTTATCCTGTCCTCAATCTTGTTTCTCCTCCAGGGTCCCTGATCTGGGCTGATAGCATTGCTGTCCACCTCATCAATAGTTCAGGAAACCTGAGTCATCTTTGATTGCGTTCCTTTCCTCATCTCCCACATCCAGTAATCCAAGTCTTATTGATTCTAGTTCCCCAAAGTCTTTCAGATCCGCCTACCTCTCTCTGTGACTAGTGACTAATGCACTAATTCAGATCCTCATCACTTTCACTTGGATGACTGTCATGTTGGGCTTTCTGTCAAAAACAGAATTCTCTACACAGCTCCAGGGGGCTTTGTCCCCCTTTGTGCCATCACTCCTTTCCCTGGTGGTTCCTTCATGCTGACATGAGTCCGTTGCTGACACCCCCAGCCTGGCACAGTCTAGCCCCAATCTGCCTCTCCATTTGGAGCCTGCTTCTTCTGTATTTCACCTTTCACTTTAAACCAAGAATCCATACAGCTGAATCAATACCCTTTAAAAATTCAAGTGAAGAATTGTCTTGCGATTCTATGTGGACCTGAGAGGAGGAAGCCGTTTCTCTCTCTCTTTCTCTCTAAATACATATATATAAATACATATAAAGAGATTATACATATATATTTTTGGGAGGGTGGGGGAGCGGGGTACCAGGGATGGAACTTGGGACCTTGCTTGTGGGAAGAAGCTGGTGCTCAACCACTGAGCCACATCGGCTCCCCAGAGTTAGTTTTCCCGTTCCTTTGCTTGTTGTTTTTGCTTTTAGGAGGCATCGGGAACCCAACCCAGGACCTCCCATGTGGGAAGCAGATGCACAACAGCTTGAGCCACACCCGCTCCCCAGGCCGATTCTTTATTTGACTCTTAGGGGGAAATGCAACATTCCTTATTAATCCTGGCTGGGAGATTCCTCACCAGGACCTCTTGTGACTGGAGGGTTTTACATCCATGTGTGCTCAGGACCACCTTGTTCATACCTGTTGATCCTGCATGATATTTTTTAGATTTATTTACTCTTTCAAAAATATTTTTTCTTTATTTATCTCCCGTCCCGCACATGGTTCTCTCCTCTGTCTGCTCACTGTTTGCTCGCCTTCTCCAGGAGGCACGGGGAACCTACTGGGGAGCTCCCACATGAGAGGGGAGTGCCCAATGGCCTGAGCCACACCCGCCTCCCCCTGCGTGACTTTTAAGAACTCTCTCCTTTCACTCAAATGTGTCCAGTTTGGGCGCTGTTACACAGTCGCCTGCCACGCACGTCGCCACATTAAGCCTGACTGCAGACATGTAAGGCAGCATCCGGATCATCACCCCCCATTTTTCCCACCCCCCTTACAGGGCAGTCTGCTTTTGGGGCCAGCCCTCACTTGTCAGCATCTCCTACCTCCTTTTGGAACCAAGTCAGCGCCGGCCAGTCTGTGTTCGTGGAAGCATGTCCTCCAAGGCGTTGCTTCCTAGTTCCCCCACCCCTTAATTAAAAATCCCCTCACGGCCCTGTTCTCTGAATCTGGTTGATCAGACAAACTCGCAGCTGAAAAGTGGCTAGATGTTCCCCCTTCCCAGAGAGCACTGATGAATTTTAAAAGGACCTGAACAGCCCTGAGCAAAGGAATGACTAATGGAGGAATTTTAGGAGCCGTGTAGGTGTCGGCAGTGTCATTAAAGTGATGCCTCAGAGGCCAGAGAAGGCAGGAGGGACCGGGTGACACGCGCCCTTCCTGATGCCCCTGGCTGGTGGGAGGGCCGCTCATGAGTAATGGGTGACCCTGGAGACTGGGAGCAGTGAGGACAGTAAAGAAAGGAACGACTCAAGGAAATTGCCACCCAGACTCTCTGGGCATGTATTTGTGGAAAGCGAACACGAGAAAAGAGTTGTGAAGCCAAGGGGAGGCTGCAAGAACCTGCTGCTTTGCAGCCAGGCTGACTCCAACCCCCCACCCCCAGCACAGCAGGATGCGTCGTGGGACAAGGGCTAGGCGGGCGCCAAGTTGCCCGGGCTCCGCGCAGGACCCAGGGATGCTCTGGCCTCTTATAGGGCCACCAGCTTCCCAAGCAAGTCTGGACCAGAGAAAGAGAGAGCAGGAGACCTTCCAAATGGGCACGTGAGGAGCTGGCTTCCATCCAGGAAGAGTTTTAAAAGGTTGGGAAAAGGGGATGAGAAGACAGAAGAGAAAGTGTTAATTCAGGGAAAAGTTAACAGATGGAGTGAATACAGGAGAACAAAGACTTTTCAGAGTCTACTTTGAGAAGGAGAACCCTGAAAGGGGCAGGAGAGTGTGTGGAGAAAGGAAGGGCCTGCAGGTGGGCTCCTTCCCAGCAAAGGGGCAGGAGAAGCTGAATCCGGTTGATCAGACAAACCTGTACAATCAGCAAGCTGGCCCCTCCCTCCCTCACCTCCCCTAGCCCTCTTTCCCTCCCTCCCCCTCCCTCATTTCCTCTCATCCTTCTCCCCATCTCCTCCTTCCTTCCCTCCCTCTCTTCCTCGCTCCCTCCTTCACTTCCTTCCTTTCCCATCTTCCCGGCTGGGCTGTGGGTTTGGACTGGTACGCTCAGTCTGCAGACCAACTTGGACACACCCTCCCAGACCCGGGAGCCCAGCAAGGTAACATCTCTCAGGGAATGCAGGGATTGCTACCTGGGGAGGCTCAGAGCCACAAAGGGCTAATTCCCCTTCTGACACGAAGGTGTGGTTTTATTCCTTTTTGAGGCTGGTGAGGAGCCCGATCCAAGCCTGGGTCATCCTCAGGGTAGAAAGTCCTGGGAGATGAGACTTTTTTCAGGCTGGAAAAATGATTCCCAAAACACGCAGGTGTGAGTGCACACATGGCTATTACCCTTCGGAAGAAAAAAAGTCTTTTTACTAATAAAGAGAACAAAATAAGACAGCAATAACTGCCATTTCTGCCTGTTGTGTTAGTAAAGACTAAAGACCAAAAAGAGAAAATACCAAGGTTTCCTAGGAAGGAGTAAAGTAGATAATCAAATGTTCTTTGTGGGGTTATAAATTGGTATAACCTTTTGGAGGTAATTGAGCAATATGTAGCAAGAGTTCACAAAAATTTATATGAAGAGAGCAATCAAAATAGGCAAAATAGTTTCATTCAAAGATACTTATTGTGTTATTAATAATCATGAAAAATTAGAAAACAACTAAATATCCATCATAAAGGTATTTATCAAATGAACTTGGGTAGAATACCCAAGTGGGTAGAATACCTTATAATTAAAAATCATAAAGGGAGCAGGTGTAGCTCAGTGGTTGAGCACCTGCTTCCCAAGTACAAGGTCCCAGGTTCCATCCCCAGACCCAGGACCTCAAAAAAAAAAAAAAAAAAGCATAAAAAATTGGAACATGAAAAAATGGAAATATTATACTTAAAATTAAAAAGCGTATTATAGAACTGATGATTTCCATTCTTGTCATATATATGCACAGAAAAAAGTGAGAAAGTTTTATATATATGTGTGTGTGTGTTTTTATATAATGTTTGTGACCAGGGAAAAACAGTAAAATAGACTCTTTTGAGAGTGAGCTCACTATGGCCAAAGTTCCTGGTGCAGGTCACAGGGCCCTCTAGGCCCAGGGCTTCGCACAAGCTGTCCCTCCCCCAGTGCCTTCCTCCCCTCCTAACCTCTAAACATGCTTTGGAAGGCCCCGAGAGATGCGCCGGCATGGAAGGCCTCCAGGACACGTGGCCCTGGCTGGTTCCTGTGTCATGCTCCCTCAGACCAGTCTCCTCTCCTTCACAGCAACACCTGAATTTCAGCCATTCCCACATGACATTACTGTTATTATTTTGTCAAGGTCTGTCTCTCCCACTTGAAGGTAAGCTAGGCTGAGCCTGGACCTAGTCCATGCCTATTGTGAATATTCGATAAATAACGTTGAATGAATGAGCATAAAGATTCATTCTAACTTGATCTCCTGGAAATCTGCCCAATTAAATAAGGCCTAAAATTGGTAAAAAATCAACACAGATCTTGCAGGTTGTTGAAGTCTGAAGCCAAATAACCTTCATTGCCAAAGGGCACAAGCACCTACATGCAACAGATGTTTTTTGATCACTTAGTGTACGGTGTAGAGGTTAAGACGGCAGGCTCTAGAGTCAAGTGACCCACTCAGATACTTGCTGTGTGGGCTTTGACAAGTTAATTAATAGCTCTGTGCCTCAATTAACTCCTTTGAAAAGAAGAACTTTAATAGTCCTTATCTCAAAGGGTTGTTGGGAGGGTAAAATAAATCGCTCAGCACAGAGCCTGGCACACTGCCACTGAGTATGGGATCAATAAATGTCAATTATTATGATCACTATTATTAATTTCATTATTAGTAAAGAAAGTCTTGGTACTATAGGCTATAAAGAATGCAAAGATAAATCGGGCAAGGTCTGGCCCCACAAGAGCTTGCAGTCAAGTAGGTAGGATAACAAATGTGATAGTGGCACAAACACAGATGAAGCAAGCGTGCTGGGAGAATTTGGAGGAGGGAGCAGAAAACATCCAGGCTGGGTTCTTATCTGCACAGCTGATCAAAGACCACCAACACGGTTCAAACAGCAAGAGAGATCTTCTTTCCATTTTAATGATCTCAAATAGATGTTCCTCACCCAGTTAGACAAACTCTCCTGGGCTCACAAGGGGCAGCCACAATGTCATGTGCATCTTAGAAAATTTGCACAAAGTGAAGACATCTCCAGACAGGTTCTCAGAACACCAGCTGGGCAACGGACATAGACAGACTCAGAACACACTTGTCACTGGCCAGCCGTTGTCCCCCTTTCTTTAGGAAATGCTCATCTTGTTTTCCCAAGAGTCTTGAAAGCAGACTTTCCCTGTACCCATGTTACTAACTTTTTAACCTGCTAGAAATGAGAGGACACCCTTCCTCCAGCTTAGCAATGGCTCTTCTCTGCCAGAAGAAGCCCACACCAAGAAAAGATGATTTTCACCTAGTAAAGCAGTTTGCCCAGTTTAATACCAATCATGGCTGACTTCTTTTATGAGCTGCTTGGAGAGCTATCACCTCCTATACTCCAGTAGGAGTCCATTATACATTTTCTCTTTCAGCACAATCATCAATTACCAAAGGACCATTTCTACGGAATATTGCATGCAGGCAGAGAGCCCCACCAAAGCCTTCTCTGAACAACTGCCCCCTACTATTACCATAATCCCTCCAGACCCCCCCCCACCAGACCTCCCTCCTTCTAGAAAGGCCTATTTATTGGGCCCTCCCTAAGAGATACCACACCTCGGTCTTTGGAGTGAAACAGACGGAGAGCAGCGTTCATTGACTGGGAGACAGAAGAAGAAATCGGACATATCCACACACAGGACAATTTAGACTTTAAAGAGACCTAATCCATAGTACTTTAAATAAGCATAATGGAAAATAGGCACTCTTTGAGATTTACGACATTCCTAGCTGATTAACTACATTAAAGGTAGACTTAAACTACTTTTCCACAGTTCTGAGGCTAAGCAAAAAGCACTTACAACAACAACAACAACAAAAAAACCTGAGAATTCTTGGCTAAGGGCTTCCATGAGCTAAACTCCCATTCACTCAATAATGTGTTCCTGTATCCAGTCATTCATTTATAAGATTGTATTGAGGATCTACCATGTACCAGTGGTGTTTGGATGCAGGGATACAGCAGTGATGCAGGCAGACACGTTCCCTCACTCAAAGGAGATGAACAAGGAATGAGAAAACATGGAACTTGCAAATCAAATTTTCTAAGTGTAATGGAGGAAATAAACAGTGGATGAAATAAAAGAATAACCTGCAAAGGTGGGAGAGAAGGACAGGAGGGAAAGCTAGCAGAAATAGAGGAGCCAGACAAAGCATCTGCAAGGACATGAAGGATGAACATGAACGAACCATGCAAAGAATGATCTAGACCAAAGGAACAAGTGTGAAGGTTCAAATATAGAAAAGGCCTTGGTGAGTTCAAAATGCAAAAGGGAGGCCATTTGAGGGTAGAGGAGTAGAGTGGGGAGGGTGGAGTGGTGAGATAAAGTTGGAAAGTTACTCTGAACCCATTTGGGATTTATTTTTAAGACATTGGAAGGTACTGAAAAGTTTTAAGCAGGGGATTCTCATGATCTGAATTATAATATTTTTAGAGACCATTCTGTTTATTTTATGAAGAATGGATTTTTTTTGAAGGGTGGAAAAACAAGTAGAAGCAGAAAGATAAGCTAGTCCATGTGACAGTGGAGATGGAGTAAAGTGGATAGCTTTGAGACTTTGGAGGTAGAAGCACAAAACTCGGTGGTGGACAAGATGTGGGGACTTTGAAAAGGGATGAATCAAGGAGGGCACCTGGGACTCTGACTTGCGCAACAAAATGGCACCATGGATGAGATGGAGAAAGCTTCGGGAACCACATGTATGCTGTGGGAGGTGGAATCAGGAGTGGTGTTTGACATGTTAATTTTGAGATACTTATTTTGTCACCAAAGTGGAGATGTCTAGTAAGGAGTTCAATACATGATCCTGAGGCCGAGAGGGAAGTCTGGGCTGTCCCATCTTCCCAGTGGGCAGTTACCATATTGATGAGATGTAAAGTCATGTGACTGGATAAGACCAGAGAGGAAGAGAGAGAAGGAGTGAGATAGGGGAAGAAGAAGAAAACAATGAAGGAGGAGGAGGGAAGGAAAGGGAAAGAGAGCAGAGGGGAGGAAAAGGGAGGGGGAGGAGCTAAAAAAGTAGAGAGAGAGAAGAAAAAGACGAAGTGGAGGAGAGAACAAATCCAAGTCCAAGGTATAAGCTCTGGTGCACTCTGATATTAAGGGATTCTGTAAAGGAGGCAGCAAAGAAGATTAGGATGGAAGGGCCAGGGAGGCAAAGAGGCCAGCAATAGTTTCTCAGACGCCAGGAGAAGAGAATGCTTCATGCAGGAGGGAACTGTCAGCATTCCTGCCAAGGGAAAGCAGAGGAGATGTGCTTGCTTATATGCCAAAAGTTAGGGAGGTGCCCCTCTTGCCCAATTCTCAGACTCATCTCCTCCTGCTTCTCTTGAACTGTGCTCATCCCCCTGCCACTCCGAAAATAAACTATGTCTGTTCCACCTCAGGGTCTTCATATTTGCTATTCCTCTTGCCCGAATGGTCTCCCTACCCATCTTATTATGGTTTTCTCCTTATCCTCCAGTCCCTGCTTAAAGAGAACTTCTTCAAAGAGGCCTTCCTTGACTGCCTTTCATCACCCCACTCTCCAGGCCATCTCTGGTCCCTTGTCCTGAGATGTTTTCCTCCTAACACATAGTTACAATCTGAAAGTATACTGTTTCTTGTTTGTTTGTTCCATTTGATTAGTTTTATCCACTCTCCCTAGAATATACCAGGGAAGGGTATGCATCTGTTTTGTTTACCTCTGTATCCACAGGGATGGGCTATAGTAAATGTTCAATAAATGCATATTAAATGAATGAATAAATGGGGGCAGAGGCAGGTGGGTGAAAGAATTTGCTGGTGAAAAAACAAGAAAGGTCACCTCTCTTTTCTTGGTCAATTTGATCCAAAGTTATTGGCTGAGAATCAATTTGTAAGAGAAAAGCATGTTAAGAGAAAGAAAGGCAAAGGTATTGTATTAGTCTGCAAAATACTAGAAATCTGTTGGCTTTTATAAAGGGTATTTATTTGGGGTAGCAGTTTACAGTTACCAGGCCATAAAGCATAAGTTACTTCCCTCACCAAAGTCTGTTGCCATGTGTTGGAGCAAGATGGCTGCCGACGTCTGTAAGGGTTCAGGCTTCCTGGGTTCCTTTCTTCTCAGGGCTCATTTTCCTCTGGGTTCAGCTGCTCTGCTTTCTCCACAAGGCCAGCTATAGACTATCAGGCAAACGGCTTGTCTCTCTTCCCAGGGCCTCTGCCGTGACTAATCGAGCCTTCTCTCTGCTCCTCTGTGTCCTTACTTCCTAGTCTCCAGCATCCAAAACTCTAACTCCTGTGCCTTGTCATTTTCCCTGCGAGTCCCCACCCACCAAGGAAGCAGGGACTCAATGTCTTACTGACATGGCCCAATCAAAGCCTTAGTCATAATTTAATCAAGTAAAAGTAAAACCTCTGAATCCAATATAATCTAATATGCCTTGAGGGACAGACCAATTCACAAATATAATCCAATATCTATTTTTGGAATTCATAAACAATATCAAACTGCTACACTCCACCCTCTGAATTCCAAAATGACATTACAATATTCAAAAAACCTTACTTCAGTAAAAATACTAAGTACAAAATCATATCATTAACAGTTTAAAGAAATATAGTTTGTCTTGGGGCAAAGTCCCGTCTGCTGCAGACCTCTGGAACTTACAAAACCATTTATCTGCTTCCAATACACAAATGAACAAACAAAGGATAAACATTTACATTATCATAAAGAGAAATTGGGAGGGAAACATGAGTCAAGAGTCCTTTACAGTTCTGTAAACCTGCAGGACGTACTTCATTAGATGTCAAAGTCTGTGAGTCATTCTTAAGATGATGGTTTCTTCTCCCTGGAGCCACATGGAGACCCACCCTTTCCACAGGCTTACCCAATGGCCATTTTCTTGGTTCCACCCTCATAAAGGATCTGAATTTACCCTCAAAGAGCATTGGGGTGATTGCCACACTTTACCCAATCTTTAGGTTAGAGTCTTAGCCCCCCTAGTACAGTGAAATGAAGACAACATCCTCCCAAACTTTTGGCATATAAGCTCAACCTTCTCAGAGCAACAAGTTGACCATATGGCATTCCCTAATCCATGGGGGACAGGTGTCCCCTCTCAGACCTATGGGGCATTGACCTCAACTGCCCTAATCCTGGAGGAATGTGCTCCACCCTCTTTGCACCCTGGGGCAGCAAAACTCTCCCCAAACATTGGGTGGGAATATCCACCCTCTTCAACTGCTGGGGCAAACTCATCCTTTCTGTACACATGGGTGGGATTCCTCTCTTGGCCCAAGGCAACGTCTTAACTCCAGATCTCAGCTTCCCTGGTTTTCCTCTTAAAGCTGTTTCTCCTTCAATCTCTCCTTTCCATGTCCCTTTTAGTCCAAGCTGACAGTGGTTTTGTTCATAGCGCTCTCAAAAAACTTGTTGGTTTAGCATGCAAGAAGCATGGGTCCAAGCCATCAGACAGTAAGACTTTCCACAAATCTTTCCTAGATAATTGCATCTTCAATCCTGATTTACAAGTTCCAAGTTTAGTTAAGTCCTCAAATGGGGCACTATCATCTGGAAGCTTGATTTCCAGAGGCTTGGAATTTCCAGAATCGGTTTCTGTTTTCTTTGTGCCCAAAAGTTCAGTCCTCAGTGTATTTCTCTCATCTTGCCTTTTGCTATAAGCTGCAAAGAGAAGCCAAGCCATGTTCTTCAAGTTTAGTTTGGAAAGTTCTCAGCTAAATGCCCAAGCTCACCATTTTCAAATTCTGCCTTCCATAAAACACCAGGAGTTAATCTTGCTAAGGTCTCTGTGACTTTAAAACATGGATTGCCTTTCCTCCACTTTCCAACAATAGTTTCATCATTTACTTCTAAGGCCTCATAAAAAGTCTCTTTAGAGTCCATATTACTATCAACAGTCTCTTCAAAGCACTGTAGGTCTTTTCTACCAAGCATCTCACAATTCCTCCAAAAAATACCCCTTACCCATTTATAAAACCTTTCCAGCATTTTGGTAATTGCAAAAGCACTTCCCCACTCACCAGTACCAAATTCTGTATTAGTCAGCAAATAAGTGCTGATGGAAAATACCTCATTTTTACAACTACAAAATGAGGTTTTGGGAGAATGGAAGTGTAAAATTGTCCAAAAGCAGTAAGTGTTCTATTAATTAAAGTCCATGGTTTAACTTAAGGTTCACTGCTTGTGTAGTGTAGTTCCATGGATTATTTAAAAAGTTTTATTCTGTTACCATATATACAATCTAACATTGCTCCTTTTAATCATATTCAAATATATATTTAGTGCTATTAAACTGCATTCACAGTGTTGTGCTACCATCACAACCACGCAGCACCAAAACATATCCATCATTCCAAATAGGAATGCTGTACACTGTAAGCTTAACTTCTCATCCATTTGAATTTTGTGATTACAAATTCAAAGTGAATTTACTTAACAAATATTTGAGTACCAACTCTGGGCTAGTTGCTCGTATTTAACAGGAGACAAGCCAGACCAAGGGAGTTAGTTTATATCCCAGAACTGGACAGGGTTGTGGGAATATACTCTCTCCCCAGTTTTAGATGTGCTGATGGTAGAGGTAGGACTTGATTTTACTTTAGTTCAGCTCCCATTATCTGACCTTCTATAGGATGCAAACATTTTACTCAACATCGTAGATTGTATTCAAATAATATAATACATTGCCTAAGCCCTCACAGATACTGAGCTATTTAGGAAACTCAATATTTAGATAGGGCAACATAAATGACCTACAACTTGAGACCCAACTGGAGATCCAACGAGTTAAGTTGGGTCAAAAGCATTGGGCAAAATCCATCTATGGATGCTCTTTGAGCTACTCTTTTGACTTCCTCTCAGCAAGAGTTTTATTTTCTCTTTGAGATTTCTCTTCCCCAGGATGGTCCTGATTAGGGCTGCATAAGAGAGAGGACAATGTAGAGGGGGCAGCCTCGATGGGAAGCTGATCACCTGGTGTGTGTCTGGTTGTAAGAAGTAGAAGATGCAACTCAGACTGTTCCGGGAAATAGATCAAATATATCCCACATATAATTGAAAAGCCCAGAGATCGAGGGGAATCCAGTGCTGTTTGATCATGGCACCAGCACAATCTGTGCAGTTGCCTCAGCTCCCCCTTCTTCTGATGGCCAGTTTCATACTCAGGCTAGACTCCTTTAGGCAAGATAGACACATTGTTCCATCCCTCCTATCTCCACATCACACTACTTAGGAGGAAAACCACCAAAAAGCATTCATTCTCATGCATCTGAGTCAGTTCTCATAGCCACCTGGAACTAATCATGGAGCGTGGGGGAATATCAGGTGGAGTTTGTCATAGGTTTAGGACTGGGAAGGCTGCTTCTAAGCCAGTCACCATGGCCACAGTGCTGGGCTTGTGCTTGAGTTTAGGTCAGTGAGGACCCCCCTTGAGCTGCGGGTGGGAGCAGCCAGGAGTCGGTCCCACACAGGAACATTGTGTTAGGACAGGAAGTGAGAGATACTGCTGGAGAGCAATACAATGATGTGCCTAAGAGGTAGACCCTCTGAGACTAGAAGGGCTCAGACTCATCCACTGGAGGATGGCAATAACGTGGTGAGTGACAGCTGGGGAAATGAACGGGTGCCTGTAAAGCATTTTGTAAGAATGACCCACTGAACAATGAGTGCAGTCCCTGGCATGCAGACTGCCTGAGCTCGGGCTCTTTTTTCTGCTCTTACTCCGGCTGGAGCCCTCGTTGCCAAGATTGTTTTTCTGGGACCAGCTGGGCTACGGAAGCCGCGGAGGTTGTTCAGCTCCTTGTTCTTCTCCGTGATATTTAGCCCCTATTTCATAGCAAGCACCCAGCCCCCTCAACGTCAAAAGAAAACAAGGAAGGTCATCAGCAATGCGACCAGCACACACACCTGGCAACCCCTTCTCCGTCCAAACCTAGACACCTTTCCAGAACTGAGGCAGTGCCCCTCTTGGGTCTGATCTCCATCGCTCCTGCCCATCGGCTGTCTGCCTCTCACCACGGGGTGAGGCCACAGGACATGGTGGTGAGAGCCCTGGTTAGAGAGTCCTACCTGGGACGAGACCTGGCCACACTGCAGTGTCTCCTGTGAGCACCCCATCTTTTCACCTCTCTAGATCTCAGCTGCCCCTCTGTAAAGTTAGCAAATACTACCCTATCAAGTTCTAAAGGAAGCCCTAGGTCATCTTCCCTGGTAGGAAAGTCTCAATCTTAGTTCAAAAGGAAATTGATACGGAGCCAGCGGCCACTGGAGGCTCTGAGGGCAGGGAGAGGGAAAAACAGTTTTACAGGACTTGGGAATCGTCATGAATGACACTGCAATGACAGATATAGGCCATTTTAGATCATCACATAACATGCAGAACTGTGTGGAGAGAGTGTAGACTACAATGTGAACTATGGTCCATGCTCAGTGGCAAAGCCCCAGGATGCGTTTATCAATTGCAATGAATGTGCCACACTAATGAAGGATGTTTATGTGGGAGGGTGTGGGAGGTGTGGGGAGCGGAGCATATGGGAATCCCTATAGTTTTTGTGTAATATTTATGTAATCTAAATATCTTTTTAAAAATAAAAAATATATATTATTGAAAAAAACAAAAAAGAAAAGGAAATCGATGCCTGTCTTAGTTTGAGTGCCCCAAGACACAGACCCTAAGGTGGAGACTGACATCAGGAAGTTTGTGTGGGGTGCTCCCAGGACCAACATCCCTGAGGGAGGGAAGGACGCAGGACTGGGCAGAGGGAGAAGTTGAACGGCAGTGTGTTCTCAAGGAAGGCCTCAGCCATCCCGCAGGGAGCAGGAGAGCTGGGCGGGCCGAATGGAGGCAGGGGGCTGGGGTTTTATACCTGCCCGGCACCATCAACCAGTCATTGGAGGCAGCTCCCCCAGAGAGAGGGCCTGCTCCTGAAGGGGACTGGGACCTGGTGGTGGCCCAGTGCATAGACATGTCCTTCGTCCCCATACAAGGACCACCAGGGGCCACGTCTCTTCCTTCCCAGTCCCCCATCCCCAACTTTGCCCTCAGTACCCAACTTTTCCTGTAGTGGCCTCCTAAAGGGAAAACTAGCCCTGGATTCCTCCTTACCTAACTGCTGTCTGTTGGTGTAACTGCCCGTGACTCAATCATGCAAACAGCCCTCAGAGGAAGGCGGGCTCTCTGGCTTTACAGAGGATGCGACTCTGGCCCTTGTGAGCTAATTCATTGCCTTTTAAAGGGCATTTCAATTTATCCCCCAGAAGAAAATCTGATGCATTGCATGTTACCTTTGGAAACAATTTTGCCCTTTTATATCCCTGTGACCGCTGAGACGCCTCGTGTGATATTACAAACATTTCCTTACTTTATACCCAGGAGAACTAGAGGCCAGCAGCCTTTTTCTGGAGGGTCCCTGGGTCCCAGGAACTCTCTCCGTCCTATGACTGAGGAGGAGGAAAAACCTTCTTCACAAACTGAGATAGCCTAGCTGGTTTTAACATTTCAATTCCTTTGACCTGCTATTTTCTCCTGATTGAATGATTTTAGACAATGCTTTTCTTATATTTCCGTCCTTTGGTTTTAAGCAAAAGGCACATCTTAAAAATATCTAATCAATAAGGAAGATGCAATCCCATTATGCATCATTTCCTTTAATAGGACCTATTTTAAACCTGGGCTTCTTGGAACTAAGCTCTCCAGCGGTTTATCAGAAATAATTAGGCATCTTCAATAAAGTATATTTAGAGGCCCACAAATGTCTTTTTGGAGGTAAATTGATATAAAGCCGTCACAAGAACTCCAACAGTCACCGCCTTGAAATGGCATTCTCGTTTAAAAAGAATCACCCTATTGTGGCCAGAATCACCAGGAAGAAGTACACAGACAGAGCCCCAGTAGGTGTTACTGCAATCAGTCAGGAGTTTGGGAGAAGTCCATTTCCCAAATCCATGTGTTAAATTCTCACTGTTATTAGTCAATTGTAAATATTTTTATTGAGAGTCCTTTTTTTTTTTTCTTTTTTTGCCCAACCCTGCTGGTCAGGGTGGGGTATACTAAGAATTATTTTTAAAAGTTCTTGCCTTCAAAGAATTTACAGTCTATTGGGGAGAAAAGACTAGCACAGGAAACAATTAAAGCACAATTAAATCTGAAATGCTACAAGTTTCGTGGAAGTTCAGGGAGGGGAGAGTGAGTCCAGTGTTGGCAGGCTGATGTAGCTATGAAAGCTTTCACGAAGCGGGGAGGAGGGAGCCTCTGAAAGCCCTGGATGAACTGCAGAAATATTTTCTGGGAGGGGCAGCGTTTTAAGTGTTCATTACTGTTTAATGCCTCATCTCTAAATTATTGATTAGACTCCTGAACGCGGAGCTGTGCTTGAAAGGAATAGCCTACGGCAGGTCAGGTGAGCCTGGAGGGAGGGGGTCACAGAAGGTCCCAGAGCAGGGGCACCACTGGAGGGTGGGCAGGTCTGCGGGAGGGGTCTGAGGGTCAGCAAGAGGGGACTGACCTCAGCCAAAGGGAACAGAAAGGTGCAGGGAAGGGAAAGAGAGGCAACAAGAGGGGCAGTTTCCCCCAAAGAGCGTGTGCCTGCTCCACAATACACGCCCGAATCGGCTGACCCACCATTGAGGGACAAGGGGCCTTGGAAAGGGTTGTGGTCTCTCGGGTCGTTTCAAAGGACCCCTGGCCCTGGGGAGCTATCTGCAGGGGAACTTTTATGGCCTCGCCCTTCTTAGCCGATGCCTGTAAAACTGCTGGAGAGCACCTCGGGGAAGGCGTGAACCAGGCAACAAGACTCCAGAATTCAGAGAAGCACCTGCAGGAACACACGGGCATGCTCATAACACGTCCGTGACGTGAGCACGACGTCCGGTTCGGCCCTCACTGAATCTTCCAGATCACGCTGGAGACTGCTGTTATCCCATTGCGCAGATAAAGAAGGCGACTCTCCTGGGGTTACGTAACCCGCCTTAAAGGGAAGCATCAAAATGAGCCCATAATTCATTCCTTGAATGGAACTGGATGAGCCAATCAATTAAGAATTCTCCCTGGGAGTGAAAATTACCAAAATTATCAAGGTTTATGGAGTATTCAAGTAAGGGCAAAGTACTTTCAAATATTTTGCCTCCCTGGATTCTCACCGCAGTTCTGTGAGGAAGGCATTTTACTTTCTCCTTTTTCAAATAAGGAAATGGACACCCAGAAAGAGCATGTGACTCACCCAGGGTGTCCCAGCCAGTAAAGGGACTGAAACGTTAAACCAGACGTTCAAGCATCAAAGCGGCCTCTGTCCCCACCAAAGGCTCCAAGCCCGGGAGCAGGAAGCCGGTCTGGGGACTGAAGGGGTAGGACGCCCTCACAAGTGGACAGCCTTGCAGCTTGCTGATGGATTGGCTTGACTTTCCCACGGTTTTTATTCTTGAGACTCTCCTGTATCCCCACTATCTTTCAAGCAAACCTGGCTTTCCTCCTAAGGGGAATCTGTGGCGCTCTGGGGGCCGCCAGGGGAGGCGAGCTTAGGCAAATGTGGCATCCTACCCAAGACTCGTCTCAAGCACGGGGGAAGGCGTCCTCTCAGAGGACAGGAGAAGCCCGCAGAAGCCCTGGGTTTGCAGAAGAGATGGGCAAACAAGAACAGGCTCGAAAGGTGGCGTCTGGGCTGAGCCGGCGAGAACCCCGCCTGGATGCTGCCACTGGGGATGTTTCCATGGCACTGAGCCCTCTGGGAACAGGGCACCTTCAGCCAAACTCGCTGCCCATCCCCCAGCAGCCACCCCAGGAAGCCAGCCCCTCTCTTGGAAAGACCGCTGGAAACCATTATGATAATGCGCTTCTTTGCTGACTTTGCCATTGGGAACGCCAGGCAGATCCCTTGAGTCAGGCTTTCTTCGAATGGAAGAACTAGAGGAGTCACCGCCATGGCAACGCAGCTCCCCCGCCCATTTATGCCCTCCGTGAGCTGGGGGAGATCCCTGGAGGAAGTGGTTCCCCACCTGCTTCACC
The DNA here is from genome assembly GCA_026826555.1 of Tolypeutes matacus. Taxonomy (NCBI): domain Eukaryota; kingdom Metazoa; phylum Chordata; class Mammalia; order Cingulata; family Chlamyphoridae; genus Tolypeutes; species Tolypeutes matacus. Next base: position 7,903,416 of record JAKSZT010000049.1, on the reverse strand, counting down.
AAGGTGGGGAAGTCGCCAAGGACACACAGATGGAGAGGAGCCTTAGGGAATGTTCCCTCCAGCCTGAAATGGCTGCTGAGAGTTGCCGTGGCAACCGCAGCCCTTGCCCACCAAACCGTAAAGGGAGGAGATCAGCCTGCGCTGAAGGGCCCTGAGGAGCCTGGAGGTGGCCTCGCGGCTCTGGCCCTGGGCTAGAGGGGCAGGGGCAGCCATAGGTGGGAGGCATCTCTGGGAGCCCAGCCCCTGCCCGGGGTATCTGGAAAAACAGTGCTCATGAAGCAGGTGGACAAAAAAGAACAGCTGGGGAGACAAATGGATGGTTTCTGTCAGCTCGCAACAGTGACTTTGCCATTAGGGAACATTTGAATTGCATGTGCCATACATAATTTCCCTTATTTTCGTCTCTGTTCTTGAGTTCTCTAGTAAGCCCCTGAGCTAATAGTAACACATCCAATATTCTAATACGTGGTTTTCACCTTTTGGCGGCCAAAGGGAGTGGAGAGGGGAGCTGGAAGAAGCTGTAGGGGGAAACATCCCAGCCTTCCAGTAGGTTTGAATTTTAATGCCCAAGTTACTTGTGTGTGATTTATATTGTTAAAATTTAGCCTGAACCATGATAGAAATGGAAAATGAATAGAAATGAAACTGCTCTGGGTGCCGCCAACAGACATGAGTCCAAGAGGCCCAACTGCATGTGACTCAGAGCCTTCAAGTCAGGGACCTCCGGGGCTGCCAAATCCCTCTCCATTACACTATTCTCGTGGTCAGACGAGCATGACGGAAGTATGAATCAAACACACCGGCAGGTATTTAGTTGGTCTTTATTGCTCTTCCTCTAGTTGGGTCATTTTCATTCTCTTCTAGGTTCAGAAAAGCATCATCACTTGCAACATGATGAGAGTGGGTGGTCAATTAAACCAGCTAATGGGCCACATGGCTAAACTCGTAATAACGAGAAGAAGGAATGGGACTCATTTCACCATCATTTCACTGTCCAAGAATGGCACAGACACGGCACAGTGACCTTAGTGCAAGATGCCGTAGGCAGATGGATGCTTCATGTTCCCAGATCACAATCACGGCTATAAATACCAGCTTCCTACCATCTACCAGAATCTGCACTAAGGGCTCATATAAACTCTTTCCTTTCATCCTCACAGCACCTCAGTTTCCTCAGTCAGGAAACTGAGGCAAGGAGAGGTGAAGGAATTTTTGCCCAAGGTCATTTGGGAACTAAATACCTGGCCAAACCCCGTCAGGTGCAAAGCTGGTATGCTTGACTACTACAGTCCAAGTTACCCAGGTGGTCATGCCTGGATAAAGCTGCCGACCCCACCGATGGCGCCTGTGTTCATGGGAAAACATTAATAAAAATGAAATCAGGGCAGCAGATGCGGCTCAAGTGGTTGGGCTCCTGCCTACCACATGGGGGGTCTCTGGTTCAGTTCCCGGTGCCTCCTAAAGAAGACATCGAGCTGGTACGATGGGCAGGAGCAGCAGGCCGGCGCAACAAGATGACGCAACAAGAGACACAAGAAGAAAAACATAATGAGAGGCACCACAAAGCAGGGAATGGAGGTGGCTCAAGTGATTGGGTGCCTCCCTCCCACATCGGAGGTCCTGGGTTCAGTTTCTGGTGCCTTCTAAAGAAACAAGAAAGACGAACAGACACAGCAAGTGCAAACAATGAGGGGGTGGGGAGAAATAAATAAATAAAATAAAATAAATCTTTAAAAAAATGAAATAAAAGAAGTTATTTCCTTGTCATTTTTTTTTTTTAGTCTAGAGTCCTCTGGCAATACCGCTGGTCTCTCATCAGCTTTAGGCAATCCCTCCCTTCTACTATGTGCTTTGCTTATATAATCTGATTAGATCTTGAATACCACAATAATTCTGTGACTTACGTTTCATTTCAATAATTATTGAGTAGCTACTCCTAAACGGGAAATGCTAGTTTTATATCAGCTGCTATGATGAGAAGGAATATGACAGAGAAAAAGAAGATACGACTCCCCTCTTAACAGCCTTATATTCCACTGGGGAAATCAGTATAATTCAGGACAATAGCTGATCATTTGACCTATCCAAATATCTATGCAAAAGTAGGTAACCTCACTAGTTATACAAAATGCAAGTTAAGCCAAACACCATCTCTTCTTATCTATCTCCTTTTATCTATTTTTGGAGGTGTGATTACGTGCACACACACATACACACATAAAAATGGTGCTGATGAAGGTGCAGTGAGAACAGACCTCTCATGCACAGCTGGTAGGAGAGGTGTAGAAAAAGTTTCTATCATCTTAGAAAATATATATATGGTCACGAACAAAAAGCAGGATACAAAACTGCACATACTGCAGGATTCCAATCTTGTAATAGAAATCACATATATGTATATACATGCATATGTGTGTGTATAAACTTTTTCGTGACACCAAAATTTAACCACAGTGGTGTTTTGTGAGATTTTAACTTTCTTCATGTTTTTTCCCGTATTTTCTACGGTCAGAACTATTACCTTTACAGCCAGAAAAAAAAGTGCCAGTTTAATAAAATAAAAACAAAATAATAAATGACCCTGGTTGCAACAATTCATTGCCAGACCTCCTCGTCCACACAAACAGGCCTTACTGAGGCTTGGAAGAACACTCCAAAGTGGGAGTGTCGTCACTAGCTGTGGAAAGCTATGACTTCTCTACATGGCTCAGTGAAGTTGATTTTTGCCTTTAGACCCTGAAAAGGGAAGGTTATTGGCGACTTGTATTATTTGTCTTACATGAGGCCATTGCCCCTTCAAAGGGAGGGCGGGAATTGCTCCCTGAAGCACCTCTTTATGGCACCTTCCTTTGTGTAAGTACAGCAGGGCCAGATTATGAGCAAAAGAATCTTAGGAAAAGGCCCCACCAATGTGGTATCAAAGACACGTGAAAGGCTCAGAGGAAGAAAGATCCAGGAAGTGTGTGTCATACACGCTGCACAAGAGAGGAAAGGCATCCATATTTCAGCCACATTCCCCGTGTCATGGGAGTAACTCACATCCTGTGTCATTGTCCTGTCCTTGATTATCTCAAATACATGAAAATATTATCAATCGGCCTTTCAGAAAAATACCAGCTAGTGAGCCACATTTTATACTTGGAGGTCAAGTTCCTTGCCCTTCGTTTGTCTGTGTTAGCACAGTGTCAATGTAAACCTTCCCGAAATAGAAGCCAGAAATTTTCTTAAAACATTTTTTGATGAGTGGCCGGCCTTTCTGTACCTTCCCTTTCCTCTTATTTTCCTTGTCTCTCCAAAAAAAAAATAAAAGAATTAATCAAAATGCTTTTCCAATTGATTATGTTTTGTTTGGCATTGCTTTTTTTTTTTTTTTTTTTTTCCTTTTTAAAATACTACCCTTTCCAGTTGAGGTTATTTCCATAACAAACTAAAAATAGCTGTTTTGCCAATATTCATAAGAATTGAGGTAAAAATATGCTCAATCCATTTTGATAATTTATTCACGGGCATACAGAAACCTTCAAAGAGGTGACTCCTTGTCACGAGAAGATCAGAAAAGCCATCGTTTTCAAAGGCAGTGGTTGTGCATGGCGTCCATACCTTTAGCCATCTCTCCAGCAGTCAGGGCAGCCACAGTGGGTTTGGTCAGTTAATGCATGTGTGGGGCCCTACGAGCAGTCTGTAAGAAACAGAGAGGGGGCCCTGGGAAGACCAGCGCGCTGTGGCCGGTGAAACCCCTAAGAGGGCAGAGCGGAAGATTCCTAGGTCCTGAACTCCCAGCGCAGGGAAAGGGAGGTCACCTAGGTGACCGTGCAGGTGCAGAAGGAGGAAGATTATGTAAGTTTGGCCCAGAAATAATTCCAGAACCCGTGACCCCAAAACCAGGCGTGAGGGACGTGCCCTGGCTGGGCAGCAGAGCTGCTGCCTTGACGGTAGAGTAAATTATTTCTGGACGCTGAGGGAACTTCCATACGTAGATAAGTTCCTGGAGGCCCTTTTCGGGAGACTCTCGCCCTGGGCAGCTCTGGCCAGCCCAGCTGACCTGGGCATAGCCTCGGGCAGGAGGATACCAGGAAGCAGGGGTCTGTGTCATTGGCTAGGAAAACAGCACGCCAAGGGTGTGGAGAAGACTGTTTAAGCAACATATTCGCAGGTACCAAAATAATACAAAAGCCAAATTTCATTTAAAAATTACAATTGTAGGAAAACTTACATTCGACTTCCAGATCCTCACAAAGCCATTTGTTTCAGAAAAGATTGGAAAATATTCCAGTTCTATGGGAAAAGTCTGGAAAATCCTTCACTGAATTTTAACTGTAGCACAAACTGAGGATTTATAGGATGACAGGATGTAGAATAAAGAGAGACTGGGGGCTTTTAGGGATTGATGGGGTATGGCCAAAAGGGGAAGGGGTTTTAGAAATCTTATTTTTAATGTGCTGGAAACATGGAGGTAGAGAGAGATGAAAAATGGGGCAAATGCCCATCGCAAGCATAACTGCACAGTCTCAGGCAGCAGGTAGGTCTACCGGGCCACAGGTGTGGCTGGAGCAATTCTGGCTCAGAGTCAGCCTTCGACTCTCGATCCCCTCTGTTCTGGATACTAGCAAATTTCCTTTTCTGGAGCAGAGCCAGCCCCATTCTAGGAGTCAAGGGAGAGACAATTGCCTCCTGGGGGTTCCTGGGATTACTGCATTTGGCCAATGGGCCCCAATCTTCAGATTCCTGTTTGGGGAGGAATGAAGTCCATCAAGAGCCTGGGGACTGGAAGTGAAAGAAGAAAATGAAGGAGCTGCAACAGACATGGCTGGAGGTGGAAGCTTGAGGCAGCAAAGCATCTGAAAGGACAGATAAGATAAGAGAAAGAAGGAAGGAAGGTCAGCGGAGGGCAGACCTGGTGGCCAGCCTGGCCTGAGGGCAGCTTGCCCGAGGCCCCTATTTCCAGGAGGCTGAGGCAGACAGAGGAAGGAATTTAATCCATGGACCAGTACGTATGGAACACCTACTTACAGGAGGGCTGGATGCTGTGGGAGACACAGGAATAGGGCACGGCTTCTCCTTCCTGGAGTTCAGTGCCATCAAGTGGCAACCAGATCCGAATAGGAATAAGATCTAAGGAAATCCAAACTGAAGGATGCCAACCATCTGTTCAGGAGGAGAAAGGCAATTGGATTCAAATGCACGCCAAAGGCAGTAGCTCTCGGCCCCGGCCAGCCTGACAAGTAGACATCACTTAGGATTTTCAGAGTTCTCCATTAAAAACATCCAATCACCACCCTGCCTGACCCTGCCAACCCCCAGTCCAGAGTTTAGCGTCCCCAAAGGCCTTTCAGCATCTCAACAAGGTGCAGTACCTAAGAGTACAGGCTCTGGGATAAAGACTCCCTGGATTCAAAATGTGGATCTACCATCTACTGATTGTGTGACCTTGGGCAAGCAACTTCACCTCTCTGTGCCTCAGTCCTCTGATCTGTAAAATAGACCCCTTCGTCGCGGTATTGTCAAGAGAATTAAATGAACCAATACTTTCAAAGCATTTAGGAAAGAGCTGGCACCTAGTAAGCACTGAATAAATGTCAGCTACTTTTATTCTGGAGGCTTCTGATTAAGAGGTCCTTGTTCATCCTTATCAACCAATATCTTAACCAAATGAGCAAGAAGATATATAGGTTCTGGAGGGTGGAGAGACAGACAAGTGGCACCAGGGTTAAAAGGCAACATGGGAATCCCAGTGGGTTCCATGTAATATTTTGGGTAATCTAAGCACCTCTTAAAATATATGTATATATATATATATATAAATAACATTTTTGTAAGCAAATACACATATATGCATATATATTTATATATCATTTTGCAAATGTTTATATGTATTGTGAGAATTTTGATTTTTACCCGTAATAAAAAAAAAAAAGAAAGAAAAAAAAAAGAGTAGCAGAAAGCAACCTGCTGCCTGTCTTTCAGTGCTACTGGCTACCTGCCAAATGGCAACTCAGGGTGGGGCTAGGGCAGGCAAGAGGCTTGCCTGGGATTTAAGGAGGCCCCTTCTCAGGGCTGGGGTGCACCCTTCCAGCTGTGCTTGGCTTTCCTACCAGTTTTCTCCTAGGGCAGTTCCCTTGGGTTTACCTGGTATCCTCTGACGGAAAAGGGAAGGAGACGAGCAAATGTATGGGAGAAACAAGGACAGGTTGGCCAACTAGGTATTTATCAAACGTTCCCACATTCCCACTGCCCCTCTCCAGAGATCCAACGCTGCTGGGGCTACGGGGGTTCTGGGTGGGGGGGGCCTGCTTAACGGGAGCTGCCTGCTGCACATAGTTAGTACACCTGGCAGGCGGGCAGGTCAGCTGCTGGGAGGAGGGAAGAGTTGGGTCCCAGAGTTGCTAAGAATCTTGTTCAAGCTTGACCCCGTTTCATCCTGTACCCATAACCTCAAGCTCACAGGCAAGCTCAGCTGAATCTCCTAAAGGTCTAGGCACCCCCTAGTGGTAAAGGCCGGGGCCGAGGCTGTGGAGGGACAAGCACGTGGGCACAGATCCTGCAAGAGGACAGAGTGTTGGGAAGGGTTCAGAGGTCCCAACGGGGCACGGAGGTCCACGGGGCCTGTTCCCTGTGCCAGAGGCTACAGAGCAAAGAGGCCCCACCAGCTTTCCTGCTTGTGTCTGTGAGTAAGCTTCTGCCCTTGTTCATCCCTTCCCCTTAGGCAGCTTCTGAGTCAGGCTAACAGGCACAGCCTCGCCCCTGCTGAGCTGTGCATTTCTGGCCTGTCTGGGGACAAACTGGAACCTCTGTGGAGACGGTGTGAGGCTTCTGTGTCACTTTTCCTGGCCCCACGTCAGTAAGGAGACAGGAGGTGAAGCCTCAGTGCTGGCACTGACCCTCAGTAGTCTTCCGTGGGATTTGCCCCTTGGCCCTCGGCTTCGGATGGAGTCCTAGCTTTTACTGATATTTATAATTAATTATTAATAAAATACACTGGCACTTGAGGGAGCATTGAGCGATGGCCAAGTGCATAGTTTCTGGCACCAGACTGCCCAGATTCAAATCCTATCCCTATTGCCAGATGTGTGACCTTGGCAAAGTTACTTAACCTCTCTGTGCCTTGGTTTTCTAATCTGTAAATTGGGATTAGTAGCCACCTAATCGGGTTACGCAGAGGTACGGAAAGCCCTTAGAGTAGAGCCCAAGGGGTCCCAGCTGTTAGTTGTTGTTGTTGTTGTTGTTGTGTGCCAGGCATCAGAATGCAGTGGGCACATCCTTAGAGGCATCACCTCCTTTAAGATGTCAGGTAACCTCCGAAGTCACTCTATAAGTGACCGAGCCAAATAGGAGTCCAGCACCGGCGCCGTGGCACACACGATCCCGGGAGCTCGGAGATGCGTGAACAGTGTGAAAAAGCCTTATGGGCACTCAGACAGAAATCTGAACAGGGGAGAGGGACTGGGGAAGGGGGCATCAGGAAACACTTCATCGAGGAGGGAAGATGCTGGCTGTGTGGTAAAAGGTGGGCAGAGAGGGAAAGAGCAGGGCAAACCGTTCCAGCAAAGCTGCAAGAGGCAGCAGGGCGTGTGCTGGAGTTTCCGTGAGTCGGGGGTAATGAGGGGGGGGGGGGATTGAAGAGGTGAGGGGGGCTTAGGATGCAGGGGCCTCGCATGCCTGCCTGTAGTTTGGACTAATGAGCCAGGGGGCACTGGGGACCTCCAAGGGGGTAAAAGAGGGAAGGGTCACAGTGTGAGGCTTCCCCAAAATCCATTTGTCTGTCCTCTCACAATCATTTATAGAAGTCCCAATGTGGCTGAGTAATTTGGAATTCTTTTTAGACTGCGCTGCCTGTGAGATTTTAAAGTATGGGTCTGCTCCACAGGCCCTCTTCTAGCTTATTCTTACCAATTCTCACCTCCTTGGAGAGGAAGGTGGAAAGCATAACTCCTCCCTCTTATCCCCTCTGCACCTCCCCTTAAGGTCACTAGCTCTAAGTTGATAATGACTTCAGATTCTGTCCTGTTTTCTGCTTACCTGTTCACTGGGACAATTGCAGAGGACAAGTCTAGGAATAAGAAATCTGTCGTTAAGGAGTTTCCAGGCTTATCAGTTAAAGTCAAGATTGGGAATCGAAGAGACCAGACTATTCATTGCTCCGTTAAAACCCAGGATGTCACCACATTAAAAAAGAGAGCATTGGCCCCAGATGTCCTCAGATGAGACCTGTGCACCAATTAGAAGACATGCCTCAGCTGAGCCCCACCGTCCCCCAGAAAACCCTGGAGGTAGAGCTGACAGAGGTGGCCCTTAGCGTGTCCAGCCCCAGCCCCATTCCACAGCCTTTGGGGGTAGCCAGGGAAGACAACTGGTACAGGTATCCTTGCCTTTCTCCACAAAGTGAAATTTGCAGCAAGATAGGTGTAACCATAAGAGAAATGTCGGTCCAGTGAGAAGCCCTGGGAAAGGGCTAACCGTTCTCTCCATCTGTGTCTAGTGCAATGTGGGAGTAGATTGATGATAAATGGAGTGACGATGAAAAGCCCACCTGGGAACCCACCAGCCAGGGCTCCAGCAAGGAGGTGGTGAGATTGTTCTGTCACTAACACCCTACAACAGCTCTCAACTATAAATGAACAACAGAATTGCCAGAGAGCTTTCAAAAACTTTCCCAGGGTGCTATCTCAGACCAATGAATCTAGAATATCTGGAGAGGGGCCTAGGCTTCAGCATTTTTAGAAGAAATAATTGTCACAAAACATCCCTTTATAAAACACCACCTTTATAAAACACTCTTTATAAAACATCACCTTTATTTATAAAGGTGGCAAGAAGGTGAAAAGACATCTAGGCCATACTGGTGGTGACAGACTCATTCCCTTCAAGACAGGAATGAAAGGCAATGGGAGGAACATGGACCGAGGGCCAGCAGGACAAGTAGTGAGACCCTGGGCTTCCAAGCCAGCTGACTCAGCTCAACTCATTGATCTTTCACCCATCAGCTGCATGGACCAGTTAACCTCGCTGAGTCACTGTGAGGAGAGTGGTGGGGGTTGAATGTATGTGTAACACTTAGCTGTGTGACAATTTGAATTTGGTGACTCCAAAATAAAAGATTATGTGTCCGAACTAATCCATTCCTGTGGGTGTGAGACCCTTTGACTGCATTAGATTCAGATAAGGGATCTTGATTAGATCACTTGATTAGATCGCTTTTGATTGGTGTGACTCAGGTTGGGTCTCCACCCTCTGATTGGAGCCTTACATAAATGGAGACACACAAGAAAGAAGACACACAAAAAAGGGAGCTCTACCATTTTCTACTCTGCCATGTGAGAAAGGACTCAAGAATCAGCAGCAGCATGAAGCCACCGAAAGCCTAGGTCCACAGAGCAGCTCAAGGCTGAGGAGATAAGCCATGTGCCTGATTGCCCACAACTGGGCTGGGAGAAAGCTAAGACAGGAGGTCCAAAATGAGACAAGCCGTATGCCTGATCACCCACAGCTGAGCTCCTGGAGATGGTGAACCTTGAGAAGAAGGCAGGGACCTCAGCAGAGATCGTCTGCCACCTTGCTTCACCAAGTGGCAAGCGCTGCCACTAACTAGATAGGTGGGTTATAATGCCAGGTAAATTGCTTAAAGCCTCCGGGTCCCATTCCTCATAAAGTCTCCACAAATTCAAAAGTTTTTGCTAAATGTTCTCTGAGGTCACTTTCATCGCTAACATTCTACTGCATTCAAAAAGTAGCAACAGGCTGGGAAGGATACATCTCTCATAAGGAATTTAGTAAATACTGTTGTCTGAATACTGATAAAAAGAAAGATCGGGAGGAAAGGGTAGCAGAGAGCCCTGGGAGCTGAGCCGGCCCCTCCCTGACTACCTCTGAGCTGGAAGGCTGTGTTCCTTCAACAGCCCGAGGATGCCTCCCTCTGCATGTTCAGTATTTGTCCAGGCTAGCTAGGCCCTTACCAGGCATCCCTACCGAGGGAAGGAGGTAGAGCAAGTGCTTTAACTAGAAGTCAGAGAAGCAGACTCTACCCATTGCTCCAATAACAACAGGTACAATTTCTCCGTACCTCAATTTCCCCATCGACAAAACGAGAACAATCTCTGCCTTCTGCATATGTCAGAACAGTTTTTGGAAGATAAATGAGTTCAACTTAGTAAAATGAACTTTGGAATATTTGAGTATAAGAAAATGGTCCAACTTTTAAGCACATTTAAATGAGATCTTCAATTAAAAAAACAAACTATAATAGCTTTGCAAACTAGAGGTGGCCTCAGAAGCACACATGGATAATTTATCAAATAATAATGACAATAATGTAGAAGGATCATGTACAAGTCTCTCAGAGAGCTTCCACACCTCAGGGTTCCCCAGTTGTATTCAGATAATTTACCAAAGAGTCCTTGAGGTCTAATGGAATGTATTACCAGTGCATTTGCATATATTAGCATGATCAAGAATACAAAATGCTACTATTAGTATGTAAGCAGCCTCTCTTTAAACGGGCTGTCAGTCAGCTGCCTCCAGGCTTGGCAGCATTGAGTTTGTTGGCTGAGAGAACATTCCTACCTGCTCTCTCCTGTCATGTTTTTGACGAACATTATCATAAGCCAGGTGCCTTTTTGAGCTGTCACCTCGTGCCTGGCATCGGCCTTATCCATCAAGTGGAGCACCCATTAAGAAATGGGGACATTATTTCAGCAGCTAATTAACCAAGCTAAGTGCACATATCAATTCATTTTCAGTTCAACGTGCCACTGCTTCTTCCAGCTGCTGATAGAGGAAGCACAGTCAACAATGCGTTATGAAGGGATGCGTGAGGTTATGTCTTAATAAAGAACACATGTCCATGCAGACTTTCCCAGCCAACAATTATGAAAACTCTGACAAGTTTAAATATCCACAGCGCGTCCAAAAAAGCACTACAGCGTATTTAATGATGCTGAGAGATTGACAATAAATATGAGAAGCTTTGTTTTTTAAGGGAAATTTAAAAAACGCATTTGCAGTCTCAGCCAAATGCATTTAGGAGCATCACAGGTGCTCCCTGGCCACCCAGGATGGATGTCAGCACCTGACAATGGTGTCATCCTCCTCACCGGCCCCAAACAAGGTCATTCTCCAGGAGGATGAATACGGTCACGTGTAAAAACTTTTTCTCGACAAGCTTCACTCCAAAATGAACAAGAATGAGGACAATGTAAGCGTGGACTCACTCGGTTTTTTAGAGAACCACTTTGGAACTGCAATCTACCCAGTAACTGCCAAGTTATCCCAACTTTAATAGTGCGGGCAACAGCATTAGGATGAAGGCAATGACTTGAGAAGTAGCTTTCAGGGCCAGACACGAGTTTCCAGGCAGCAGGCGCAGCTCTGTGACATGGGGCGGCCACCCCGAGGGCCACCCCTGGGGTGCCGTCCGGGGCCGAGCAGCGCGGCTCCTGCTGGGCGCAGCACGTTTGGGGCAGGGGGCTCCTTCCACACGACCCTTGACAGGGCTGTTCGTGAGAGCAGCGCGCTCCCCAGCTTCGGGAAGGGCTGAGGGTGGGGCCGGCGAGGTGCAGAGAGCAGCAGAGGCGCCGAGGTCCCCCGGGCGGGACGGCGGCCCACGCTGGACGGGGCGTCGGACGGCTCTCGTGGCGCGGGTCCCGCAACTTCTCTGCGGAGAACGACTGAGTTAGTACGCAATGTGTGTGAAGAAAAGGAATACCACACAGCAGAGGCAACGAGCTGCTACACCCGGCGCGTTGTGCCTTCTGGATGGCTGGGGGACGGAACACGTCAAGGGCAAGCCCTGCGCAGCCATTGCCCTTTGTGCTGCCTTCTGGGCCCTCTGCCACCCCGTCACTGGCCACATGGCCCTGGACTGACCCTTCCTTCCTTCCCTCACCTACAAAATTGTATCTCCAATGTTCCATGGCCTGGTCCTAGGACCCAGGGAGGCAGATCCTCTGGGATGTCCTCCGGAATTAACCAGCTGCTGAGGCAGGCTGCTTTAGGGAAGGGGAAGACGAACCTAAAAAATCCTGGCAGGAAAACATGACAGTGAAACACATGGCCATGGAACTCCACCTGGAAATCCCCTGAGAGAAAGACCCCACCCGAGGGCCCTGAGAATCCTCCTTTTAGAAAGAAATTTAGTCTGAGATCAAGGAAAAGCCCTGGATATTCTCAAGGGGCCTTATCATTGCCCCACCAACCCCCACCCCCACCCCCACCCCTGCCCCGGGGAATTGAGGAGTGGGGTGATCAGCCAACACAGCCAATAGCTGGGACCCTCCCTGAACATTAACAAGGGATAGAATAATTAATGGTTTAAAAAGCAAGCGCAGAAGGTAAATCGCCCCTCCTCTGCCTGCACCAGCCCGCAAGTACACCTGAAGACCCATAATCTGTTATTTTTTCCCATTTCTATTCTCTTCTCTCATTTCCTTAATAAACTACTGGCCTAACTAAACTGACATGTTCTTAATTCTTTTATGTAGCATTGCCGAGAACCTAGAGGCAATCCAGCAACACTGTTATAGTTTTGCCGGAGAGAGGCTCCTCTGCATGTGAGTGATTGAGAAAAGGAGGCAAGCGGAGGCAGAAGCTCGAGGCGACAGAGGCTTCTTGGAGAGAGGCGCTGTCCGCATTCCCTTTCTGGAAACCAGCATTCCTCACCCCCTGGGGAAAGGACAGAGCATCCTCTGGTCACAGCTGGTTGGACCCGACGTACACACGTGATGCAACGTGCTCAGAGACTCTTTGGCTTTGGAATCGGACTCCTAACCCGGAGAACGTGATCGCAGGTGCTGGAGCTGAGAGAACTGGGAGAGCTGGCTGGGCCAGCCTTTTCTACCAAACACTCATTGATTAGCAGGAAGAGAGAAAGGGCAGCAAGCAGCAGATCCACCTGGGTTAGCAAGGATGCTCTGCCTGGGTGGAGGGACACAGGGATGGAGGCTGCCTGGGTGGTGGGATGCAGGGATGGAGACTGCCTGGGTGTTCCTGCAGAGAAGAGAGCCACTTCAGGGTCCTGCTGGCCAGAGCCCCACCCAGCCCTGACTGTGCCTCCTGCCACAGAGCTCTTTGACTTGGGTTGGACCCCTTTCCAAGACAGTACTCACAGCACTGTGGGGGCAAGATAGGAGGTGCAGCCCTGTTGGGGGTGCGGAGGGGGGGAGGTAGAGCCAGCCAGGAGTGCCCTGATCAGGCCACATTGCAATTGGATTCAGTTCATTGCAGCAGCCGGTACTGAAGAGCCTGCTTCATGGGCCTCCTTTTCAGCTAGCTAGCTGAAGTAGAGATAGAAATTCTTCTTTCTGACTGTTGAAATCATCTGTTCTCCCTTTAAGTCCTTCAACTGATTGGATGAGACTCCTGTCATTGCTGAAGGCAATCTCCTTGGTTGATTGTAGAGGTAATCAGCCATAGATGCAATCAACTGACTAATGATTTAAATCCATGGAATATCATCACAGTAACTATCAGGTTAGTGCTTGCTTGACCAAACAACTGGGCACTATAACCCAGCCAAACTGGCACATGAACAAAAGAACTAGTATGTTTTGGAGTTATGCTTTTAATTATGATTATCAGTCTATATGTTTTTATTTCTTCTAGTTTTATTTCTTTCTGTGTTTCAAGAGTCAGTTCAAATTCCTTGTCACTCTCAATACAGATGATTGCTCTTAAGACAGCTAATCAAAAGACAAATGATATAGAAGTGGGACTGTCTCTAGTGGACTGAAACTAAAAATAAAAATAATAGAGAGAGGGCTATATCATAATCTACTCAGCTGAGTAAGGAACCCCATCCTAAGGATCTCAAATGTAATTGTGCAGCCACCCAGCAAACCTCACTGCAATCAAGAAAGAAAAGAAAGAAAGAAAGAAAGAAAGAAAGAAAGAAAGAAAGAAAGAAAGAAAGAAAGAAAGAAAGAAAGAAAGAAAGAAAGAAAGAAAGAAAGAAAGAAAGAAAGAAGAAAGGAAAGATAAAAGGAATAGAACAACTGGATGAACCTACAGGATCACCCAACAAAGAAAGAAATCTATGCTCAATGGTGGTGATCGGACTGTTTGGTCAAGTTTCCAATGAGATCATTGAAAATGTGACCAAAAGGGGGATTGTTATGTAAAATAAAAAGGCCACCTGCATTGGGTGTTACTAGGAGGGACCCCTTTCTGAGAAAGGATTTACCAGAAGACAAAACAATTGACATGCAGGGGCTTTCTGGGAAAAGGGAACAATGGAGTGCACCTTACAGAATTACAGATACTCAATACCTGGTGATAAACAAGTTTTGGTCCAGGAGAGAGAGTTTATCAGAAGGGACAGGCATACCATACAAATCAAGGCATTTCTGCTCCCCACTTTGTAAGACAATCCCCACCGTGTAAAATGAAAACTCAATGTCAGACAATCAGAATTTTTCCTCTCTTGCTTCTGCATTTGTCCTCTGTAAGCTTCCCTTTTCCATTCCCTTGATGGAGCTCCTTGCCACATATGGTTTGGATGCTGGCTGATTCATGAATCATACACTACCAAACTTGATAATAGATGATAATTTATCTAATATTTTATTTTAACAACTTTTAAAATATTCAGTTACTAATTACTGGAAATTATAAATATTTTTATATCAGTTATTTTTTTATAAATATTTTAATCTCAGACTGTAACCAAAGGATTGAACTTCAAATTGTGAGGTAGACATAAAATCAATTGCATAGTTGTGCTTTTTACCTTCTTGTACTGTAAAATTTATATTAGCCTTTTAAAAAATTATTGGCATGTATAAGCAAAGTTCAAGAAAATATTTTTATGTTTTTTAATAGTCATTATTATTCTTTTATTTTCACAATTGTTACTGGAAATAGTTTTGTGGTACAGAGGAGGTGGCTATTAAAAATGATTTGCTCCAGGGGAGTGAATGTGGTTCAAGCAGTTGGGCACCCGTCTCCCATATGGGAGGCCCCAGGCTCGGTTCCCACTGCCTCCTAAAGAAGAAGAGCAAGACAGCAAGCTGACACAATGGGTTGGCATGGTGAGGAGACGCAACGAGGAGACGCAACAAGGAGGGAGCAGATGTGGCTCAAGCTATTGGGCACCTCTCTCCCACATGGGACGTCCTAGGTTCGGTTCCTGGTGCCTCCTAAAAGAAGACAAGCATACACAAAGAGCATACAGCGAGCTCAAACAACGGGTGGGGGTGGAATAAGTAAATAAATCTTTAAGTAAAAAAAAGTGATCTGCTCCACCTATCAAATATACCAGTAATGCCACTGGGGGGAAACAAGGACACTAAAATCCTGCCATTAAACAGTGGCCCACCAGGCCTACCTCTGTCCCAGCCAGATACGCTCTGCCTCTTTGACTTGTTTTACTTTCTTCATAGTATTTATCACTGTGTGAAATTGTCTCTTTGCTTATCTCTCTCTCTCTCATTGGCTGAACAGGGATTATGTTTATCTTTGTTTGTACTGTGTATAAAAGGTGCTTGGTAACATCAGTTAGATTGATGATTGGTTGATTGACTGACTGATTAAACAACCTGCACCTAAGGGGAATTCTGTTATAGTCTGGGAATGTTAGGCCTCTGTGTGATACCTGGAACCTGGGTGGGCTGGCCTTCCCACACCAGACTGGCAAAGTTCCACAGTACCTCATCCTTGAATCGAGTTGCTATTTTTGCTTAGCAGTGATAGGAAAGTTCAAGTCAAGTTGCTAAGGGCAACACACCTTTGCTTTTCCTTCTTCATCTACTTCCCTCAAAAGACATGAGGGTTTTTTTTAATGTTCCTGAGTGAAAAGTCCCAGAGGAAGAAGGTTGTCCCCAAAGTTTACTCTCAGCACCCTCGTTCCAGCTTAGCATATGCCCCAACTTTATAGTTCCCACAGACCGCTCTGTTGGTCACAAAATAGTCCATTTTGGCTGCTGCCAAGATCCTAACATATACTGCCTCTATCCCATTTTGGAATCCCAAATTCTTCCCCCGAGCTTAGCTTCTAATTCTTTTGTCTCTTCCTCTCTACAAAGAACTTAAACAGCATTTAAAAAAAAAAAAAGAAGTGAATCACAGGACATGTGGTTTTTTGACAATCATCAGCTACTCCCTCTCCTTCATCCCCACATCCAATCAGTCTCTGGTTCTTACAGATTATAACTCCAAACTCGTTTTCAATCCAACCTTTTCTAACCATTTATCAATCAACAGACTTCTGGTTTCCCTGCCTCAAAGGCCAACAGTCAGAGCCTGCTCCTCACTGTCCTAAACGATCCAATGGTGTCTCTTTGCCCAGAGAAGAAAGTCCAAGCTTCATGAGCCACAGAAAGCTCTCGGTGACAGCACCTTCTAGTTCTCTTACCTCAGCTTGCACTTAACAATCTCATAAGCTCAGCTCTAGGTTTCTCCAAAAGCCCAGACGTCTGCCACCTGTGCCTCATATCCATAACTCCCACTCCCAAACCTCTATTCTCCGGCTGATTCCTCTCACCCTTTAAGGCACAATTCAAGTGTCACCACATCTGAAACAGCCCTCTGTCCTGTCAGAATTCGATCCTCCCTTTCTACATTCCCAGGCCCCTCCATCATTCCCTGTATGTTCAAATTATAGCCATGTGCACACACTGCATTCACCTCATTAGACTGTGGACGCCCCAAGGTCAGAGACTGTATATTCTCATCTTTGCCTTCCCGGTACCTTGCACAATGCCAGCCACATAGCTGGTGCTTAATAAGTGCTTGTTGAATGCATTAATGAATCAATACATTCATTGGTGAGTGAAATGAATGAAAAGAATGCATGTACTTAAATACATGAGAATTCTTAGAAAATCTAAAAGTAAAATTACATTTAATTATATATATTTGATGAATTGCTTTTAGGTAAAGACAAACTCGTACGGTTTTGTATGAGACCACCCAGCCATTCTGAGAAGTTTGCCCAACCCCTCCCAACCAGGCTTGATTACATCCCAGGAAGGGGAGCGTCACTCCACTTTGTGCACAGGGGATGTCACTCTCCAGGGTTTCTCCTTTTGCCTCACTCACAGGCACTAAAATGACTCACTTATCACTGGGTCTAGTTACAACTCGGGAGCAGAAACAGAGGCACAATGAGCCGGTGGCAGTGCATCTTGTTTCAGAATTTCCAGAAATCATAGCCTTGATCTACAAGCTTCCGGATTTGGTCTAGGTTTTTGACTTATGCTGCAGAAATGAATTTCAGACCATGTCGGGTTAGTTAGGCCAGTAATTTATTAAGGTAGGGAGGGAAGAGAAATGGGAGAAAATAACAGATCACGAGTCCCCGGTAGAGAGTAAGGGGCTGAAGAATGATAAAAAGGGCTGATTTATAGACTACAATTTCCCATTATGGATTATAAATGCCCAGGTTTTACTTGTGTGCTGATCCATGCATGGGGACACAGCGACGAAAGCAGGGCACCAAAACCAAGAGCAGGAGCCGGCAGGCAGGAGGGCTATTTGAACTTTGTGCCTGCTTTTTAAACCATTAATTATTCCACCCCTTTGCTAATAGCATAGGAGGAGTTCCAGCTATTTGCTGTTTTGACTGATTACCCCACCCATCAATTCCCCGGGTGGGCCCAATTATAACGTCCCTGGAGAATATCTGGGACTTCTCCTGGCTTCCGGGAAAAATCTAGCGAGGGTCTTCCAGCAGCCATCTTGGGAGTATTGGTGTCCACGTGGACTTCTGGCCAGATTCCAGATCCGTCTATTGATTCCCTATATGAAGCCTGCTTCATGGGGGCACCAAACTTCAGTTCCCTGAAGTTAAGTATGTTTCTGGGGATGAGGTGAGCAGAATCACCCAGGAGAGCTTTCGCAGCCTATTCCTAGTCCCACTTGCTGCCCACCCCACCCCCATCCCCACCCCAACACTCACTTCAGACTCTCCTAAGCTCTCAGGCGTAGGAACGTCTCTTTGGATGAAGCTTCCCAGCTACTATGATATGTCCTCAGCCCCACTCTGTCAAACACAACCCATTTGGATGGTGGGTCAGAGCAGCGGCAGCAAGGTTTTTCTGGTACTAGAGACTTTTTTCTCTTATCACACCTCAGCCCCAACATTTTTGTGGTGTTTTCCTAAGAGAACAATAAGAATAAGGAGAACCCACATCTTAAGTCACTGGAAAAGACAAGGTCAGATGCTGGAAGATGTGCATTAGAGAGAAGCCCAGGGAAACTAATAGACTGGACTTCTGAGATTGCCCCAAATAGGGATTTTCCTAGCCAGCCGTGCTACCGACATTGCAGCCAGCCGTGGTCACCAAGCCTGGGGCCTTGGGGTAAAGGCCACACTTCTAACTCTTATGTAAGTCCCCCAGAGCACAAGAAAAAAAATAACAGGGAGGACTTCCGGGAAGATGGCAGACTAGTAAGACACGAGAATCTCTTCTCCAGAAAAATAGCTAGAGGACAAGCTGAAACAGCCCCAAAAAAGATCTTCTAGGGTTTAGGACAGCGCACACCACCCAGAGGAGAGAGGGACAGAAGAGGGAAATCGCAACAACAGAACCGTGAGTTGGAAGCAGCAGCTTCTGCTGCTATCGGCACCCTCCCACACACTCTTCAGAATTCTCGGGCCTCTGGGCCTGCGACCACAGACAAAGGGGGCTCCAGGGATCTACCACTCCTGGAAAGGGGAGAGAGAGGGACACAGCCTTAGGCTGACTCAGGTTCTGACCTGTAAATTTGGGCTGCAGAGCTCCACGGACCCTTCCACACAGTGGTTTGCCCTGGGAGCCTAGGAAGGACTGGAGAAATCCAACCCTCGCAACCTCCCTCTCTTCTGACCTGGACTAATTTTTGAGGACTCCACGGGAGAGGGGAGAGAGAGCCTAGGGCTGACCCTGCTTTTGACTCACAGGTTTGGACTGTCCTGTCCTGAGAGCCCTTCCAGGCCGGGTGGGGCTGCACCATTGTTTGCCTTGGAGCCTGCAAGGGGCTAAAGATTACAAACCTCCCAATCTCCTCCTCTACTAACAGGGACTGATTGTTGAGGATTCAGAAGGGAGTGGGAATATTTCCTAGCTGGGAAAAGGGGGGCACTACGAGGGAAGTCTGGACAACTGTCTCAGAAAGTTTGAATCACAGGGCTCTTAGCCCCCAGACAGGAAGCTCTATCACATTGATCTGGTCTGTGTCACAACAAATACGCTCCGACCAGGCATTGAATTGAGAGCTGCCAACAAGCGCCATCTGCTGGCAGACCAAGGAAGTACACATAAGAAAATTAATAAGTAAGAGAGGCTTTTCCTGGCCTCTATAGCCTCCCTGCCCAAGGCCCTAGGAAATGACTATACAACCAATTACTGGGTCCAGTGCCCAGTTTTGAGCAAACAGCAGAACAATCCTAACAATCAAGGTTGAGCCAAAAATCAAAGAACTGTGGTAACTCACAGCCTCCTGCCACTAAAACCCCATAAAAGAGAAAGAGATAGAGCATCTAAGTAAAAACTAACCAGATGCCTAAGCACCAGCAAAAAATTACTAGCCATACTAAGAAAATAGAAGACATGGCCCAAGAAAAGGAATACAGCAAAGTCCCAGAAGAGATGCAGAATTTGACAGAACTAATCAGTGAGATGAGCACAAATTTCCAAAATCAAATTAATGAGATGAAAGAGAATATAGTTAAAGAGATACATGACATCAAGAAGTCACTGAGCGAACGCAAAGAAGAATTTGAAATCCTGAACAGAAAAGTAACAGAGTTCATGGGAATGAAAGACACAATAGGTGAAGTAAAAAATACATTTGAGGCATACAACAGCAGACTCGAAATGATAGAAGAAAGAATAAGTGATACCGAAGACAGAGCAGCTAAAATTGAAGAGAGAAAAGAACAGAGAGAGAAAAGAATGGAAAAAATTGAGCAGGGGCTCAGAGAGTTGAATGACAACACAAAACGCAAGAACATACGTGTCATGGGAGTTCCAGAAGGGAAAGAGAAAGGAAAAAGGGCAAAAAGAGTATTTGAGGAAATAATACCTGAAAATTTCCCAACTCTCATGAAAGAAATTAATTTACATGTCCAAGAAGCACACCGTACCCCAATGAAAATAAATCCAAATAGACTTATGCCAAGATACATATTATTCAGAATGTCAAATGTGAAAGATAAAGAGAAAATTCTCAGAGAAGCAAGAGAGAAGCAAAGGACGTCCAGTAAGACTTAGTGCAGATTTCTCTTTAGAAACCATGAAGGCAAGAAGACAGTGGTATGATACAATTAGGAAACTGAAAGAGAAAAACTGCCAGCCAAGAATTCTTTATCCAGCAAAACTGTCCTTCAAATATGAAGGTGAATATAAAGTATTCGCAAACAAACAGAAACTATGAGAGTTTGCAAAAAAGAATCCACCTTTACAGGAAATATTAAAGGAAGCCTTAGAACCTGAAAGAAAAGACAGGAGAGAGAGACTTGGAGGAGAGTATAGAAGAAAGAAAAGCAGAAGGGATAACCAAAAGAGTAAAAAGAGAGACAAAAATAAGATGACATATGAAAACCAAAGAATAAAATGGAGGAAATAAATAGTGCATTTTCAGTAATATCATTGAATGTGAATGGATTAAATTCCCCAATCAAAAGATACAGGCTGACAGAATGGATAAAAAAACATGAGCCATCCATATGCTGCTTACAAGAAACTCACCTCAGACCCAAGGATACAAACAGGCTGAAAGTAAAAGGTTGGAAAAAGATTCTCCACGCGAATAGTAAACAGAAAATAGCAGGGGTAGCTATACTAATATCAGACAAAACAGACTTCAAATGCAAAAAAGTGATAAGAGATGTGGAAGGCCATTATATATTAATAAAAGGGACGATCCTCCAGGAAGATATAACAGTCATAAATATCTACGCACCTAACCAGGGTACCCCAAAATATATGAGACAAACTCTGGCAAAACTGAAGGGAGAAATAGACATTTCTACAATAATCGTTGGAGACTTCAACACCCCTCTCACATCATTAGATAGAACAACTAGACAGAAGATCAACAAGGAAACAGAGAACTTGAACAATATGATAAATAAGTTAGACCTAACAGACATATACAGGACACTGCATCCAAACTCAGCAGGTTATACATTCTTCTCAAGTGCCCATGGATCTTTCTCCAGGATAGACCACATGTTAGGTCACAATACAGCTCTCAATAAATATAAAAAGATTGAAATTATACAAAGCACCTTCTCAGATCATAATGGAATGAAACTAGAAATCAATAACAGCCAGGAAAAAAGGAAATTTGCAAATGTGTGGAGACTGAACAACACAGTCCTAAATATTCGGTGGGTCAAAGAAGAAATTGCAAGTGAAATCAGTAAACATATTGAGACAAATTAAAATGAGAACACAACGTATCAAAACTTATGGGATACAGCAAAGGCAGTCTTGAGAGGGAAATTTATAGCCCTAAATGCCTATATTAAAAAACAAGAAAGAGCTAAACTCAAAGATTTAACTGAACAACTTGAGAAACTAGAAAAAGAACAGCAAACCAATCCCAAAGCAAAAAGGAGGAAAGAAATAATAAAAATTAGAGCAGAAATAAGTGAAAATGAGAACAGAAAAACAATAGAGAAAATCAACAAAACCAAAAGCTGGTTCTTTGAGAAGATCAACAAAATTGACAAACCCCTCGCTAGACTAACAAAGAAAAAAAGAGAGAAGATGCAAATAAATACAATCAGAAATGAAAGGGGGGAAATTACAAATGACCTCACAGAAATAAAAAGAATCATAAGAGGATATTATGAGAAACTATATGCCAACAAACTAGACAACCTGCATGAAATGGACAAATTTCTAGAAACACATAACCAACCTACACTGACACAACAAGAAATACAAGAACTTAACACACCAGTCACAATTAAGGAGATTGAATCCGTCATCAAAAATCTCCCAGCAAAGAAAAGTCCAGGACCAAATAGCTTCACAGGCGAATTCTACCAATGGCAAGCATTTCTAAAAGAATTAACACCAATCCTGTTTAAACTCTTCCAAAAATTGAAGAGGACGGAAAATTACCCAACACATTTTATGAAGCCAACATCATCCTAATACCAAAGCCAGATAAAGATTCCACAAGAAAAGAAAATTACAGACCAATGTCTCTAATGAACATAGATGCAAAAATTCTCAACAAAATACTTGCAGATCGAATCCAACAGCATATCAAAAGACTTATACATCACGACCAAGTGGGATTTATTCCTGGTATGCAAGGTTGGTTCAACATAAGAAAATCAATCAATGTAATACACCACATTAACAAATTGAAGGAAAAAAAACACATGATCATCCCAATAGATGCAGAGAAGGTATTCGACAAAATCCAACATCCTTTTTTGATAAAAATACTTCAAAAGATAGGAATAAAAGGAAAATTCCTCAATATGATAAAAGGCATATATGAAAAACCCACAACCAACATCATACTCAATGAGGAAAGGTTGAAAGTTTTCCCCCTAAGATCAGGAACAAGACAAGGATGCTCACTGTCACCATTGTTATTCAACATTGTACTAGAAGTTCTAGCTAGGGCAATTAGACAAGACAAAAAAATTAAAGGTGTCCAAATAGGAAAAGAGGAAGTAAAACTCTCACTGTTTGCGGATGACATGATCCTGTATTTAGAAAATCCTGAAGTATCCACAACAAAGCTACTTGAACTAATAAATGAGTTCAGCAAAGTGTCAGGATACAAGATAAACACGCAAAAATCAGTAATGTTTTTGTACACTAGTACTGAACAATCTGAAGAAGAAATCAGGAGGAAAATTCCATTTTCAATAGCAACAAAAAGACTCAAATACCTAGGAGTTAATTTGACCAAGGAAGTACAAGACCTATATGCAGAAAACTACAAAACAATGCTAAAAGAAATTTAAAAAGACCTAAACAAATGGAAAGACATTCCATGTTCATGGATTGGAAGAATAAATATTGTGAAGTTGTTAATCTTGCCCAAACTGATTTATAGATTCAATGCAATACCAATCAAAATCCCAACAGCTTACTTTACAGAATTAGAGAAGGCAATTACCAAATTCATCTGGAAGGGTAAGTGCACCTGAATAGCCAAAAGTATTCTAAAAAAGAAGAGCAATGTGGGAGGAGTTTCACTGCCTGACCTTGAAACATATTACAAAGCTACAGTGGTCAAAACAGCATGGTACTGGCATAAAGATAGACACATCGATCAGTGGAATAGAATTGAGAATCCAGAAATATACCCTCACCTATACAGTCAACTGGTTTTTGACAAACCACCAAGCCCATGCTAATGGGAAAAAACAGTCTCTTCAACAAATGGTGTTGGGAGAACTGGATATCTATAACCAAAAGAATGAAAGAGGACCCCTCTCTCACCCCCTATACAAGAATCAACTCAAAATGGATCAAAGATCTAAATATAAAAGCCAGGACTATAAAACTACTGGAAGAAAATGTAGGGAAACATCTTCAAGACCTTGTAGTAGGTGGTGGTTTCTTGGACCTTATACCCAAAGCACGTGCAACAAAAGAAAAAAGTAGATAAATGGGACCTCCTCAAAATTAAACACTTTTGCACCTCACAGGACTTTGTTAGAAGGGTGAAAAGGCAGCCAACTCAATGGGAAAAAATATTTGGAAATCACATATCTGATAAGGGTTTAATATCCAGGATATATAAAGAGATGTTACAACTTAACAATAAAAAGACAAGTGACCCAATTTAAAAATGGACCAAAGACTTAAATAGACATTTCTCCGAAGAAGAAATACAAATGGCAAAAAACACATGAAGAAATGTTCAATGTCACTCATGATTAGGGAAATGCAAATTAAAACTACAATGAGATATCATTTCACACCTATCAGAATGGCCACTATTAAAAAGACAGAGAACTACAAGTGTTGGAGAGGATGTGGAGAGATAGGAACACTTCTTCACTGTTGGTGGGAATGCAGGATGGTACAACCACTATGGAGGGCTGTTTGGCAGTTCCTAAAGAAGTTGAATATAGACTTGCCACGTGACCCTGCAATACCACTACTGGGTATATACCCAGAAGAACTGAGAGCAGTGACACGAACAGACATCTGCACACCAATGTTCATAGCCACATTATTCACCATTGCCAAAAGTTGGAAACAACCCAGGTGTCCATCAACAGATGAATGGATAAACAAACTGCGGTCTATTCACACGATGGAATATTATGCAGCTGTAAGAAGAAATGAAGTCATAAAGCATATGGCAACCTGGATGAACCTGGAGGACATTATGTTGAGTGAAGCAAGCCAGACACAAAAGGACAAATATGTATGAATGCGTTACTATGAACCAAATATATTATGTAATATATTGTTTGATTAAAAAAAAAAATTATATGTATCCATTACATTTACTTGAGAAATGTATATATTTATTCATCTGTGTTTACTTTTTAGTTTTTAATTGTTTATATTTTCAATTATTAAATGTATAAAATAAAGTTAAAAAAATGTTAAAAAAAAAAAAAAAAAACAGGGAATAATGTTAGCAACCACTACCTGCGGAACTTTCTACACAATTGGGATTGGAAGAAGGTTGTGCAAAAGCCAGATAGAACAAGGCTATCAGAGTCTGGCATTGTCCTCGGAACCCTCCTAATGACTAAAAATGCCTGGAAACTCAGCCTGCAAGATAGGCCAGGAATTTCCCAAACCTCTTGATAAAAAGCATGAAGGAAAAACACTTTATTTCTGTTAGCCATGCATTTAGCTGACATATATTTATTGAATTTCCTCCATCTGCTAAGTTCCAGGACAGGTCACAAGCTGAAGGACTGTGTTTCTTTTTTTCACCACACTATTTCCAACACTCGGCACAGTAGCTGGCGTACACTCAACAGAACTTTCAAATAAATTAATGTGGAGATCAACTTCCTGCAGGACACCGTGAGGAGCTCTGCAGATGCACTCCCTAGTGAAACTGGTGAAAATCATATTTAAAAACAATCATTTAGGGTCTCTTCAAATAGTCGTAAGAGCATACAGCAAATGGAGAAGGATCTATTCAAGAAAGTCTATGAAAATGTGTTAAGAAAAACAAGAAACTGGTATTCGAGCCAAGACCTCTCCCTCCCCACTCCCAGCTCAGTGAGGCAGAAAGTCCACTCCAGACAGCTGCAGCCAGGAAAACAGGGTTCCCTCGCCCGCCAGCTCCCAGGCAGAGAGCTTTCAGCATTTCTCATCCTGCCCCTGTTGCTGAAACTAAGTTAAATGTGTTGACAGTTGAGGAATGGAGGCTTCACTTAGGACAGGACGCTGCTGAGAATACTGGGACTCCTGTCACCCTTGCCCTGGATTGTCAGGCTGTGATTCCTGGCCAGAAGAGACAAGCTGAGAGGACCTCAGGCTAGTGTGCCTCCCCTCCACCAGGGAGAAACCATTTTCCCCACCCCAGCTCCACTTGAGCTCAGAGATTTTGCCTGGGGAAAGAAGCAGGCTATAAAACAGAAAGTCCCTCATCTCCTCACAAAGCAGCTGACTCCATTTGCAACAGAGTGTGGAGAAGCTCAAGCCTAAGGGTGCTCTCCAGAACAGTAGAGGTGGGGGGGGAGGCAATTGGGAAGAAATTCCTGGATTTGGTAAAGATGTAGGCTCAACTGTAAGCTGCCAAGTTTGCAGGAAAGAGCTGGGGAAGGAGGTGGCCGGGAGGAGCCCTCCTGGGGTCAGAACAAATATCAAGCACTGACCTTAGGAACTGTTCCTTCAACAGAGCTTGAGTTTGACTGGATTTGTCTATACAGCAATTTATACCCCAGGGCACTGTTGGGGGAAAAAAAAGATAGAGCAATCAACCAGCAATTAGTGGAGGCTGGCTGGGTGGACCAGGGAAAGAGGAGAGCCCTGTCCAAACCATTGCCATCCCAGGTGACTGTGAGTACCCACAGCTGCAGCAGCACAGCACCACCAATGTACTGGGCGGGGTGTGTGTGTGTGTGGGGGTAACAGACAGGGCCAAATAGTCCTGCTAGTCACTAACAAATAAATAAGCAAACAGCGGTACAAGCCCTGGGGGGAGGAAGATGACCAGAACCCAGAGGTGCTATAATATATCACCTAAAATGCCTAGTCCCCAACCAAAAATTAGAAGACATGCAACAGGAAAGTATGACCCATACACCAGAGAACAAAACAAACACAAAAATGCAGGCAGCAGCAGTGCTATTACCTGTGAGAGCAAACAGATGTTGGAGTTAACAGACAAATCTTTCAAAGCAGCCATTGTAAAATGTTTGAAGAACTGAAAGAAACCATGATTAATGAAGCAGAGGAAGGTATGGTGACAATATTGCATCAAATAGAGGATACCAATATAGATGGAAATGGAATGAATTACTATATAAGGGAGTGAGTGAGTGAATGAATGAATGAATGGGCAAATGAAAGAATATGGCCTTTCAGCAGCAGGTCCACCCTTTTAAGGTTTACCAAGACAAGAGTAAAAATGGAGGTCCAGATACCATATGTCTATATCTTTAAAAGGTACAGTCAAGCTGAAAATCTGTTCAATGAAGTGGCCTCTCTCCTCCTACCTCCACACAGGTATTTTCATAATCACTTAGAAACCCACATATCATTGTGGACAACACAGTCCACGAGTTCGAGCTTGGTCTGCCCCTGGCTGTTGTCCACCAGAGGCACATCTGTCCAGAGATCCAGGGGAAAGGGGCCTGTGTAAGCCCTTCAAGTGGCCTCAGAGCCACTTGAGCAGGGAATCCCTGGGTCTAGATAAGAACAATAGTCGTGAATCTTGAGCATGGATCAGAATCACCTAGAAAGCTGTTAAACGCTGATTGCAGGGCCCATCCCTCAGAGTTTCTCAGTCAGTAGTTCTGGGTTGGGGTCCAAAAATGTGCACTTCTAACAAATTCTTAGGTGACGTGACGCTGCTATTTTGGGGGCCACACTTGGAGAACGGCTGGTGTACACAGCACGAGGGCCACTGGCCTGGGTGGGGAAAGGCTCCGCTGGAAGAGAGCCAGGGCAGGGCCTTCCGAAGCACAGGGCAGGACCGGGCCCTCCTTCCCAGGACTCGCCAGCAGCCGCAGCCCAGGCGCCAGGCAGGTTGGGCAGCGGGGGTCGCACATCGGGGGTCCATGCTCCCTCGAAGGCAGCGGCTCTTCAACACTGGCGCCCAGTCACCAGACCAGGAGACGCTTAGTCCCAGCCACAGCCACAGCCCGGCAACTTTGTTCCAAGCAAGTCCGAGTGCCAGACAGCACAAGGATGCCGTCACCCCTTCCTCACCAGGCCTGGGATGACACAGCAGCAGGGTCAGCTGAGGTTCCAGGGAGGACAGGGATTGCTTTGTTCATGTTGAGGAATGTGGACCAAATCCACGGGATCACGTAACCTTTTTCTGGTGTATCATCTATTAGCATCACAAGCAGATTCTGGGGGAATCGCAGTTGGCCCTATTCCAACAGGAGCTTCAGCTTCCTCCCTCATCAAACTTTTAAAACAGTAACCAAATTATCAAATAGAAGATTAATTTTCTTACTTTCCCTAACCTAGGCGTAAGAGATGTCCGTTGACTAAGATGTGTACAGCCGAAGAAAAGACTAAAAGCAAAAATAACACGTTTAATCACAGCATCCAACTGTCTGCTCCTAAACATACGGAGGAAGAGGCTCTGCGGGCATTTAAATAAACTCTTCCCTGCTTAATGCACTTTCTTCCAACAAAGAGCTTTTTTGATCAGATCAGTGGCAGCGGTCGTGCTTTACATTGTACACACAAAAGCAGTGGTAAGCTACTTAATTTTTTTTAAAAAACCAAGTTCATGCATTCTTTCAACCGGATGGCAATGACGAAGGTCTGAAAACACGAAGTCAGGAATGAGCTGGCAAATAACCCAGTCGGCATCCAGGCGCCCCCACCCACCCCAGCCCCAGAAGACTCATCTTGAACTCCTTTTCCTTTGCTCTCATCAGTGAGGTCAGCAGCAGCCTTCTTGCTTTCCGGAGCAAAAGCCAGTACAGTGAGTAAGGGACTTTGTCAAGGCCGCTCAGGCAGCACCTGACTGCCCCTCTCTCCCAGGCCTCCGGGGCGAGCAGGGCAGAGGCCAGTCGTAGCAGGAGGAGAAGGGTTTAAACACAGGCTAGCCTCTGGAAATAAATTCCCCTGAATTCACTCAAGGACAGCCTTTAAATTCCTTTCCTCCTGCACTTTGTTTGCAAGGCCATAAATAGCTCCTCTTCAAACACACACCCAAAGCACCAACCTAATAAAGCAGGCAAAAGTGTCTCTGAGCACAGGTCAAAGCTGCAGTGCTCCTTCTGATCGTTTAAATAAAAGGCAGGGTTTCCAATAGAGGGCTTCCATTCCTGACATTCCCATGGAATGGGGACATGCTTCTACACCCACTGCAACTGGGCAAAATGCTCAAGGGCAAGGACAGATTGAGAGCTGCCACCCTGGTCCTAACTGCAGGGAAAGCTTTAGGAGACACTTGAGCCAGGAATTTTAAAAGGTGGGAAGTGTTCTCTGATTGGTTGTTGGAATTCACCTCAGGTCACTGGCAAACAGCAGTGGTGAACAACAGAGGAAAGGCATCTTCCCTTGGGCTGCTCTCTAAGAAGAGGTTAAAAAGTTGTTTTTTCATGCATACTCATACCTGGAAGAGATGCTTACATATCATCTAATTCAATCCTCCCAGTTTGCAAAGAAAATTCAAATGGTTTGCTTTAGGTACAGAGGGAGGGAGGTGGAGAAGGAGGTAGCAGGTGGATAGGAGGTGAGCAGAAAGGTGGAGACGGAGGTAAGAAGGTGAGTAGAGAAGTGAGTAGGTGGGGAGGGAGGTGGATAGGTGGGAGGAGGTAGGGAGGGAGGTAAGCAGGTGGGTAAGAGGTGAGCAGGGAGGGAGAAAGGAGACAAGGAGGGTACATGGGTAGGGAATAGGGAGGAGGGTGGAGAGGGGGCAGGAAGGTGGGTAGAGAGTGGGGAGGGAAGTGGGTAGCTGGCACTCCAACAAGAACAGGTTGCAGGGAGCTGAGGTGGCTCAAGCAATTAGGCACCTCTCTCCCACATGGGAGGTCCCAGGTTCGGTTCCCAGTGCCTTCTAAAGAGAAGACAAGCAGACACAGAGAGCACACAGCAAACGGACAGACTGCAGACAACGAGGTGGGTGGGATAAAGCAATAAATTAAATTAAATTAAAAATCTTAAAAAAAAAAAAAAAAAAAAAGGACTGTTTGCCCCATTCTTAGTGCCCTCCTCCTCCATCTGGCTTTGGCCAGACTTCTTCATAAGCCCATGAAGAGATCTATAAAGGATTTAGCCAAATTTGTGCTATTTCATTCTTAAGATAGCAGTATAGCTATCTGAGGTGATTCAGCAAACGACGAAAAGCTTATGAGAGCGACTTTGGACATAGCCCTAAATAAGTGGTTTGCTGGTGACACTTGTAACGTTGTAATATTCTCTTCTGTTTTTATCTTATGTTCCTAAAAATTCAAATTTACGAGAAGCAATCGAAAGCAACTTTCTGACTTTCCCCCTCCTCTCGATGACATGCTCAGGTTCACAGCTGGTTTATTCTGGCTTTGCTCTTGTTAGCAGCGCATCTCCCGCCCCCACACAGTATAAAGTGAATGTGGACACTGCGAGTCACTAACACTGGTGAACAGGAAATAGAACTCAGTGAATTCTTGAGTTAGTTAGGAGGAGCAAGAAGCTGGATGCTGCCGTGATGCCGTGTCTCGCAGCAGCAGCAGACGCGGATGGCCTGTTCAAGCAAAAGCTTCTCTGGAGAGGGATGCCTCCTGCGGAAACCCAGCTTCAGTTACTCCAGGAGGGCGTTTAAGGACACCCACCTTGGCGTCTGCACTTTGAGGGCAGAATTGTCCTGTGTGCTTAGTCGCGCCGTCCACTAGAGGGAGTGAAGGTCCATGAAGAACTCTCTCTCTCTCTGTCTCACACACACACACACACACACACACTCAGAGGCAGTCGTCTGAAATGCAAACAGAATGAAGGAAACTGCCACCCCAGACACATCCCACTTGGGAGAACACCTAATTCCTGGGTTTATCCCTTCCTTGAGGGCTTTATGGTGTGCATGGGAGGTAGACCATGGGGACACTGCCACGAAACAGAAGGACCAGCCTCATATCCATTTCGTTATGACGCAGGGAAAGTAGGAGCTATGAGTGACAAGATTATAGAAGACTGCCTAATGAAAACATTCACCAAATGTTTCTCTCAACCCGGAGATAAATCTCAATTGCTAAAGAGCAGGCTAAAGAAAGCAAGAGAGCTACTCAAAATCAATTAGCTAGCTCCTTCTGACCTCGGCTAAGCCAGTCAATCAGGCAATCAAGAATCCTTTTCAAGAAAGACAAAAATTAATAGATGGGCATCGATAGCTTTGCTTTGATGGCTTTGCAAGGCAGAGAAAACAGGGGTAGTAGATGTCATTTCGTTAAGTTTTATTTTTATTCCGCTTAGCTCAATCCACATGGAACTTATGGCCCAAATAATTGTTAATACATTCTAACTGGTTTTCTGTACTTCATAGAATTTGGGCATTTGCTGATGTTGCTCCATGGCTGGATTTTACATATAGAAAGAGATTTACATGACCCACCATGGAGCAAATCTGTTAGCACTGAGGTGGAGAGCACATGCCAGGTAAAGGGATATGGGCAGGCAATCACTGCCTGGATGGGGCATGTTTCAAGCACATGTTACCATGTGAAAGGAAGCATAGGGGCGGGTTGTGTCTATTCCCGATTCAGAAGAAGCTTTTTTTGAGCTTATACTCTCTCCAAGACCCTTGCTGGGCTTGGGTGACTCGCAAGGTGGTGCCTGGGATGACGATGGTCTGGGGAGAAAGAGGCCAGAAGAATGGAGTAGTTGGCGAAGACTGGCAACGTGAGCAGAGCTCCCGGGACGTGGCTGCTGGGCAGCCAGCTCCTTTGATGGCCCCGTGGTTAGGCACCTGGAGAGGGCTCTACTCAAGGAGAAGGAGGCCGTTTCTGAGGGACTGGGGCAAGGTGAACAGGGATGGGAGCCAGGAACATCAGGGCAATGGAGGCAGGATCTGTCCGTGGATACACCTTGGAGCCAAATATATTAAGTAATCAAAGATTTTAAGCAATGAGCAAAAATACTTGACTGCAGAGAAAGCTCTGGAGGGAAGCAAAGGGCTGTAGCTTCAGTAAGTGTCAGAAAGCTGGGCCGCTTAGTTAGAACTTTATGCCACTGATGACTCTTGAACTTATTCCTCCTGCCGTCCCCATGTTACCCTCAAGCCACAGCCCACACTGTGTAGGAAATAGAAACAATCTCTAAACTTTGAACACGTAAATGTTCCTAAGCTGCTCTCCAACTTTCTTATCTTTTTGTCCTAGATCTTGTTTATCTGCCTGGACTTAAAATTGTAAATGATTAACTGGTAGAAACAAAATCCTTTTGGCAGGTTCCCCAGACATTTTCCCTCAACAGCCAATATTATGCTGATTTTTCAGAGAAAATTTTCTCCCAGATGGTAAGACAGGTTGCTTTGGAAGAATGCATTTTTATTTCATTTGTTTCTTGAGCTTACTGAGAGTGCTGTGTTATTGCCCCAGGGGAGTCCTTCAAGGCACAGCCCCGGGGCCTCCTTGCCATGGTCACAGGCTCCTCTGCAGCCTGGCTGAGGAAATGAGAGGGCAAGGCAAAGGAAAAGCCGTGAAAAGGTGCTTTCCCGAGTGAGGGGGAAAGAAATAACCATCCTTCACATGCCTGGAAAGCCTAGGGACTCAGGGCTCCAGGACACCAAATAGAAACTGTGTGGGGGTTCTTGGAGAAAAGACCCCAACTTTTTGGTAAACTTGCACCAAGAAGCAGGGACCCAGTTGGAAGGCCTGAAGTCATTTTCTCTGTCAGTCATTAGCTGGCAGGACCAACCTCCTAGATGCGGGCAAGTGCTCGCAACACCTCACCTTCACCCCCAAATGAAGGGAAGAAGCCAGGATAAGTTCCAAACAGAAAAATTAGTATGAACAAGCTCAGGAAGGAAAAAATACTTAAATGAGGGCTTTAAAGGCATGGAATTCTTTGAATAAGAGTTAAGTACCAAAACCTAGAAAGGCTCCACATTGCCCAGCTGTAGAGGTCAATTTTGCCAGAAGCAGAGTCTACAATGAGGATTCTTATTCAAGCAAGTTATAGGCTTGTGCTCTCAGAACAGGGAAATCAGGGGGAAGGGTAGGCTTGGGGAAGCTAAGCAAGAGTGAGGTCTCCACTGGAGGTTCCTCCCAGTCTGGCTCCCACGAGGACCATTGCACCGGAGGTGAGCTCCACTTGGAGCGGATGGGCCGTCTTGTGCCCATCCTCCTTCAGCCAAGGTCTGTTGGGGTGGGTGGGTAGGAGCCCACGTTGCCTGGGGCAGGGTGAGGGGGGATGCTCCAGTCAGGGGACAGCTGTAGTTGTTAGCAGCCACAGGAGGGGTGCTGCAAGGGCAGGATGGGGCACGGGGTTTGGGGCACGGAACAGGACAGAGCTGGGCAGAGCAGCAGATGAAAGCCACAGGAGGCGGCCGTGGACACTAATCACCAGTTCTATCACACCAGAACGAAGGTCCAAAGAAGTTGAAGCAACAGCAGGACTTCTCATTTAATGTGAGGCAGACAGTGTGGGACAGATTCCTGCTTGGCACTTGCAAGCCTTGTGCTTCGGAACAAGCTACTTACTTTCTCTAAACCTCTGTTTCCTCATCTATCAACTAGAGATAATAGCTCTGTCTTAGTTATGTGGTAAGATCTTGTATTTTAATGAGCTCAGCCCCCTGCCTGGCACATGGTAAGTGCTCCTAATTGGGAGTTGGTCATTAGGAATTTGGAAGCCAATTTTCCAAGAGTATATATTTGATTGGAATTGTAAAAAGATGCTATCAATGGGAAATAGAATAATTATTCCCATTGATAATTACTGGGTCTAACCCGTCTACTGGGTTTGATCTCACTAACCCGTTTTAAAGCTGAGATCAGAGTGTCCATCATGAGAAGGCCCTAGAACCACTACTGCAAGCTGGATGTCCCTTGGGGATCTCTCTTTTTTTCATGCTCACAAAGTTTCATGAACTCTCTCGGGAGAGGGGGACAGATTTGTCAACTGTTCCCAAGGATTAGGTGATTTCCAAATTTCATGTTGGAAAGTACCACTTAGTATTTTATTCATCCTGGAATGAAAGAACCATTGAATCAGAAGTGGCGTCCCAAAGGCGTCAGCGTGGATTTACCTGTGGTGCTGGTGGGGCCACAGGACAGGAGAGGGCAAAGCCTTCTAGTCTGAGAGCCAAGAGCTGTAATCCAAAAGCACAAGGAGGGAGCTAGCGACTCAACCCGCATAACCTCTACTTCTACCTCCAACTCAGAAATCAGCCAACCGGAGTGAAAAGGCCAAAAATGTGAGCATACGTTGCCTTGCAATGTGTCACTGATGTCATGGCACAGTCATTTGGAAAGAGTGCAGTAGGCCCTAGTTTTCCTGTCATGTAACTAGTTCAAAAATGAAAATTTAATTTTTTTTTCCTTTTTAAACTACTGTTTGACTAACTTTTCTTCTGACTGATTTTTTTTTTTTTTTGAACCTCATGTAGTGAAAGCACAAATCAGTACATAGATGTGAATAACATATATATTTTAAGTCACAGCTTTCCTTGGTAATTTATTCCAAAGCTTTACAATTTTCTCTGCCAGCAATTTATTTTTCATATTAGACCTGGACTGTTTCTGTAAAAATTTCTTATTTCACCCTCAGAAAAAGATAAAGAACATTATATTTCAAAATACAATTGAATAATACAATTTTGCGTGTGTTAGATACCATCAAATTTCTCCCTTGCAGTTCAGATAATAAAAAGTTCCTAATCTCTCAATCTTCTCCTTATACATTCTTGTTTATACACATGTCACATGTGTTGTTTGCAACGTTGTAAGCAGCTCTGAGATTGCAGGATAGGGGTGGCTCGGGCTTTCCAAGGTCTCGGTAAACCATTGTCCAAAGAGAGCCTGATTCAGGGCCAATGGGCAGCAGCCGCCCTGGAAATTTGGAAAGTCCCAGACCCTCCGGGCACTGTGATTAGGACTGTGGGACAGGGCAGGCAGATCCAGATTTGAATCCCAGCTCTGCCTTTTACTGGTTATGCTTATTTATAATAATTAACAACTCTGTGCTTATGAAGTGAGGCTAGCAATGGAACCCATTTCATATGATTTTTATGAAAATGGAAGAAGATAAAATGCATGAAATAATATGTATGCAAACAATAATAATAGTGATTATTAGAATAAAGTTTATTTCTGGTGATCATTCTGCACTCATCTGCCACTTGCCTGAGTTCCATTGGTGAATGAAACAATATCAGATTTTAAGCTCACACATATTCCTTCCTTATCTTTCCATCTTGCCATCCTCGTGTAATGAATGTCATTGACATTCCTTAGCCAGAGATACATGCTATCTCCCTTGGATCATGCAAAGAACATACACCTTTTAATAGTGCACTCGAAGCCTTAGAATATGCAGGAGAAAACGTCTTATTAGGAAGTCACTCATATCATAGCCATGTAATTGGTCCCTGGCCCAGGCTCTAAAAAGATTAAGAGTTCAGAGGGAAATTCACAGAGATCAAGAAATACCTAGATTTAGAACAAAGAATTGCCCAACATTATGGTTGGAAGAAATCTTAGGGCCATCTGCCTACCTGATGCACAAATCTCTTTACAGTGCCCTTGAAAAGGATTCAGTCCAGTCCAGTCCAGGCAGCTTGACTTGGTAGAAAGTTCTTTATTTTGAGCTAAAATATTCCCCACCATGACTTCTACTCATTTTGTTCTTATTCTGCCCTTAACACCTCTGCAGATGAGTCAAATCCCTCTGCCTTGGAACAGGTCCATCGCACTGAAAAAAGTCTGGTCCCTCCACATGACCCCTCCTCACCATGCTCCACAACTAAATTTTTTCAAAGGAAAGATCTCCAATTCTTTCATTAAAAAGGAAAATATTACCTTGCACTTACATAATTGCTGTGAGAACCATTGTAACTAAAGGAAGGGTTATTAAAAATCATATATACAAATACAGACACACACACACACATCCTTTTTAACCCCACTCTCCCCTACCATTCTGTACTAGGAGCCTATTATAGTTTTTTCCCACATTCCTTTTGCTTTCTTACCCAGCAGGACTGAAAGATAACTCAGATATTTGGGACCAAAAACTATAATCGAACGCACTGAGCATTGCCCTTCTGCACATGAGGCTTGCCCTGTCCAGAGGTCCTGGGTCACCATGCCATTGTCAAAGATTCAGCCTTCTCCTTCCCAACTTTTTGAAGCATCTAACCATGTAGCTAAGTTAGGAGGTCATTGTGGTTTTCTATACAGAGACATCTCAGCCATCTACCTTCCATAGCTTGAGCAATCTTACTGCTCTTAGGGGGTGTATTAGTCAGCCAAAGGGGTGCTGATGCAAAATACCAGAAATCAGTTGTTTTTTATAAAGGGTATTTATTTGGGGTCAAAGCTTACAGTTACCAGGCCATAAAGCATAAATTACTTCCCTCACCAAAGTCTTTTGTTGGAGCAAGATGGCTGTCGATGTCTGTGAGGGTTCAGTCTTCCTGGGTTCCTCTCTTCCCGGGGTTCATTTCTCTCCAGGCTCAGCTCCTCTGTTTTCTCCACAAGGTCAGCTGCAGACTATGAGGCAATCGGCTCTGTCTCTCACCCCAGGGCTTCTGATGTGATTGAACAGCTGTCTCTACTCCTCTGTGTTCTTCTCCTGTGTGTTCATTTCCCAGGCTCCAGCTCAAAACTCCAGCACCAAAACTCCAACTCTGTCCTTTACCATGTCTTTTATCTGTGAGTCCCCACCCACCAAGGCGGGGACTCAACACCTTTCTGATGTGGCCCAATCAAAGCCCTAATCATAATTTAATCACACCCAGGTACAGACCAGTTTACAAACATAATCCAATATCTATTTTTGGAATTCAGGAACCATATCAAACAGCTATGGGGAGGGGGGGAGCTATTCTGTGGAAAGAAATTACTGAGGTATCTACTTTAAATATTAGGACACCCCATCACTATAGATAAATATGCTTAAGAAACTATTTTAAAAAGAGTCCTGCTGTAGTCGTGGAGGGTATTGGACACAGGAACAATCACAGAATAAAGCCTTTCTGGATAGTGGGTTGAGGTTCCTTAGGCAGTATGCAACTTGAGATAATTTTCAGGGGCAATTAATAAACTGTGTGTGCCTAGACAGCATATGTTATGGTTAAGTTCATATCAGCTTGACTGGGTTATGGTGTCCATTTGTTTGGTCAAGCAAGCTGTGGTCTGATTGTTGTGTGAGGGTATTTCAGGGATGGATCTGCATGTATTTTCGGTTGATTGCATCTATGGCTGATTGCATCTACAATGAACGGAGCAGATTGCCTTAGGCAAGGAGCGGACTCTCCTCATCCATTTAGTTGAAAGTCTTAAAGCCAGAACTGAGAATTTCAGAAGTCAGAAGGAAGAATTTTTATCCCTATTTCAGCCAGCCAACTGCTCCCAGGGAATTCTAACGTCACCTTCATCAGAGTTTCCAACTTGCAGCCTGCCCTACAGAATTCAGACTTGCCAATCACCATGGCAGCATGAGCCAATTCTTATAATAAATTTCTTGATATTGACATATATACATATATCTCCTGGCAGTTCTGTTTGTCTGGAGAACCCTGACAGCATGTAAGATGACTATACAGTGTCCAGAATGGGCAGAACTTACACCCTGTATAACAATGTCCAAACAGAGCTGATTCATCATGGACACATCTCTGCTTAGAGATACTCTCATGTATTTCTCCCCAAAATGCTACGCTATGTAGAATACCTTCTTAAAGCTCAAGGTTGTTTTTATTTCAGTATTTAGGACAAGTGACAAGTAATTCAGATATTTGCCTTTCAATATTTTAGAATCTTCATAGGATTGCTTTATCTAAGAATATTCTAGACTCTTCGACATTATCTCCAGGGAAGTCATTATAAATTCAGAGATATAACATCATTCCTCAGATAGAACTGAGGCATTTTTTAGCCAGACTTTGTTGGGATTCTTCTTTTTCTTTTCCTCATCTTCCTTCACTTCCTCCATTTCTCCTCCTCCTCCTCCTTCTTCTTCTTTAAAATAAGAACTTTTTAAAACAGGAAATGAAATTCTACATCTATCCAATGCCCAAAAAAGGTGAAAACTGATACAACACAGTTTTGATGTTTTTTTGTTTTAAGTATGGGCTATTTTCCTTGTTAAAAACATTGTGAGCCTGACTTTTGCTTAGGATTCCTTAAAATTATTTCATTTAAAAAAAAAATCAATGGAGAAAACAGTCTGTGAAGGGGAGTGTTATATGCGAATTCTATTTTGTGCATGATTTTTCTATAAACCTATAAATATCTGTAAAAAACTAAATAAAAATCATAATGACATATAGTGAGTGAGGCACCTTTATAAAACTTAATTTCACTATCCAGCTGTTGAGAGTCTTGGTGCCATTTTAGTCACCCTATTTTTGACCTGGCATATTAAAAAAGAAAAGAGAAATGGAATATCACAGTTAATGAGATTGAGAATGTAATTATCAATTTTCTAGAGCATGAAATCTTTCAAGACGCCTAACAGAATTCATCATGAGCCTGTCCTAAGCACCATATGGTACATATTTTCAGAAACTGAATACCTGCAGAAACCCCATAATGACTTCTTTTAGTTGGTGGCACTGAAGGCTCTTTGTTTTCCATAGGCTTTTGCCAGGAATTTTAGTCTCCTAATGTGACCTTCAAGATGTGACCAGTCGCCACATTCATCTTGAAGAACAATAGCATACATACATTTTGTTTCAGCCAAGGAAAATTCTCTGGAATGATTTCTATAAACCCTGTCCACATGGCCTCAAGCGGAATGATCTGTTCCTTTGACCAAGACAGGGAGCCCAGCTGGAAGTTTCTCAAATCTATTTCACTGGCAATATCACAGTTGGCTGCCTCAGTCTCCATTCTTCTTGGTGCTAAAAAAAAATCTGTAGTGTTAGAACAGAACTTTCATCCTCATCCTAGTCACCTGCACAATGGAAGAAGAGAAAAATCCATAAAGCAATTAAGAAAAATGGTTTAAAGAATAGAAATACTTGGAAAACCCTGGTTATTTCTTGACGTAATACTTACGAGTCTCTCTGCTTTCCCAAAGAAACCTCAGAACAAATTGCTGAATGTTTACTCCAGTGCTGCTATTTTCCAGTTTTGACCAATAAAGGTGGCAAGATCATCGTTGATGGTTGATGGGTAGATTAGGTCTGTTTTCACAAAACAACTAAGCCTTTCTGCTTAGTGGAAAGCCCTCTCCGGCGCTCCTCAGTGAGTAGAAGGACTTTCCCAGGAGGCAACATGGATAACTTCCTGCTTAAATGAAGTCTTGTACCCAGCCATTAACTTGAGAATATCCCATGATTAATGGGTACTGCATTTGGAAAAAGCAATTGGGGCCTTGCATTTATTTGGGGTTTAAATATTCCCTTTTTTCTATAAATAATTTTTCAACATTAAATGATCCTATAGGGCTCAAGACTTAGCTGAGAGCCATTCTGGTTTTGAAGCCAAAATGACCTCCTCAGTCATCCCTGAGCTTTCAGTAGACAGACCTAAAATTCAGCAATTTTATCCCCATTTCCCAACAACCAAGAAAATGTCTCACAGAGTATATCATCTTATCAATAAAACTCTTAAGTATTAACTACCTCTAAGGATAAGTTCATACACAAGTAATATTATTCAAGTAATGTAATTGATCAACAAATGATACAGATCATTTGGAAACTAAAAAATGTAGTTAGGATGAGAGATAAAGATTCAATATGCAATGAAGTCTAAATATTTATTTGAGAACGTTTCACCAGATCTTATATCTCATATGGAATTGTCACAGACGGTTAGGGATCAACAGCACTTCACAGGACACCCAGGGAGCTGGCATCCATCCACCATCTCACTAGCAAGGGGTCATTCAGCCTTTGCTGAAACAACTTCAGAGAAAGAAATACCCCTGAGGCAGCCCGTTCCATACTTTGAATAGCACAGGACTTCCATTCATTGAGCTGAGTTCTTTTTGTAATTTCCACCCAACGATCCAAGCAATGCCCTCCCTATAAATCAAACTCGGTTTACTCCTTTCAGGTGACAACCATTCAACCTTTGCATGGCCCCTAACTTCCAGGTGACACATTCTCAATCAGTTCATGCCTTTGTTCATTCATTCAACATTAATTGAATATCTATAATGTACTAGGAACTGGAGGCATGAAATAAATAAGGCATAGTTCCTGCCTTCAAGGAGTTTACAGATTATCGATGGACATAGACACATAAGATGACATTTACTATAGGGTGGGCGATGTCCTTCCATGAAGGATGGCAGGGCTTTGTGGAAGCTTACAGCAGGAAAGGACATTTTACCTAGCCTTTGCTGGAGGTGGTCAGAGACGCCTTCTGGAAAAGAGGACACTAGAGATGACTTTTTTTTTTTTTTCATTTTTCTTTAGTTGGCTTTTTATTTCTTTATTAGAGAAGTTATGGATTTGCAGAATAATCATGCATAAAATACAGGATTCCCATATACCACCCCATAACCAACACCTTGCATTGGTGTGGACAATTGATGATAGCATATTTTTATAATTGCACTATTAATTAAAGTCCATGGTTTAAATTAGGGTTCATTGTTTGTGTAGTATAGTTCCATGGATTTTTAAAAATTTATTATGTTACCACATATACAATCTAACATTGCCCCTTTAAATCATATTCAAATATATATTTCAGTGTTGTTAAATTGCATTCACAAAGTGTGCTACCATCACCACCATCCATTACCAAAATATTTCCATCATTCCAATATGAACCCTACACATTTTAAACCTTAATTTCCCATTCCCTATCCTCACCCTGCCTCCTGGTAACCTATATTCTACATTCTGACTCTGTGAATTTGCTTATTCTAAAATTGTTTCAAATCAATGAGATTGCACAATATTTGTCCTTTTGTGTCTGGCTTATTTCACTTAACCTGAACCTGATGTCTTCAAGGTTCCTCCATGTTGTCACATGTACCAGGACTTCATTCCTTTCTACAGTTGAATAATATTCCATTGTATATATATGCCACATTTTATTTATCCATTCATTGGTTGATGGATGCTTGGCAATTATGAATAATACTGCTATGAACATTACTGTGCAAATATCTGCCGAGCCCCTGCTTTCAATTCTTTTGGGTATATATCTAGCAGTGGGATTTCCAGTTTATATGGTAGTTCTATACTTAGCTTTCTGAGGAACCATGAAATTGTCTTCCATGGTGGCTGCACCATTTTACATTGCCACCTGCAATGAATGAGTGTTCCTATTTCTCTGCATTTTCTCCAACACTTATTTTCCATTTATGTTTTTTGTTTTAATAGCAGTCATTCTAATGGGTGTGAAACAGTATCTCATGGTGGTTTTGATTTGCATTTCCCTGATGGCGAATGATGTTGAGCATCTTTTCATGTGCCTTCTAGCCATTTGTATATCTTCTTTGTAGCAATGTCTGTTCAGGTCTTTTATCTATTTTTTATTTGGGTTTTTTGTCTTT
This sequence comes from Tolypeutes matacus, assembly GCA_026826555.1. NCBI lineage: Eukaryota > Metazoa > Chordata > Mammalia > Cingulata > Chlamyphoridae > Tolypeutes > Tolypeutes matacus. The sequence goes on along the minus strand of JAKSZT010000049.1, from coordinate 7,862,704 downwards.
GTGGTTGTTAAGTTGAAGGATTTCTTTATATATTCTGGATATTAATCCTTTATCAGATATTTGGTTTCCAAATATTTTCTCCCACTGTGTAGGTTGTCATTTTACTTTCATGATAAAGTCCTATGAGGAATGAAATTTTTTTTTTTTTTTTTTTTTATGAGGTCCCATGTATATATCTTTTCCTTTGTTGCTTGTGCTTTGGGTGTAAAGTCTAAGAAACCATTGCCTAACACAAGGTCCTGAAGAATCTTTCCTGCTTTCTTCTAGGAGTTTGATAGTTCTAGCTCTTATGTCTTTGATCCATTGAGTTGATTTTTACATATGGTGTGAAGTAATGGTCCTCCTTTTTTTTTTTTTTTTTTTTTTTTTTTGCAAATGGAGATCCAGTTTTCCCAGCACCGTTTGTTGAAAATACTATTTTTTCCCCATTTGAGTGGTCTTTGCCACCTTGTCAAAAATCATTTGGCCATAAATGTGAGGGTTGATTTCTGAGCTCTCAATTCTATTTGATTGGCCTATATGTCTGTCCTTGTTCCATCATCATGCTGTTTTGATAACTATGACTTTGTAATAAATTTTAAGATTGGGAAATGTGAGTCCTCAAACTTCTTTCTTCTTTTTCAAGATTGCTTTAGCTATTCAGGGTCCCTTACCTCTCTGTATATATTTGATGATTGGCTTTTCCATTTCTGCAAAGAAGGTTGTTGGAAACTGATTGGGATTGTATTGAATCTATACATTGCTTTGGGTAGTATTGACATCTTAATGATATTTAGTCTTCCAATCCATGAACATGGAATATCTTTCTATTTATTTAGGTCTTCTTTAATTTCTTTAAGCAATTTCTTTTAGCAATCATTTGTAGTTTTCTGTGTACACATCCTTTATATCCTTGGTTAGATTTATTCCTAGATATTTCATTCTTTTAATGGCTATTATGAATGGAAATTTTTTCTTTATTTGCTCTTTTTATTGTTCATTGCTTGTATATAGAAACACTACTGATTTTGGGGTGTCAATTTTGTACTGCTCCACTTAGCTGAATTCAGTTATTGGCTCTAGGAGCTTTGCTGTGGATGTTTCAGGAATTTCATATATAGGATCATGTCATCTGCAAATAGAGTAGGCTTTGCTTCTTCCTTTCCAATTTGGATGCCTTTTATTTCTTTTTATTCCCTAATTGCTCTGGTAAGAACTTCCAGTACAATGTTGAAAAATAGTGGTGGCAGTGGGCATCCTTGACTTGTTCCTGATCTTAGAAGGAAAGCTTTCAGTCTTGTACCATTAAGTAGGACATTAGCTGTAAGCTTTTCATATATGCACTTTATCATGTTGATGAAGTTTCCTTCTATTTCTAGTATTCTAAATGTTTTTAGAAAGAAAGGGTACTGGATTATCTCAAATGCCTTTTCTGTATTGATTGAGATGATCTTGTGGTTTTTTCCCCCTTCATTCTGTTAATGTGGTGTGTTACATTAATTGATTTATTCTAATGTTGAACCAACCTTGCATACCAGGGATTAATCCCACTTGATCATGGTGTATAATTATTTTATATGCTGTTAGATTTGATTTGCTAGTATTTTGTTGAGGATTTTTTCATCTATATTCATAAAATAAATTGATCTATAGTTTTCTTTTCTTGTGGCATATTTATCCAGCTTTAGTATGAGGGTGAGGTTGACCTCATTGAATGAGTTAGAGAGTTCCTTCCTCTTCAATTTTTTAGAAGAGTGAGCAGAATTAGAGTTAAGTCTTCTGGGGATGTTTGCTAGAATTCCCCTGTGAAGTCATCTGGGCCTTTCTTCATTGGGAGGTTTTTGACTGATGATTCAATCTCTTTATTAGAAATTGGTTTGTTGAGATCTTCTATTTCTTCTTGAGTCATTGTAGGTAGTTTGCATGTTTCTAAGGAATTTGTCCATTTCATCCAGGTTATCTAATTTATTGGCATACAGTTGTTCATAGTATCTACTTATAGTACTTTTTATTCCAGCTGGGTTGGTAGTAATGTTCCTGTTAGCATTTCTGGTTTTTGTTATTTATATCCTCTCTCTCATTTTTTTTTTTTTCTCTTTGTCAGTCTAGCTAAAGGGTTTGTCAATTTTATTGATCTTTTCAAAGAACCAACTTTTGACTTTCTCTATTTTGTTTTCTATTTCATTTATCTCCACTCTAATCTTTGTTATTTCCTTTCTTCTGCTCACTTTGGGTTTAGTATGCTCCTTTTTTTCTAGTTCTTCTCATTTCAAGGTTAGGTCTCTGATTTGAAGCCTTTCTTCTTTTTTAATGTAAACATTAAGGCCTATAAATTCCTCTCATCACTGCCTTCATTGCATCCCAAAAGTTTTGGAATGTTGTATTTTCATTTTCATTCACCTCATGCCATTTCTGATTTCTCTTTAACCCATTGGCTGTCTAGGAGTATGTTGTTTAATTTCCACTTATTTTTGAATTTCCCCTCTCTCCCCACTATTGATTTCTAGCTTTCTTATGTTGTGGTTGGAGAATATACATTATATGATTTCGATAGTTTTGAATTTATTGAGACTTAATTTGTGAGCCAGCATAGGGTTTATCCTGGAGAATGATCCATGTGCACTCAAGAAAAATGTGTATTCTTTTTTGGTGGGTGAAGTGCTCTACATATGTCTGTTAGGTCTAGTTGGTTTAAAGTGTCATTCAAGCCCTATAGTTCCCTACTGATCTTCTAACTAGATGTTCTATCCATTACTGAGAATGGTGTGTTAAATTCTCCTACTATTAATGTAGATCTGTCCATTTCTCCCTTCAAATCTGTGAGTATTTGCTTCATATATTCGGGGCTTTGCTGTTAGGTGCATATATATTTATAATTGTTACATCTTTCTGTTTAAATGTCCCTTTTATCAGTATGCAATGACCATATTGTCCCTCATAAATGTTTTTGACTTGAAGTCCATTCTCCAAAATGAGTATATCCACCCCTGCTCTCTTTTGGTCACTACTTGCATGGTTTATTGTTTTCCATCCTTTCACCTTCAACCTACGTGTATTTTTTACTTTAAGGTGATTCTTTTTCAGACAGCATATAGTTGGTCATAGTTTTTTATCCATTCTGCCAATCTCTGCCTTTTGACTGGAGAGTTTAATCCATTTACATTTAAAGTCACTATTGATAGATAATACAGGAATTTCTTCTGCCCTTTTGTTCTTTAGCCTTTGTAAGTCTCATACTTTTTTGGTCCCTCTCTTTTGTTAAGGCCTACTTTTATATTTATTTTATTTCTTGTGTTGTTCCATATTGAGTGCCTTCTCATTTCTATCTAGATATTTTTTTATCTGTTTTCCTTGTGGTTAGCATGGGGTTAAAAATTACCATCCTAAATATATAACAATTGTATTTGGTTTGATATTGACTTAACTTCAATAGCATGCACACATATTTTTCCTATCCTCCTTGTCCTCCCACCATTTTTTTTACTTGTTACCACTTACGTCTTTGTATATTTTATGTCCAAAAACCTAGATTTATCATTACTTTTTATACATGTGCATTGTAGCACCTGTAGGAAGTAAGAAGTGGAGTTACATATCAAACAACATAATACAATAGTACTGGCATTTATAATTACCCAAATGGTTACCTCTACTGCAGATTTTTATTTATTTATGCTGCTTTGAACCACTGTCTAGTGGCTTTCCTTTCAGTCTGAAGAACTCCCTTTAGCATTGCTTATAGAGCGGGTCTAGTAGTGATGAACTCCCTCAGTTTGTATTTATTAGAGAATGTCTTAATCTGTCTCACATTTTTGAAAGAGAGTCTCACCAGATATAAAATTCTTGGTGGTCAGTTGTTTTCCTTCAGCACTGAAAGTATTTCAACCCACTCTTCTTCTTGCCTTCATGGTTTCTGATGAGAAATCAGCACTCACTTTGAGACTCCCTTTTATAAAATGCATTGCTTTTCTCTTGCAGCTTTCAGAACTCTCTCTGGTGTTTTGCATTTAATGGTATAATCAGTATATGATGAGATGTATTTTTCTTCATGTTCATCCTGTTTGGTGTTCTCTGAGCTTTTTGGATGTACATATTCAACTCTTTTGCTAAGTTTGGAAAGTTCTCTGCCATTATTTCTTTGACTATTCCTTCTGCCCTTTGCTCTCTTTCTTCTCCTTCTGGAACTTTCATAACATGTATATTGATGTGCTTGATGGTGTCCCATAGCTGTCTTGGGTTATTTTGGCTTTTACAATTTCTTTTTTCTTTTTGTTCCTTAGTCAGACTCATTCCAAGTGTCTTGTCTTCAAGTTCACTGATTCCTTCTTTTGCCAGCTCCAGTCTGCTCTTGAAACTCTCCTGGGCATTTTTCATTTTGGCCTTCAAGTCCAGTAGCTCTGTTTGGTCCATTTAAAATGTTCTATTTCTTTATTTAGACTCTCATATTGTTCATTCATTGTTTTCCCGATATCCTTTAGCTCTTTCTCTGTACTTTCTTCTATCTCTTTGAGCATTTTATTTTTCTTCTTTTTTTTTTTTCCAGCTCCCAGCTCTTTCCCCTCACTTCCTCCTTCCCCAGGAAGTTTGCCTTTCCTGTTACATCCTAAGTCAGGTTTTGTTATCAGAAGATCTCATAACCCTCCATAGTCATCTGTAATTTTATTTGGATGATTTTTATGCTTTTAATTTTCACTTAAAATTATGGCTTGGACACTAAGAAAATGAGGGAAGCAGATGTGGCTCAAGTGATTGGGCTCCGTCTACCATATAGGAGGTCCAGGGTTTGATTCCCGGGGCCTCCTGGTGAAAGGCAAGCCAGCCCATGCAGAGAGCTGGCCCATGCGGAGTGCTGGCCCCCACAGGAGTGCTGGCCCATGTGGAAAGCTGGTGCAGCAAGATGACACAACAAAAAGAGACACAGAAGAGAGACAATAGGAGACATGCAGAGCAGGGAGCTGAGGTGGGACAAGAGATTGAGCGCCTCTCTCCACTCCAGAAGGTCCCAGGATTGGTTCCCGGTACCACCTAAAGAGAAGACAAGCAGACACAGAAGAACATACAGAGAGCAGACAGCGAGTACAAAACAACAAGGAGGGGAGTGGGGAGAAATAAAATAAATAAATTGTTTTAAAAAAAGAAAGAAAGAAAAGAAAATGAGACAGCTGTATAAGAAAAGTTTTAAACGAAAACAGGATAATTTCCTTTGGGGGGCAAAATTATTCCAATCTGCTCTATTGATTATGGAATGCCTTTATGTTAAGAACTTACTGCCCCAGGGGAAGGGGGTGGGGTATATGGGAATCCCCTATATTTTCTATGTGGCTTTTTTTGTTTCTGTTTTTGCTTTTTCTTGCATAAAACTATTTTTTAACTTTATTTTGTACATTTAATAATTGAAAATATAAACAATTAAAAACTAAAAAGTAAACATAGATGAATAAATACATACATTTCTCAATTAAATGTAGTGGATACATATAAAATTTTTTTTTAATCAAACAATATGTTGCACAATATATTTGGTTCATAGTAATGCAATTATACAGTATTTGTCCTTTTGTGTCTGGTTTGCTTCGTCCCTGAGCATTTTCAAGATCATTTCTAAAAGGCCTTGCTCAGTATGTCCACATTCTCATCTTTTTTGTTGGTTTTTTATGTATTTTTATCTTCTTTCTTTGGATGGGCCATTATTTCCCATTTCTTTGTTTGTCATGTACTATTTTCTTGCACACTGTACCTTTTAAATTTCAAAATGTTAACTCTAGCATTTACTCCCTGGGATGTCTGCTTCTTGCTTTTTTAACCAGCTAGTGATAAGACACAGATTTTCAGAGCTTCAGCCCTCCTATGAGAAAGGTCTGCCCAAAGGGAATGCAGTGTGCATTCCCCTGCCCAAAGGGAATACAGTGTCCCCTTTGTTTCCTAAGTACAGACCTCCCTCTCCTGGGTATTTAATGCTGACAGGTTTTTGTCCCAGACTACCTGCCTCTATAGTTTTTACACTCCTTTCATTTTCTCATGCTGCTTTTGCCTGGAGGGAAGTTTTGAGGAGAAGGGTCATCCCAGAGAGAACCTTTCCAAGTTGGTCTTTTCAGACAAATCAGGGCCAAGGACCATGAAGGGGGTGTAGACTGGCTCCAAAGTGCCCAGGGGAGGGGTCAGGAATGGTATCAAAAGCTTCTCTGACAGCTTCCCTAAGCTGATATTTCCTAGCCTGACCAGCAAATGCATCCATTCAAATAACTCCCCAGCATCCCTGAGGAAGCCCTGCATCTTTAAACCTCCACCACCTCTGCCTCTGTCTGGGGAGGCTTAAAATAATGGTTGCCACTGCTTTTGTCCCTGGCCAGTTGAAACAATAGCTACCTTCAGAGCCAGGACACAGCGATCCAAATTCACTAATCAAAAGCTGTGATCAGTGATTGGCCATGCCCACTCCTACCTTGGGAAAGAGGATTTTTACATCCTTTTTCATCAGCCCCGCTAGCTAGGGACTGGACCCCACAGCAGCCTGCGGTGAGAGTGGGGGATGGGTGCTGGTACCACCATACAGAGAGAGCAATTTCCAGTTCTTTACCATAATTTATCAGCCTCTTCCTCCCACTTTTCCCTGGATGCTGTATAGTGTTCTTCTGGCCACTGAAGTTTCAAAATAGTTGTTTAGGTCTCTGCTTGTTTAAGAGTTGGTTTGGTGGAAGGACTGAGTCCTAGAGTTCTCTACTCTGTCATCTTCCCCAGAAGTTTTTAGAGATGTTTTTTAAAGATCAAGTTCAAGTTAGCCAAGTGACATAATAAAAACCATGAACACATTTGCCATGTGCCAGCCACTGAGCTAGTCCCCTTACAGACATAATCTCATTACTCCTTGGTAATCTCATGGAGATTGATTGAGTCCTTTTTATTTTATAGATGAGAAACAGCAAGCACCTGAAGCAAGTCCACACAGTTAGTGGAGGTCCAGCTGCTAGTGTGTTTCTCGGTGCGGGCATGGGGGGGTTGGTGCCGGGGCTCAGGAGGAATGTGGATCTCCACCACCAGTATGTCTGTGGAGGCACTTGGGCTTGCTGCAAGGAAACTGCTTATATGAGGGTCTTCTGGAGGGGCAGAGCAGGACCTGTTTGGGCCACGCAGGTGGGCTGTGTATCTGAAGCAGAACCAGTGTGTGGGGAGGGATAGCCATTGCTGCTCTTCAAGTAGGCTGCAGCCAGGTGACACAGTTGCTAAATGAAATATTTTGAAATTCACCCTCATAGCTTTGAAAACTCTTGAAGGATTCCTATGAGGACAAGAGAGACCCGAGGCTTTGGTTTGTTTTTTATTTCTTGAAGACATGGTGTTGCCAATTAAAGCATTCCATTGAATAGGCATGGGGCTGCGGAGCAGCCATTAGGAAAGCAGGGACTACCTGCCTCCTCCCTTCTCACCTCACCAGTTGGTTGAAAGGGGTATGAGCAAGCAGGTGCAGAACTGCCATGTCACCTGCTGATGTTTGGTCCTGCTTCTGTCCCTGGACACTCTAAAGTCCACCCTGCAGTAGATGTCACCACATGCTAAACAGAGGACAACAGCATCCTCCATCAGTATATAGTGGGGAGGGAGAGGGGATGCAGGGCCTCGGGACCTCAGGACAGGCTCCAGACCTCCAGCCTGTCTGAGAAGGGTTAACCTTTACCTGGCCACACTCTTCAACCTTGCTCAGGCCAAAGTGGGGAGAAATGTACAATCCTTCCAGCCAACTGCATGGTAATACCACCCATTCCATCTGTGAAAATGTTACTTCAAATCCATATAAGCTCATGAACTCATCCTTTTGGGTGTAGATTTCAGTAATAATGGTTGAAGTGCTTAGTGACCTCTGAAATGCTGATCCCTAATTAATGTACTTCAAACACGACTTACCTAGCCATCCTTGGAATATGGGTGCCTGATTAGGATACTCCAAATGCCTTGTAACTACTCCCCGCAGTGTACTATACCAACGTATTTTGAAATAAATTAAGAGAGACAAGGTACAATTAGAGACGTCTTGCTACTAAAACAAGAGAGAAAGGGTTCCTTTGTGTGTGTGTTGAAGGAGTAATGGCAAGGATGAGTAGAGACAGGCCCGGTGATGTGGCCACAGTCATTTCCTCTTCCTGAATGGGTATTTAGATGACGAGTTAGGGAGGCATGAGACTGTGTCCTATTGTCTGAACACCCTCACGACACACTCTACAGACATAACTGTGATCCTGCATCCCTTTTCCATAGCTGGGTGGTGCTGACGTGGAGAAGTCACAGACAGCTGGACACGTCTGAAACAAAGGCCAGGTGGCATGGTGCTTGCACATGGCTGGCCTTGAGACAGAGTGCACATATGTGGGGCACAGCTTTGGAAAGAAGGATGTATTCTGGGATAAACAGAAAGCACCGGCTCCCCTGGGATCTGCTGATTGGGCAGGGAGGCCAGTGTGCCTCCCTCTGACCCATGTCCTGGCCTGGCTGTATCTCATTTAAGTGTGTGCCCTCAACTGAACACAGTGATCCAGGGGTGGCCCCGAACCTTCGAGGACCCTTAGGCTTGGAGAATCTCATCAATGCTCTGGCTCCAATTCCCAGAAAGAAATTAAAAAGCACACAGCACATAGGCATGTAATAATTTTAGGAGGCTCAAAGATGCCCTTTTCTAAAACACTATGTATCTTCAGCCTAAATAAAGTAAATAAATGTTCTGTAATTCTACCTTATTTAGAATCATATTTTGGCACAAAATAAGGAGAGAACTTTCAGGCCATTGGAGTGTCCAACAGTGGCCTAAACAGCCCTGACTTCTCTCTTCCTGGTGATGTTTGGCAGAGGTTGGCTGCCAGCTGGCAAGCATATTAGGGAGGGCAGATTGGACAAGATGCCGCATACAACTCTTAAGGGTCTAGGACAGGGCTTCTTAGCCAGGGGTCCGTGAGCTTGAGTTGAAATTCAAAAAAACACTGTTCCTGTGGGGACGTGTTGGTGTGGGTGTGATATATTTGATTAATACACAGTATAGTGTGGACTTCGTAAGAGGTCCGTGGTTTTCATCTGACTGGAAAAGGGGTCCGTGGAACAAAAAAGGTTAAGAACCTCTGGTCTAGGGGCTTCCATTTTGAGGCCCCCTCATGACCCCACGGAAAGGGAGTGCAGGAGACTCTTGAGGAGTCACAAAGACTGTGAATTACCGCCCAAGGGGGCCACAGGCTCTTCCTCGGTCTCCACACAGGGGCAATCCTTTCATCCACTGTGTCAGGAGCCCCTTCCCGTGAAGCCTGCTGCCCCAACACTCCCTGACGGGCCGGGCTGACGGGCGGGAAGGGCAGAAAGCAGATCTAGGGCATTTTCAGCCTCATCACCTCCCCCACTTACCCCCAGGCCCAGCCAAAGAAAGAGTTGGGGTGAAAAGATTCTTATTTGAAGAAGAAAGAATTCATATACAAAATAATAACAACACACAATCACTGAACCAACCCTGACAAGGCCAAGAAAAGGCCCACAGTGATGACTGCGGGGGCGGGGGGCGGGATTTGGGTTGCCCACGTTTTCGGCAACACTATGGGGACCAGCCTAGGAGGTGGCGGCCTCCGGGCGTCTCCGCCATTACCTGAGTCGCCGGCGTGCTCTCTGCCCAGGCCTGAGAGGCCTCCCCGGGGAGCGGCTGTTGCCACCTCGCCCCCAGCCGGCCGTGACTAGGAGGGGCCCGGCCAGCCGCAGAGCTCACCGGGGCCGCGCCGTCCCCAGCGTCCTTCCCTCGGTGCCTGCGGACGGTTCCTGCTGCAGGAAACAGGGCGCCCCCCTCGGAGGGGCGCCCGAGGAGGGAAACGGCCGAAGGCCGCCCTGGAACTTCCCAGACAGGGAGTGGCTGCGTAAAGCCCAAGGTTTGCCTCCAACATTCCAGAACAATCTCTTAAATAACAGTTTCTGCCTTTTTCTGTAAAGGAACCTCAGTGAGAAGGTGAGGAAAGAGCACAAGGGCCCGTGTGCTCAAGAGGAGGATGATTAGATGGGCTTGTGGTGCTCAGGGAAGGAGTTTCTCAAAACGGTGTCATTTGTGGGGTTCCAGGGAGACCTTCCGGGCAAAAGCACATCAAACCGAGGCCAGCACTGTTGGAAATGCCGCCAGCACAGACCTCGCCCTTGAGTGAGGCGAATGTCCTGTCAACTGCAGTTCAGCGTGGCTATGTTTTTCCTCTGTGCAGAGACCCCTGAGAGAGCTGGCCAGTCAGCTGATCTCTTGGTATTTCACACTTTGCTGTCTTTTATTCTGTAAATATTTGTCTTGTGGCTGCCATGTGCACGGGAACGCAGCAGTGAGCAACTAGAGCTTATAATCTAGCAGTGTGAGTTCCTGAATCACACCTCACACTAACCTTCTCATACCCAAGGGACGGGAATGAAGGGCAGGAGAAGTGCCCAGGTACTGGGGGAGGTGGGCAGTGCCCCCAATGGTCAGAAATTCCTGGCTACCTCGGTGCCAGGTGGGGAAGGGGGAATGTAATAGTCAGCCAAAGGGGTACTGATGCAAAGTACCAGAAACTGTTGGCTTTTATAAAGGGTATTTATTTGGGGTAGAAACTTATAGATACCAGGCCATAAAGCGTAAATTACTTCTCTCACCAAAGTCTGTTGCCATGTGTTAGAGCAAGATGGCTGCCGATGGCTGCAAGGGTTTAGGCTTCCTCTTCCTCTTAAGGCTCAATGGTCCCAGCTTCTTCCAATGTCACCTGTGGGCTGGAATAAGTCTCATCTCTCTCCCAGGGCTCATTTCTCTCTGGGCTCAGCTGCTCTGGTCGCTCCACAAGGCCAGCTGTAAACTATCAGGTGAACTGCTCGTCTCTCTTCCGGGGCCTCTGCTGTGTCTATTGGAGCCTTCTCTCTTTCCGCACGTATCTGCATCTCTGTGTGTTTACTTCCTGGTGCTCCAATATCAAAACTCTAACTTTCTCTTCTGCCCTATTGTTTTCTCTGTGAGTCCCCACCCACCAAGGGGACAGGGACTCAATGTCCTACTGACATGGCCCAATCAAAGCCTTAATCATTATTTAATCAAGTAAAAGTGAAACCTCTGAATCCAATCCAATCTAATATGTCCAGAGGAACAGACCAGTTCACGAACATAATCCAATATCTATTTTTGGAATTCATAAACAATATCAAACCGTTACCGGCAGCTTGCAGGTAGGAGAGAGGAGAAGAAAGGATAAGCATGTTTACTTTACCATTTTGTGTGAGACTGGTCTCAGCCATAGCCAGGGCTTGGAAAAGGACCCAGCCGTTCTGGTCCTCCTACGCAAAGGAAAGGTGGCCCAAAGCTTACAGGTCACCAAAGCTTTCTACTCGCCCCTCTCTTTGAAATTGGAAATGTGTGGGTAACTCTAGGCTCAGGCAGCCAGTGAAGAGTAGAAAGTGGCGAAGAGACGAATTCGCCCTGGAAAGGTTCCATCTGTCTGGAGCACAGTTCTATTTCCGAGCCCAGAGGGGGTATGGAGGAAGCAAACGTGGATGGAAGAAGCCCCTCTCCCATCCCTGACAGAGAAGGTGACTGGAGGAGAGGTGCAGGCTGAGGAGCCCTGAAGTTCTGCTCTCTGGGCTGATCCCAGGGATGAGATTTATTTTCCTCACCTGGATCTGCCTGGCAGCCCCAACCACAGAGCTGCAAAGGTCTAACTACAGAGCTCTGGGCCAGGCCACACAATTCTAGCACTCATGAGCCTTCCGGTGGCCATTTATAGCCATGAGCACAAGATGAAACAGGTGGCTGGGGGTGGCTCTCAAGGTGAGACTGACAATTCTTGTGTTCAAAGATGCCAGGAGACCTTAGAGACTTTCTGTTCTCATCCAAAGGAGCATGAGGGCTGACACCATCATTCCACTCTAGCGGGATGGTGTCTACCCGGCAAACAGAGTGAGCCGCCATTGAGTTCCACATTAGATCCAACCACCATTCAAGCTTCAGGACTGAAGACCACAAGAACTGGAAATACTTCCTTCTGGAAAGATGGTGACGTATTTTTGTTGTGGTGAGTATGCGTATATGGGGGGTAGGGAGGATGGTGTTTATTTTCTGTTCAGTACATTTGGTACTAAGAGGCCTTCAAGTGTTATTTTTCCTCACTAACTTGACTTCTTTGAAGATGAGAACTATGTTTTCTGCTGATGGTCTGTTTGAGAAATGAAAGCAGTCTGGACCAATTTGTGGTTGAGGTATATTTCACATCCTTGTTAGAGCATGCGTCTCATGAGAATGGAGAGGAGCATTCCTCATTTGAAGTCCGATCCAAGCTGGTCAAATTCCCCAGGAGATGCAGCCAGTCTGTTTGCAGAATACATTTTTAGACTCTGAGTCACCATTAGGTTCTCACCTTTGGATTAAACTCAATAGCATCCTATTACCTCAGCTTCTGTCTGTGCAGACAGCTCTTCTTCTCACCTTCCCAAGCACTCTGTCCTCAGGAAGCAGAGAGGCCCATGCCCAGAGTTGTGTAGATTAGACGCCCACTCACTGGGGACAACGAGGTACTGGTTACAGGGTTTTATCACTTGAGCCCTGTAAAACTCATTCAAGGCTGCCCATGGTAAGATGGTGACAAGGCCCAATTCATCCAGGAGTTTTTCTGTCTCTCCTTATGTCAACACCAGCTGGTCTATCCTTCCATTCCCACTGAAATAGGATTTCATTCACTGCATGTTTGTTGATATTTATCATGCCAGAGCTCTTGTGTCAGGCACTGGTCTAGGCCATGGAGATCCCACTGTGAGCAAAAGAGACAAGGTTCCTTCCTCTGGGAGAGGCTGGGTGCTTGAGAGGGTCTGGCAGAGCTTTTGCTATTATACCCAGTACACAGTGTAAAACTATACTGAGAAAATCAGGACAAAATGAACATCAATCAAGTGCCCTCTTAAATAGAAAAATAAGTCACAACGGGGAGAATGACAATCTGAAGCAAGGCCAGTGGGAGGAGAAGAGGCCTGGACTCTCTGGGCAGCTGGTTTGTATAGGAGCCTCAGGTGGTCCCCACCCCTGCCACCCACCTGCCAGCTGCAGCCTTCCTTCCTGCTGGCTACCTTTAGGCTATTAGTCAGTTCTCCTGTTTGTAATCAGCATGGGATTAGGTCAAAGGTGAGAACCACCTTCTGCTCTATTTAAAATCAAATAAGAGAGGGTGTATAGAGGGTAGGAGGGAGGCAATGGGTCCTGGGCTGGAATTACTTCGACATCTAGTAGGAAGAGAGGCTTCCTGCCCTCCCACCATCCTTGATTCCGCTCTACTTCTGGTGCCTGATATTACTGAGGCAAACATAATAGGAGAGAGACTTTTGTGATCTAGCTTAAAGCTGGAAAGGAGACAGCCTCTCTTAGCATGATCATATGCAGATAGAGCAATAGCTATCTAGCTATATCTGTCTATCTACATTGCATTGTGAGATGGCCAAAATAAAATGAAAAATATATCCAAATTGCATATCTTCCAGGTGTCCATGGCAGGGTCACTCACAAGAGTGAGCAGGTTGTACTCTGGACAAAGGTGCCAGCCAAGGGGGAGAATAGGGTTAAAAATCCAGCTACCAGCACAGCTGGAGAGAGTACCTCCTCCTACATGTGCTTGGCTAAGAGCAAGACTGTTCCATTACCTTACAGGGAGACCAGCACGAGGCTTATGATTTTGATAACCACAGCATCCTGGTGTTTAGCTGCAGCATCCTGGTATTGACTCTTCCAGAATCTAGGAGTCCAGAAGATTTATCAAGCAAATCATTCAGTCCACAAAACTTCCTTGTGTCCCCACAATATGCCACCAAGCTAAATCCTTAAATCTTCCCAGAACTTGTAGACAAGTACTTAGCAGCAATTTGTGTGTGGGGGTGCATATGGGTGTGTTTGGACCTCAGGTGCAGATAGTTGAGCTAACTCCATACCTGGACATTATCTTTGGGCTGTGCAAGGCTTTAGTGCTTTTTCACCTGTTAACCCCATATCCAGTAACCCCTCCTCCCACCACAGGCAGCTGTTCTGATGAGTTTAAGGTATATTTTCATGGTTGTACACATTTTTCCAAAATGTGTACTGTTTTGGACGAATATTTTTAATTTGCATAAATATTGTGTTATATATCTCATTTTGTTTCTCAGTCTTTTCACCAAGTACTAATTATTACTTGTGACTTTGTGAGGAAAGGGGGTATATTTCCAAGCAAAGTGTATTTTCCTGTCCTTGGCAAAGAGCCCTCTGGTTGTGAGCTGGGTCTGGAGGGAGATCATTCCTGCCCAGGTGTGGTGACTTAGCATGCACGGGCAGGTGCTCAGGGTGTGTTGATTCCAGAACCACCTAGAATACTTGCATAGTGGTCAGTCATGGCCCCCGACCCAGCCACGGTCTCATTAAGGGTGTGGCGGTGGGTTCTGAGGAGACAGCTGAGTGCCACCAATACCCAGACAAATGGCACCTCCGCACGTAAACACCAAGGCCACCACATACGCCACTGGCCGGTGAGGGTGAATCACCTCCCCAAAGTGCATTAGGTGCTAAAATAGTTGAGTAAGTCTTGTCATCCACTCGATCTGTTATTTTAAGTAGACTCCACCTACTCACAGTGACCTCTAAACACCTCCCCTCAGAGGGTCATCTGATCTTACAAATTATTCAAACACCAACAACACTGTCACAGCTCCAGATTTACATTTATATTGTCCTCTTTGTCTGGACTACTCCCCAGCTATAGCTGATGAAGTTCCATTTTTTTAAGTCCCCTCTCAAACCCCAAATTTCCCCAAAATATGAATTAACCTTCCCCCAGGCTCACACAACATGTTGCTTGTCTCTCTTTAGAGTGCTTCACGCAATTAGCTCTGCACTGGGAGTGTTTCTCTGTTGCCTTTTTCTTCTTGTTGCACTGGGAACTCCTGGAGGAGAAGCAGTTCTTGTCTTCTCTGTCTTCCCTACATACACAGCACAAAGGTGACATGGTGCTTCCCAAAGGTTCTACTCTTTGGAGAGCACAGGCTTCAATTTCAGAAAGACCTGGATTCAAATTCTGCCTCTAATTCTTACTAACAGGGTAACCACAGGCTAGCTGACTAACCACCCTAAGCCTTGGTTTCCTTGTAAAATGAAGATAACAATGTTTACCTTGAAGGTGTCTAAGGACAGTACCAGGAATATGGCAGACACCTGCATGACCCGAAGATGGTGATGGTGATGGTGATGATGATCTAGCGACATCCTCACCAACTTCTATGAATAAGCAATATATACAACTGACACCAGCAGAAAACAAGTATTCCATAGGAATTCCCAGCCTTGTTCACACCTGACATGCTAGAGTTGCTTCAGTTGGTGACTTGAATTTCTTTACTGGAAAAGAAGGTTGTGGTGCTACAGGAATGGACGTAATCATGATGTTTTGAGACATTGCCAATGAAAGTAAAAGAAGAGCAATTGAAGAGATACATAAAAGAACTTCACAGTTTCTTTACACCAGCCACACAAAAAGGAATAAAATGAGTATCAAAAAAATTACTTGTTAGATACAAAAAGGAGGCTATCAGTATTTCTTTAGAATCTTCTGTTCGTTATAGTTATCATTCCAACTTAGACCACATCTACAGAGTCATCTTAAGGAAAGTCTCTTTTTTGCCAATTTACTTGCTCCCTGAATCCATGCAAGAATTTCACGTCTATGGAGAGAGCTTCCACCACACGGGAGCAATTTAAGCACATTCTGGAAGTGTACGCTTTTCAGAGCCTATAATAAGAATACAGGCCTTAGCTAGGAAGGAAGGCGGGTAATGACAGTAAATATTAAAAACCAGGACTGTGTTTTAGAGATGTGGTCTCTAAGGCAAATTACACACTATTTCTTCTCCCCACTTAATTTTTGTGCACAAGCAAAATCAAGTTAAAATAAACACGAAAGTCTGCATTTGAATCGAAGAGAAGTCACATGAGGGCGAGGAGAAGTGAGTAAGAAGGAAGGGCTGGCATTGATTCTAGGGGATTTCAGGGAAGGGGGGAAGAATGGCAGCACCTTCTAGGGTATCTTAACAGAAAGAGCACTGAACTTGGAATCGAAAGATCCAGACGCAAGTTCCAGTTCCTTGCAGGTAGCTGTGAGATCTCAAGATGTCTACTCATCTTTTGGAACCTCTGTTTCTCATCTCTAAAACAGACATAAAGGCAACACTTACTTCCATGGATGTTAAAGGAACTGAGATGGGAAACAAACAAGCACCTTCTAAATGAAAATGAAACACAAACAAAAAACAAACCATTCTATTTAAAGCAATTGTTTTGAATCCAATTTTTAAAGTGTATGTATAATAAGAGCAAAATAGTTCAAAATACTAACAATGGTTATTTCATAATGGTATTTTGGGGCAATAATTTTTGCTTATACTTCTGTTTATACTTTTGCTTGTACTTGTCCATATTACTTGTCTCTCTACAATAATCATGTATTACATTTGCAATAAAAAAATTATAACTAATACATGTGTGACTTAGGGATACAAACGAATATGCAAGAATGAAAAACTCTATGGTCAGATGAGGTTTACAGCTGGGTAAGCAAATAAGATGGACAAGAAGGAGCCTGGGGCTCCAAATATACTAGTAAAGGTTAATTTCTTAACTTTGAGTGTTGGGGACACAGTATTTTTTATTATGATTTATACTTTTTTGTGTATCTTAAATATTTCATTGTAAATTTTTCTAAAGAAAAAGAGTGCAGGGTACAAAGGTTAATGTAGAAGGATGTTTATTGTAGGGTTGTTTGTAACACAAAATATCTTAAACTACCTGAATGTCCAACAATAGGAAATTAGTTAAATAAATTATGACAGTAAAAAATATATAGAAAGTTAATTTGACTATTATCGTCCTAAGTACCTTACATCAACATAGTCTCATTCAGCTATCTGTTGCATCGCCCTATTTAGAATGGCTGTGATGGTGGCCAATTGAAAATTAGATTCCTCCCCTTTTATTTTCTCCAGTATTTTATTGAACCCACTGTCTTAGTTTGCTAGTGCTGCCTTTAAAAAAAAAAAAAGGATCACAAATGAAGTGGCTTAGAACTGCAGAAATTGCCTGTCTCCCAGTTCTGGGGCCCAGAAGTCCAAGTCCCAGGTGTGGGCAGGGGCCGTGCTCCTTCTGAGCCCTCTAGGGAGGCTCCCTCCTGCCTCTGTGGCTGCCGCGCAGCGGCTGCCGGTGCTCCTGGGCGTTCCCTGGCTTGTAGCTGCAGCTCCAGGCGCCGCCTCCACTGTCACACGCATTCTCCCGGAGTCTGGGCCCTAATTCCCTCTTCTCATAAGGACGCCTGTCCTACTGGGTGAGGGCCACCTGAATCCAGTCTGGCCCCGCCTTAGCTCATCACGTCTTCAGGTAAGGTCACAATCTTGGACCAGGGGTAGGACCCACGTCGCCCAGGGCTAGTGTACGGGAATTCCCCGAGGTTTGGGAAATGCCGCAGCAGATAAGAATTCTCGATCCTTGAACAGGAAAACGTGAAGAGCCTCTCAAGGAAAAAACCCAAAGCTCCAGATGAGGGGTGCCTCCATCAGGGGCCACACAAATCACCTCTTTCCTTTCCAAATGAGAACGGCTGTTTTATGATTCCTTTTTGTCTCCTCTTGTCATATGGTTAAACTAAGCAACAGTTCCTCCCTTATTTCGTTAGGCTCTATGGTGGACATTATGGAGTGAGACCTTGCCAAGTACTTAAAATTTCTGTCCACCATCTGCACATCCTGTCCAAGCACTCTAAGGAGCACAGTTTTCAAGCCAACAGTAAAAGACAACTGGGTTTCTGCTCTGTTCTCAGGCACTTAAATTGTGATTTTGCAGCCCAATATACATTTTTTTTTTGCCATTTAGTAAAATAAAAAATAACTATTTTATAACTGTGTTGCTGATGCAGATATGGCTACAAGCCACTAGGTGTCATAACAAGGAATTACAGGATCATCTCGAAGAATTGGGAACAGGACTAAAGCCAAATCGGATTTGTCTTCAGTATCTCCAAGTTCCCTCCGCCTTGTTCACGTCAATGACTTGCTGACTCCTGAACCTTCAGGAAAGGATCCAGCATCCCTTAGTGGGAGAGTGAACAGGTGCACTGCTTCACTCAGCAGTACTTGCATTTCAAATTTTATCTCAAGCTGTGGAAATGTGTATTCACCATTAATAAATCAGTTGCGAGAGAAGGAGATATATTTCTGGGGTGGGTAGAACTATGAGCCCCTTAAATCATTAACCCTTTGGGCAGGCTTGCACCTGTAGTTTTATACTTTTGTTTAAGTAGCTTTGTGTGATGTCTGTAGTGTAGAAGCATGTAAATTCATTGTCTACATAAAATTTCTAACTTTCTAAGCCTGTACCTATGAAGCAAAATGATGCAGTCATGTGTAGGAACATAGAAGAAATTAAATATGAAATTTGAATTGAATTAGAAACTAATTTATTATGCCATAATTCACCAGTACAGGATGACACTTGTCTTAATTTTCATGATAGCCCCTCTTTATCCTAAAATGCCTGTCATCCCTTTTGAAAATTAAGCAAGGTATGTATATCCTTTGACAATTTAACTCAACTTCCTCATTTACTAGCTTTATTCTGTGTGAAATGTCTGCATTTGTCTTACTTGCTGAAAAAGAAAAAAAAAAGTGGGAGGAATTCTCCAGAGACTGGAGGAATTCTTCAGTCCTGGGTTTGACTGTCCCCTCTGCACATTCCTGTCACCACTAGCTCCTTGTTATTGATATAACCTGCTTCTCAGATGACCTTATTTTTGCCTCTTTCCACAACTTTTATGAGTGGAAAGAAGACCTCTTGACATCGTGTCACTCCAAGATGGCATTTTCCACCTTCCATAATTTTAATTGTGAAGATGCTGACCTTGAGTCCAAGTATCGTCTCCCCATTCTGGTCACTTAGCAAACCTCTTCTAGCTGTCCTTATAACCTGAGGCTGACATTTTTACTCCCAGTTTTTCTCACTTTCCTACTTATCAATTAAAACCCCTCCATGTTCTATCGACCCTCTGCCTTCTTTCTCTAAAGACCTTGAGATTCACTCCTTGCTAATACTGCTTGGCTTCCTGTCACACAGGGCCTATGGTTCCAGGAGAGAACCAGATGCAGGCCTGATTTTTCCAGCAGAACTTCTGCAAAGAAGCTGTGGTGAAGCCATCTGTACTGACAGTGCGATACACTTTTCTCCCTGGTGTAGACGTGGGCATAATGGAGGTACAGGGTCTTGACCTTAAAGAATGTTTTGGAAGCTATATGTAAGGGACCACAGATAAAAGGCAGAAACAACTAAATAACACAAGTTAAAATCTAACCCACTCCATTATATATGCCATCCTTTTGTACAGGGAAGCTGCTGGAATCATCTGTTAAATGTTTGTTTCCACTGGTACTTCTAAGGTGCCAAAAAAAGCCTATGATGGGAAGAAAGGAGAAAATAGCTTTTAAGATTATTGACAAGTGATCAAGAAAATAGAAAACTAGAAGCCAAACTCAGACTCAAACTCATGCTTCCTTTTATAACCAGAAAGGTCTAGGAGAGGCAAATTTACCTTTTCCTGGACACTTTTATCAGATGGCTGCTTTTTTTCTCATTGTTGATAACTCTCCTCTATGGCAGCGGGAAGGGCGCACTTGGGAGGGAGGTCTTCTGTCTCTTGTTAGTCCTCCTTTAAAAGGATGGAGGAGATAGAGCAAGGTAGGAAACTAACCATTCTACTTTACCTGTTAGCTCTTCCGGAAAAAACATTTAAGAAAAAGGGTGAAGTATTCAGCTAAGTGAACGTAAGAGTTTGTCTGTACAATTCAATTATTCATGTTTTCCCTGCCCTCAATTAGTCTGGATAATCAAATACTCGGTGACCCAGAAAGACTGAAAGACAACAAAGCATTTTCCTGGTGGCCTTACATGCTCCTAAGCTTTAATCCTGCTTGCTGACTTCCAAGAAGAACTCATCATGGAAAAATTGAAGAAGAAAGTAATTAGCATCCCTGAACAAACCTTGAAAGTTTGTGTTTATGTTGGCTATATTTATACAAGGAAAAAATGTTTTGCTATTCTCCGAAATGTGAGAATATGAATAGATAATACTTAAACTACCAGGAGCTTCAGAGTCAATTATCCTGAATTTTGTCACCAAAAACTAATTTTATTTGGTGAAAAATAGAGTCCACTGATTTGGCTCATACCTCAAATAGCTTGCAAATGAGAAATTCTCATTTTTTCCACCTAAATAAAATAGCTTCCATTTAAACATGCTCAGTATCTAGGAGATTCAAACTACACATAGTACTTACTTTCAAGGACAGCATCCATTTTGCAAAGTCCTTTGGACACTTCGGTAAGTAAATCCTTTGGCTGGGATACAACAGAGAAGAACTTGGTATAATGTTGATCTGGGTGAGGAAAGTTATGAGATTTCAATATTTTATGAAACAAAATTATTTTAACCTCAACCTAAGCAAAAGAGGTTTAGCACTTTATATCCATCATCTTTGTTACCTCACAACCCAGTAAGGGGGGGTAGTATTATCCACATGTTCTAGATGAAGAAGCCAAGGCGCAGAAAGATTTGGTAACTGGACCAAGGTCTCAAAACTGTGGTTGGAGCCAAGACTTGGATGCAGATGACCTACCTCAGCAGATGAGAAAAGCTTTTCCTCTCTAGGCTTTAGAAAGATTGTAAAAGTACAAGAAAATTTTCAAAATATGGAATTAGAGCTTATCACTTACCCTAGAAAATGAAGGCAATCATTTTAATGGCATAATGTTCTTATCAAAAGCCTGTAGGTATTATTCAGCATGAATTCCTTTTTTACAGTTAGATTAATTCTGGACTTAAGCTTTTTAATAGATCACTGTGGTTTTGCAGAGACATGGCTACTAGTATCATTCTGATAGTTCCCCCAGGAGATAGTCCATTTCCCTTGTGGAGAAAATAGAGTGAATCATAATAATTAATAAACCACTCCATAGCCTTTGTTAAGCACTGCTCCATATCCTCTTGGCAGTTGTTGTTTTTTTGTTTGTTTGTTTGTTTGTTTCATTTAGTCCTTTTTACTGTTGACAGAAAGGATAATGAGAAAATGACCAAGACTTTAGTCAATGCTAGATCAAACCAAAGACTAATTTAAATAATTTCAGGAAATTATGTTTGATTAATAAAATTGTGTTGATCCAAATTCTATTAGTGATATGTCTATACTTTTTATGCTAATATAATATATTTCACAAAGATTTGAAGCTATTTGATTTCTGGGAAGGTTGTTTTTGTATATTTTTTTCCAGAAATAAATTCATATTATTGTCCTCACCCCTACAACTTGCATTTTAAAAATCATTATATTATTATCATTGTCTCACCTTATTTTCCCACAAAGTGGCAAAGAATAGAAATCTGGCTCAAAAGCAAAGCTCTGGGATAAGATGGGTCATATTGTAAAAATGCACTGGAGGAAACCAAACAGTTCTTGTCTCACCCTGTACATTCCACCAGCTTCTGATAAGGCTAAGTAACTTATATCATATTAGCCCACCTAAGAATGTAAATTATAAAGACTAGACAAAATAACTAAATGAAACAACCATTTTAAAGCAATGGAGGCAAAAATTAGAGGAGATGCAATTGTTGAAATAAGGGCACTACACTGGATGAGATCCATATTTATTTGACTTTTCCCCTGAGGATATTCCGCAAACTGTGAGGTATGAATAGATAAATTTCAAGCAGAAAGCAGTACTATTATTGATCTGAGGAGCCAGAGATGGAATTGGGGGTTGCCAGAGTGATTGGAAATTGAAGACAAAAAGTTCAAGAAGGAGAGAATCTATGGGGTGAGTAAACACCAAAATCTGCACATTAACTATCATCAAATACTTGGCTGACCCTTGAATGGAACATGTGCAAGGCAAGACTCCAAGGAGCCCATGGGAGAATAGCTGGAAACTGGAAAGACTTAGCAGAGATTTTAGCAGCTACTTATCACAAGGAAGACAAAGGAAGTTCAAGACGAACCAAGTTAGAGGGTCTTAATAAACACCTAGGACTTGACACTGAAACTCCAGAGGGGACTTTAGGAGTAAAGTCAGTCCACATTCAAGTTCTAAAGGATTTGTCCTAGAACTCAGATGAAAACTGAAATAGACCCACCCAAATAAAATCTAAAATCAAATGTCCAAAAGGTCAAGGTCGTCTACAAGCAATTTAGTTGCCTGCTGGAACAAAACTTAACATTCTTCAAATGAAGATAATAGAATTCAGGATCTTTACAGTTATTTATCCACAATATCTGGTATACAGTAAAAGATTGGTAGACATGAGAAGAAACAGGAAAGTATGGCCCATGGTTAAGAGAAAAATCAGTCAATAGGTGACCCAAATGTTGAAATGAGCAGACCAGGACTTTAACTCTGATAAATATGTTTAACATCTACAGGAAAATATGGCTATAATTGTTAAATAGATGGAGACTTTCAGGAGAGACATGAAAGATATAAAAAGAATCAAATGGAAATCCTAGATCTAAAAAAAATACAATATCTGAAATTAAAAATTCGTTAGAGAGGAATGGATGAGGCTCAAGCGGTTGAGAACATGCTTCCCATATGGGATGTCCCAGTTTCAGTTCCCAGTGCCTTCTAAAAACAAAACAAAAAACAAACAATAAGCAAAACAAATGAAAAAGCAACTCAGGGTTGCCAGTGTGGCTCAGTGGTTGCGCTGAGTGCCAACTCCCCGCGTACAAGGTCCCAGGTTCAATCCCCAGCCCTGGTATCTAAAAAAAAAAAAAAAAAGAATATAGGGGGATATAAGAGGAGTGGATATGGTACCTGCTTTGCATGTACAAGGTCCTGGGTTCAATCCCCAGTGCCTCTTAAAAAAAAAAAAAGGTTCATTAGATATGATTAACAGCAGATTGGACACAACAGAATAAAGGATCAGTGACCTTGAAAAACCAGTCAACGAAAGTCATCTAAACTAAGCTCAAAGAGATTTAAAAAATAAATAAAAAGAACTGGAATAAAATGAACAGAAGGCCTCAATGACCTTAGAACAATGTCAGTTGGTCTGTCACATATGTAATTGGAGTCCCAGTAGGAGAAGAGAGAATGGAAAATCAAAATTATTTGAAAAAAATAACATTGAAAATTTTCCAAATTTGATCCAAAATAGCAACTTGCAGGTCTTGCAAGCTCAGCTAACCATAATCAGGATAAATACAAAGAAAAGCACTCCTAGGCATTTCACAGGCAAACTTTTAAAACCCAAAGATAAAGAGATAATTGTGAAAGCAGCCAGTGGAAAAAAAAAAATTAAATACAGAGGGAAATGCATTGTATGCAAGGGGGAAAGGATGAGAAAATGAAGACTGACATAATTGGAAATTTGTATTGAAGTTGAAAATTCAACATAAACAGACACAATTCTATTGATATAAACCTTTTCATTGCTAAATATATTTTATAGTCATTCCACTAAATTTTATTATTTTTATTTAAATGATTTGAGACATTTCCCAGTACAAAACGTTTTAAATTGACCACAATTGAAAAGTATTGCTTCTTTATTTATATTAAAAAAAAGTCCAGGTAAGGTAAACCCATGTTTAAAAATTGTATAAAAAATATATGTTGGGAAACGGATGTGGCTCAAGCGATTGGGCTCCTGTCTACCATATAGGAGGTTCAGGGTTCGATTCCTGAGGCCTCCTGGTGAAAGGCAAACTGGTCCACACAAAAAGCTGGCCTGAGCGGAGTGCTGGCCCACGTGGAGAGCTGGCGCAGCAAGATGATGCAACAAAAAGAGACTCAGAGGAGAGACAATAAGAGATGCAGCAGACCAGGGAGCTGAGGTGGTGCAAGAAATTGAGCGCCTCTCTCCCACTCTGGAAGGTCACAGGATCAGTTCCTGGTGCCGCCTAAAGAAAAGACAAGCAGACCCAGAAAAACACAGACAGCAGACAGCGAATGCAAAAACAACAGGTGTGGGGGTGGGGGCTGGGGGGGTGCGGAAATAAAGAAATCTTTAAATATATATATATGTAGCATGTGATTAAAGTTATCTTAAAATATAGAGAAAAAGTATAAAGATTATCTTAGTTTACCAGGGCTATGACAAATACCACACAATGGATTGGCTTGAACAAAAGGAATTTATTGTCTCATGGTTTTGGAGGCTAGAAGTCCAAAATTAAGGTCCTGACAGCTCATGACTTCTCCAAGTCTGTAGCGTTCTGGTGCTGGCTTGCTGCAGTCCTTTGGGTTCTTTGGTTTGCATCTCTGCCTCATCATATGGTGATCTGCCTCCTTAGTTTCCTCCTGTGGCTTTCACTTACTCTCTATATCCAAATCTCCTTGTCTTATAAGGACTCCAGTCATATGGATTAAGGCCCACCCTGATCCAATTTGGCTTCATCTAAATGGGATCTTTAAAGATCCTATTCACAAATGAGTCCACAATTTAACTAATAACATCTTCAAAGTTCTTCTTTATAAATGGGTTTACATCCACAGAAACACAGATTAAGACTTGAACCTGTCTTTTTGTGAGGTACATGATTCAATCCCCAACAGATTTTGCCTTTTGTCCCCTTTGGAAGTCCAGGATTAAGTCCAGACCATGCCTTGCATTTATATACCTTTAATGCTCATCAATTTTATACAAACATTTTTTGGTCATTCTTTAATTTTCATGATTTTGAAGATTTTTATAACTTTTTTTTAAACTAATTTCAGACTTAAAGAAAATTTCAAAACTAGTACTGGGAATTTCTATATCATCTTCATCCAGATTCCCCAGATAATGTTAATATTTTACCACATTCCACCCTTTCTCTCTTACTGTCTAAAATTATTTTTTTCTGAAACATTTCAGAGTATGTTTCAAATATGACACCTCTTTACTTCTAAAATCTTCAATGTGAATTTCCTAATAACAAGACTTTCTATTATATAACTACAGCACAATTATCAAAATCAGAAAATTAACTTTGATACTATACTCTTATCTAACCTATTTCAAATTTGTCATCTGACCTACTAATATCCTTTATGTCAAAAGAAAAATAATTTCAGATCCAAGATCCAATCCAGTATCACAGGTTACATTTAGCTGTCATGTCTTTTTAGTCTCATTCAATCTGAAACAGTTCCACAGTCTTTTTTGCCTTTTTGTATTTTCATGGCCTTGGCAGTCTTGAATAGTACAAGGCCAGTTATTTGTAGGCTATCTATCCCTCAATTATATTTGTCTAAGATTTCCTCAAGACTGATTCAATTTTTTTGCATTTTTGTCAAGAATTCCTCATAAGCCCATAGCATTTCTGAATTCCAGTTGGGCACTTTTTGCCATCCTTGATTAAGGCTCACTCAGTCCTATCGCCTAGGAGCAATTCACTAGAACTTTAGGCTATACTCTCTGGACAGTCGGTTATACCCTCTGTTTCATTATGTCTTTTCCATAAGAAATGCCTGTTGTTTGCATCTGAGTAATTTTCTCAGCCTGCTTCCTGGCTCTAGTACTTTGGGAATCCAAAAGCCAATTTTAGTCCAAGTTGATGGTTCATAACATTGTCTTAAAAACTGTGGTTTCCTGTGAATTTCATTGGGTTCACTCCATTAGATGAAAACTTCACCCACAAATCTCATCAAGGTAAGACTTACTCTAACTTGGTTGGTGAGGATCAATGCTCGTTGGATTCTTAGAAGCCCTATTATTTAGCAAAAAGGACAATTTATGTGGCAAGCCTTTAAGAACATTAGAGGGCCTTTGTCTGATTGAATATTTTTCTGAGCCACCAGTTTGCATCTTTATGAAGTCTCAATAGAAGATCTTATAGCTGCACCCTATAGTTAATCTTTTTGTGTGTGTGTGTGTGTGGGTAAAAATCAAATTTTTCACAATACATACCAATATTTGTAAAATGATATATAAATACCTATATATAATCTTTTTCCAAAAACCACTTCTTAATTTTAGCACAGTTTGGCACCTACAGCTGGACATGAGAAATAATTTTATTTTCAATCCCAGGAAGTCCTAAATCCTTTATATTTAAGGGTGCTTTCTTTAACTTATTTCTCTTCTCTTGCATTTTCCTATTTATAGTTGTAGAAGCCAGGTAACACTTCAATATTCTGCCTGAACACCTTCTGTTTTAGTTTGCCAAAGGACTGCTGATAAAAAGTACCAGAAATGAGTTGGCTTTTATAAAAGGGATTTATTTGGGTTAAAAGCTTCCAGTTCTAAGGCTGTGAAAAGTCCATCTCAAGCACCGTAAGAGGTACTTTCTCACCAAAGTCAGCTGCCACGTGGTGAAGTAAGATGGCCGCCCATCTCTGCCGAGGTCTCTGCCTTTCTGCAGCTGTAGGCAAAGTGGGCACAGGGCTTGTCTCTGACTGGGCCTCCTCTCTGCTTTCTTCCCGAGTTCAGCTGAAAGCTATCAGGCATATGGCTCATTTCTCCCGGGGCCTCAGCTATTTGAGCCTCTCAGGGGCTTCTCTTCTTGCAGCTCAGCTGAGGGCAAAACTGGAGTCCTTTCTCTCATAATCTCAGGGTCAAGTATGACACCTTCCTCTGTCTGTGTCTGTATCTGTGCCTGTCTCTCTCTGGGTCTCCATTTATATCAGATCCAGCCAGAGGGCTGAGACCTAAGCTGGCTCATGCCTCACTGATGTAGTCCAATTAAAAGCCCTAAATCGATCTTATCAAGTAATCTAATCAAAGGACCCTCAACTGAATTTAATGCAATTAAAGGGTATCACACCCACAGAAATAGATTGGTTGAAAAACATAATCTTTCTCTTTTGAGGATTCACAAAATATTCTGAAACTGCCATACCATCTTATCAAGATCATCCATTATTAAGAATATTTTCTACTTTCCACATTACTTCAGCCACAATATTTTTAAATCTTCCACCTGTGCATCCTCTAGCCTCCAAGTTTCAATAGCATTTTTTTTACTTTCCTTTAAGCCCTTTTCAACAGCCTTTCAATGAACATCAGGCTTCTATTCTCCTAAAATTACAGTGTCCAGGATGCAATCCAAATGAAAGAACCAGGAACATGTTCTTTCATTGTCAAGGGAAAAGACAATCATATGATAACCTTAAGATGACTCAGATATTGGAATTATCATATATAAATATAAAGCAGCTAATATAACTATGTTCCCTAAGGTAAAGGAAAACATGTGAAATGAATGAAAAGATGATAAATCTCAGCAGAGAAGTAAAAACAATTAAAAAAAGAGCCAAACAGAAATTTTAGAACTGCAAAACACAATGCACAATATAAAAAATCATGGGATGGGTTCATAATAAGAATGGAGATCATACAGGAAAGCATTCATAAACCTGACATTAGGTCAATTGAAATTATCTAATATGAAGAATAGAGGAAAAGATTATTAAAAAAAAAAACTTCAGGATTCTATGTGACCATATGAAAATATCTAATATACATGTATTTTGAGTCCTAGAAGAAGAGAGATTGGGACAGAAAAAAAAATTTAAGAAGTAATGGCCAAAATTTCCCAAATTTGGTGAAGGACTTAAATGTACAAATTGAAGAAGCCATACATTAATGCCAAGTAGAATAGAGTCAAAGAAAATCATGGCTAGGCACATCATAAAATTGCTAAAAATCAAAGATAAAGAAAAAAACTGAAAACTGCTTGAGAAAAAAGACACAGCATACAGGCAAAAAATTATTTGAATGGCTGCAGTTTCTCATCAAAGCCATGAAAACCAAACTTCTTTCATGAAGGACAACATCAAGATTTTCAATACCTTATACCCTTAATCTTAGCAATTCCATTTCTAGGAATTTGTTCTAAGGCAATTATCATGAAATGCCTAAAAATGCAATGCACATATAAGGTTGCCTACCAGAATGTTGCAAAAACAGCAACAACTGTATTCACTAAAGACAAAAATCTATTTAGTAAATAAATATTTATCAGTAGGGGATGGGTTAAATATATTATTATATATACATCCATATAAATTACTATGCAGTCTTTTAAAATCTTGTTCATATACTTATTGACGTAGAAAGATGCCCACAATCTCATTAAATTTTAAAAGGAGGATATTAAAGGGTATGCATGGTATGAACTTAAATATTTTCTGAACTTAGGCACAGCAAGTTCTCACTAAGGTAAGAAAGACACTATCCCAACTTTGTTCTAAGGAAAAAAGACTAAATGGTCAACTACATAAGGTAAAAAATTACCATGACTTTCAACATTATTTCTTCTTGGTGCTAAAATTCTCAAGTCATGACCAAGAAGCCATGTCCTCTTGATTTAAGTGAATTCCTCTTGAAAAGCCTACTTAATATAACTATATTAGATTGTTTAAAATGACCCCAATGAATCACACCTCCCTGAGTCCAGATCCCTTTGCAATGTGACTTTGCCACTCCCATCACAGGGTGAAATTGATTTCTCTACCCCTTGAATCTAGCTGACCTTGTGACCAGTGTAATGTGTTAGAAGTGACTTGCTGGGATTTCTGAGCCAACACCTTAAGTGGCCTTGTAGCTTCTGCTTCTGCCTTTGGAACCTAGCAACCACGTAAAGGGTATCCTACTAGAGAGAGGGATCGTGTGCAGAGAGGCCCAGAGGATGAGAGGCCATGTGGAGGAAGAGGCCATGTGGAGGAGAGCAGAGCTACTGGGGCCCCAGATATGGGAGGGACGCTATTTTGGATCCTCTGGCTCCAGCTGAGCTGTCCCAGCTGGCCCCATGTGGAACAGATGAGCCATCTCCACGGAGTTCTGCCTGAACCCTTGATCCACGTGGCTGTCAGCAGATGGCGGTTGTTTTAAGACACTAAGCTTTGTGGCAGTTTGTTATGCAACAATAGGTGACTGGAATATGCCTTTCAGATAAAGATCTTGAGGCCAATTTTTATACTACCTATAGCTAGAGAATAAGCAAACATCAGGAATGTAACTCAGTGACCATTTTGAGTGACAGTGCAAGAACAAAACAGTCCCTATAAAGAAGACTGAATTTGGATATTCAGACAAAGCTGAATGAATTTACTTTGCAAGCAGATATCAATCACTAAGATCCTAGTAGAAGAATTTGTTTCCTACACTTTATGATTCAGGCACTTAGAATTATAGCATTAAATGTATTTCACAAAGATGAATGTGAAAATCACAGTAACAAACTAATTAATTTAAAGCACTATTCTGCTAAAATGACTAACATAATTCATGGCTATGAAAATTTTGAGTTCATTGTAGAGACATCTGCTGTGCAAACAAATGATCAAAGTGACTCAATGATGGTCAGAGTACACATTCTTATTTCAATTACTCACACTACCTTTGGCAACTATTGTTTCTCCTTTCCAGTCCTAAACAAGCAATGTAGGTCCAGGACATTCCACATTGTTGACATTATGAGAAACAGATATCACTCAGCAACTATTGAAAAACAGTTTGAAACAAAACTGTGCACTTAAAAGCATAATTCTCCCATTTGACTCCATTGTTGATAATTAGCATTCACTTCAGAAATTAACCAACCTGATAAAGAATTGTAAGGATTCTTCCCCAGTATAGCAAACTATACTAAAGAGAAGATCACTGCTTCCCCCAAGATTCTTTTAAAAATCTTCTCACACATATTATTTTATTTCCACAACACATATATATATCAGTTCTATAGGTTAAGAAATAGGCCTTTACAGATGAGAAAGGTGCTCACTGTCACTATAATAAAAGTATCTTTTACATTTTATTTATTTTTTAATTCAAACTTAATTTCAAATTCAAAATATAAAATAACAGACAAAAGGCAGCTCAACAAGTTAAGGAAGCATTACTCCCAAAAAGTTCTGTCCAGATACTTTTATCTCATCTAATTCCAACAAGCAGCTCAATTGTCCTTCCAGTGTTCAGAAAGACACACAGATGAACACAGATTAGTTAAATGCCATGGTCAAGGTTTCCTTATTAATGAAGAAAATGAAGAAGAGAAAAAATGCTTACCCATTTTATATAAATGGTTATATAAATGGTTCATATAAAGATATAACCATATCTCACAAAACCAAACCCCATATTCTTTTTTCCCTGACCCTTAGCTTTAATATAATACCCTCTTTGCTTTTGCTACAAAAACATTACAATATTTTTGTTAACTATAGTATGTAAATTACATAATTACATTTTCTCATGTATCGCCACATTCTTAACACCTTGTAGAAGAACATTCTTGTATTTATATTATTAATCACAGTCCTCATCTACTGTCAAAGTCAGTTATACATTCCCTATATTACCCTCCAGCTGTCCTCCAACCAACATTATCTTCCCTGGACTATTCGTTTCAACCACAATCACATCTATAAATCAGCAGTGTTTGTTATGCTCATTGAAATGTGCTACCATCAAGTCCATCCATTACCACGTATTTACAATTGACCTTAATTAAACATTCTACATACATCCGGCTTCAGCTCCCCTTTCTCAACCCACATTCTGTCTCCTGCCAACCTACACTTCATAGTCCAACTCCATAACCCTAATCATTTTATTTAGTGCATATTAGTGAGACCATACAATATTCATCCTTTTGTGTCTGGCTTATTTCACTCAACATAATGAACGACTTCTACACCTTCTCCCCTATTTTGCAAGAGACCTGTGCCCTGCCTGAGCTACTCCAATGCCATCTTAGATTGCTTCTCTTTTAAATTTTAAACCCAAGTTCTTTAAGAGTTAAACAAATGTTTAATGCCTAACATGTATTATTATACGTGGAGAGCCCAACAGAGAGGCACAACCAGCAACATAAGACAGATAAGGAAGCGGAGGCACAACACTGTTCCATGACTACTCAAAGCCTTAATTTACTGGGAATTTTTCAGAAGCCATTAGAAGTCTATTATTTTTCCTCATCTTCAAAAGAGTAAAGACAACAGCTCTTTATAGGGGAAGACTATCATTTCCTATGATCCCATATCCTAGGAAAAAACAAGCTAACAAGCAAAACCAAAATCAGGAGTAGATATTGAACAAGTAATGATACCCAGAGAGAATTTGAAATAATTATAAGTTATTCTGTAACTTAAAAAGTGACTACAAATTAAAAGATTCCATAACATAAAGAAGGTTGCCCAACAAGCTTAAAACTCAATAGTTTATTGTGGAACTTATTTTACTGCCAGTTATCAAAATGAAGTAACCAAGAAGTCAATTAACTAAGCATTTACTCTTTAGACAAAAATATATTGATACAGTGGCAGATACCAAGGAATATAAATTTGTAAATAAATTTATAATTAAATTGTGCAAATGATAAATATTTATAAGAAGGAACTCCAGGATGTTAGCAAGTTAACATTAGAATATTTATAAACAAAATATAAATGCTTAAGTTAAAATGAACAGGTAGGGCAGTTGGTGAGGGAAGAGTGAAATGAAGTAAATCCTGAATTGCAACTTGAAAATGTTGATGGGCATAAATAAAGGGGCAGGATTTAGTATGTCATTTTTAGTAGAACATGATATGGAAAGATGGGAGGAAAAAGGAGCAAAACAGATTTGAAAATAGAGGCAGAAATAGAAATATATTTGTTTGGAGAGGAAAGTTCTCTAAATCCCCAGACACTTTAATCAGTAATTGAGTCATTTGAATCATTCCTTGAAGAGGGTTTGGAGACCATTTATTTTAGGA
The DNA here is from genome assembly GCA_026826555.1 of Tolypeutes matacus. Lineage (NCBI taxonomy): Eukaryota > Metazoa > Chordata > Mammalia > Cingulata > Chlamyphoridae > Tolypeutes > Tolypeutes matacus. Next base: position 7,830,988 of record JAKSZT010000049.1, on the reverse strand, counting down.
TGTGATAGAAAACAAAAGGAAAAATTAAATGTTCCATGAGTTAGGCATGCAAAACAGTCAACATCTCCTCCCCACCCCATTCATACCGAATCTGCACCTTCCTTCTATATTCTCTGTCTTTATGAATGGTAAAACCATCCATGGAGTTTTGAAGTCAGAATCCCTCTCCATACTCTTCTAATTCATTTGTCACCAAATGCTGTAAAGCTACTTCCTAAACATCTCTTGAACCTGCCCACCATTCCTTTCTGGTCCCCACTGCTTCAGTCCATGCTCTCATCCCCTGTCGTCTCCTCTTGGTCTCTGGCCTATGAGTCTAAGCCCTCCACCCACACCCAGTTGCCGCAATAATGTTCTAAAATAAAAAGTTGATTATGTTATTCCACCTAAAATCCTTCAGTGGAATCTCACTTCCAAAAAAGTGTAGATTCATAGATCCTGCCTGATCTTCTAGCTTCACCTTCACACCTCCCAGCACACTCTTTGTTCCAGGTAAACTGAACAATTTATACCAAACTCTGTGCCACATTGTTCCCTCTGTCTACCAAGTTACTTTAGTAACTGTCACTTGACTTCCAAACTTCAGCTCAAATGTGATCATCTCCTCTTGAAGTCTTTTTGAATACCTGAGTCTGGTTCCAAGCTCTCTCCTCTTTGATCCCTTCCCAGAGCCTCAGGTCTGAAACACTATCATAGCTGAGGTGGCTTAGGGAAGAGCCAGCCAGACAATTGTCTTGGACACCAATCTTCAAGAAGATTAAACATCATTAGGACCACCACAGATAGAGAAAACTGGGTTTATCAATACTATGTGTGGTTAGAATACAAGGACTATTCAACAAGCTCCTAGGGATGAGAAGGCTGAGATGATCCCAGCACGTGCTGGAATAGCGATAAAAACAGCCTTTCAGAGAAGGTGACTGTGGTTTAGTTTCAAGGTTTTGGTTCTACTAGTTAGAGTATGCAAGTTTGGAGTGTGAGCTGAACTGCTGATGACAATATAGGAGAGGGTACACTGAGCCAGCAGTGGTCCCTTCTCCATCATTTCCCAACACTGGGTTTAGTCTCTCCTGAGAGTAAAAGTTGAGCAGGTATTTGAAGAATATCACTTTGAAAGGGAACCAAATACCTAGTTAGCTTGCTCAGGACACACCATGTTTCTGTCTGATCCAAATCATAATATTTATCATACTATATTTTAATAAGTTAAATTACTTGTCTAAGTCCTCCATAAGCTTCCCAAGGACTGAGACTATCACTTTTTAATTTTGTAGCAAATTTGAAAAAGGACCACATGGACCCAAAGCATGTCATCTTGAAGTGTGATGAACTGAGACCCAAAGATCAAGATAAAAAGTAAATATATTTAAAAAAATAAATGTAAAGATGTTAAAAAAATAAGTACATTAACAATAAATAAATAAACAAATAAATAAACTATCCTTCTCCCTTTGGTTTGACTTCATGTTCATCAAGTAAACTGATTGTTCATTCCATTTTCCAGGTATCTTCGTGTAAGGGACTGAGAGTCCTCAGTGGAGAGACCAAATCTCTGGTCCCTGGAAAAATATGTCACCATTATAATACATTTATGTTCTAGTTTATCCATTGTTCTCTCGTAAGTGTGATAAGCAGGAGATAGGCTGTCTGAGTCTGTGTACACTAACAACTTTTAATTTCTGAACTTCTCATGCTGATAATCACACTAAGGCAACATCACCCTTCTCAAGGTCCTTAGAAAAATCAAATCAAATAATATATGTGCAGTCCTTTTCAAAATTATAAAGCTCCTATACATTTTTCTCTCTTTGAACAAAATGACCCACATATTTCAAAGTATGTTTCTGCTTTGATTGTTTTCTCCATAAAATAAAATTTTAGCTTGATACTGCTTTTGGCCAGTAGGAATTTCAGGCTGTTGACCTGATTCAGTCTCATACTTTCCTTCCCTTTGCTGCTAGTAAAATATTTTTATTTTACCCAACTTTTCTCAAGAGAAAGATGTTCTGTGTTTCTTCATAGGAGGCTACAACATTTAAGGGAAAAAGGAGAACTGCTTGAGCTGATGATTCTTTCTCTGGAAAATATACAGAATACTGTGAAAAAATAATCTATTTGGATCTTTTAGGATAAAATTACATTACTTTAATGGAGAAAAACCCTACACAGATGTGGAATTTACAAGAAATTGTTTATTTTCTGGTAATGACCCATGCTGATTTGGCAATTGTTTAAATATTATGTCAACCAAATATGTTTAAAATCACAAGCAAATTGGAGAGATTCCCAGAAAGAAGATAATATAAAAAACAAGTAGAATTATTTTCTGCTACATGACTTATGTTAAATTAAAAACAAAACAAATTCAAATAATCTTAAATTTTTCAAATTGGGAAACTTGAATCATTTTAATCAGTTCACTTGATCTAATACAAATGCTAGTCTTTCTCACATATTTTATTAGATTATAAAACTGTGTTGTGCAAAAATGAAGAGGTTGACAATGATCTCCTTCTCCAAAATTCATTGGGTAAATGTTTTGGAATACAAAATTTTTCAGATTTTTAGAAAGGTAATATATGTTTATCATATATTCTGTGTTGTGCTAACAAATGACTCTCTGAAATGTTCATGTGTATGTGTGTATCTATTTTATATATGTATATATACACAAATATAGGTTTATCATAAATTTTACTGATATAAAAAATGTCTAATAATAAAATATACAATACCCTTTAATATAAATTCTGTGTAGCCAATTGATTTTCACAGAATGCTTTCATTGATTTTTGCCTAACTCATATTCATAGCCAACCTATGGCTATGATGATGAAGCAATGTACTTCAGTCATGAATGTTGTTTGATACTTTTATTCTTAAATCTTTATTTTGGTTTACTACTTCTATTTCTAACTTCAATTGAATATTTGCTCATTTATCTTCATATAAAGATATATGTATGTATGTATATAAAATAATATGCATTGCAAGTCATACATTTCTAGTTCCACTCTAACTGCATCCTTCCAAATTTTATGTTGTACACTCATGTTGTCTAGTTTTTGACTCTCAGATAGGTTGGATTAGATTGTTTCTTGATTTTTAAATAAATGGTTTACAAGGACTACTTCAGGAACTATTACACCTCTCTAAACTCACCTATTAAACATTTCTTTAACTGTGCCTTGCTAAATAATTACAAGTTTTTCTACCACTGACAAATATGTTTGGGAAGAAATGGTTTAAAAAGTTGAAAGAAGTTTCCTTAATGCAGGATTAATATGCCAATAGGCATTGTAAATGCAACATTTCCTAATAGCATTTGACCATAGTTTTTTCTCCCTAAATATTTAGTCCTCATGGAACAATTTAGATATGTTTACACTACAGCACTTGGTGTCAGTATCACTAACTTTATCTATAACCATCATTTAGTACTGTATTAGTTAGGGCTGTTAATTGAAAATAATAAAAGTCACTCTGAACAACTTTAAACACAAAATAAATTTATTAAGTGATAAATTAACAAATAATAATAAAGTAATAATAAAAACCAGATAATAATCTGGTTAGAAGCAAAAAAAAAAAAAAGCTTGTAAATGTTTTGACAAATGTAGCAAAAACGACCTAACATTCTCTTGGAAAGTCTCAATACGTGTTGCCTAAAGTGAAAAGAACATTTGAAGGTTGATAAAAGAATCTCCAGAAAGTCCAGATAATTAGCTTTAGAGGCTAGTGCCAGAAACAATGCCTAGGTCATATTACTGGCTTACTTTCTGGCACCATTAAAATGACAGTAAAAAGAGAGAAACCCTTGAACAGGTGTAGCTCAGTGGTTGAGCACCTGCTTCACATATCCAAGGTCCTGGGTTCAACCCTCAGTACCTCCTTTGAAAATAAAAAAAAAAGGGGTATCACACCCAGAGGAATAGATTAGTTTACAAAAGTCATAAACCCACAAGGACAGCAGGTGAAGAGATCTGCAGCAGCACATTTTGGAAGCCAGAAAATGAATGGATGACTTTCATTACCTCTTTAAAAGCTTAGAGAAATTTGAGACCTTTGCTTCTAGTATGGGGACTCCAAAAAACATTAATTAGTACATCAAGACCCTAAAATGGTTTAAGAATTATAGGTACCTTTTGTCTCTGAAACTGAGCAGGGTATGGCAGAGAGTATGGAGCTGAGAACAGGCGAATTGATTGAAAATCTGTATGAAAAGCAATTAGATCCTTGGAAAGTGTCCCCCACACCATGAAGCAGGGTGAAAGCTGATTGAGAATATAGATTTACTCTATGGAGAGACTTCAAATTCTGGAACACCAGGTACAGGCAAGGGCAGAAATACCACATTTAAATTTGGAAGAAATTCCATACTCAAAAATCTATATATTGAATAATAGCAATCCATTCCCTCCCCCTCTCTCTACTCTGATTTTACCTCCTTGGAGATTCTTTCAGGGAAACCTAACCAGTCCAAAATTAAAAACCCTACAGATAGTTGAAGGTACCCACTGAAATGGACCAGTCAGAGCATCCTACAGTGAAATCCAGCAATGGACAAGCCTCACCCAGGAAATATTTTCCAATAAGGTCCGCGCCCCCCCCCCCCCCCCCGATGTACCCGGAGCTGGGGACTGAACCCAGGACTTCGTATGTAGGAAGCCGGCATTCAACCACTGAGCCACATCGGCTCCCGAGTTGTTTTTTTTCATTTTTTTGCTTGTTGTTTGTTTTGGGTTTTTTTTTTTTAGGAGGCCCTGGGAACTGAACCTGGGACCTCCCATGTGGGAAGCAGGTACTCAGCTGCTTGAGCCATATCTGCTCACCTCCCAATAAGCTTTTTATTACTTGAAAATTAAATGTGTATAAGAGGACCACCAAATATTAGAGAAATGTCTTAATATGAAAGACAGAGAGCAAAACAGACCAATCAACATAGAGACTTAAGAAACAGAAACAAGTCTTAAAAAATTAAACTATAATTAAATTCCTTAAAGAGATAAAAGAAGGTTTTTGTTACCAAGAAACAAGAAGAGAAAACTTCAAAAATTTTTCACATGACTAAATAGAAATATTGGAAATAAAAAATATGGTAATAGAAATTAAATATTTAATAGAAGGGCTAAAAGAGAAATAAACCAGAAAGTGGAACTTCCACACACCCCCCTCCAAATGAATGAATAAATGAATGAATTCAAAGAAAAGAACAGAAAATGGAAAGAAAATATTAGAGAATTAGAGAATGTTTCTCTAATCTATTGTTGCATAATAAATCACCTCAAAATTTAGTGGGTTAAATCAACTTATTATTTTTCACAATTTTGTGAGTTGACTGGGCTCAGCTTGGTGGGTCTTCTGCTCAGGTCAATTACATAGCTATATTAACTTGGGAACCTGGCTAAGGCTGAACAATCCAAGATAGTTTCTCTCCAAAGCCTCTCTCCACACACCTTCTCATCTCGAAGCTTCTTTACAGAAAAAAAATAAGGAAGTAGAAGCTTCCATTCCCTTATGGCCTGGGCTTAGAAGTCCCCGATATTACCTACACCACATTCTATTGTTCAAACAAGTCACAAGACCAGCCCAGATTCAAGAAATGGGAAATAAATTCCACCTCTTGAGGTGAGAAGCAGCATGTACATATAAATGGGAGGAATTGTTGGCCATGATCTTTAGATCACTTCTGGATGTTCAAACCCCACAAAATTGGAATTCATGGAAAAACAGAAATAATGAGGGATAGGAAATTATAAAATACAGGATTTGGGTTGTTGTTTTTTTCCCCATATTATCAGAACTGCAGGACATAAATTTCCAGATTGAGAAGGACCATCAAAATCCTCCAACAGCAAAACAAGCAAAAAAGGCCCACATCAATAAATATCATCATGAAATGTTAGAATTCTGATGAGAAAATGCTAAAAGCTTCCAACAAAGAGAATAGGTTCAAAAGCAACAACAGAAGCTTGATGATGGAGCAACAGCTCCAAAATTCTGGAGGAAAAAAAGACCTCCAATTTAGACTTCTATTAGCAAAATTATCAATCTAGAGGAGATGGAATGAGAACATTTTTAGTCAAGTAATTTCCCAAATAAGGATTCTCCCCTACAGGTTTCTGAGGGAGCATGGCCCTGCTGACAATTTGCTTATGGACTTCTAGCCTCAAGCATTGTGAGATAATACATTTCTGTTGTTTTCAGCCACTTAGTTTATGATATTTTGTTAAGACAGCCCTAGAAGCTAATACCCTGAAAAAGGGCATATATCTCCAGCTGAGGAATTCATTCCCAAGTCACTACAGAACATTCCAATTTACATAGCAGTTATTTACAGAGCAGTTACTGCCAAAGAGTGCTTAGTTATTGACTCAACAATAACCATTGTTCTCCAAAGAGTCAGCAAATGATAAGTGCTATACATATACCGCAAATAGAGAAACTGAGGTACAAAAACATTAATTGTCCATAAAAAGACCAAATTAGAGTAACGAGTAAAATATTTCAAACTACATTTAGTAATCCCTAAACTGTGTTTGCTACAGTGGAAATTCAAAGAGCACAAATACCAGTACCAATAATCAAGTGGCCTATGGAGATCAGACTTCTTTTTACCATTTAACCTCACTCCATCATCCACCCCCGCCCTTTCTGAGCCCAAGGCCAGAATACTTACCCCTTCCTTTTCACAATTGTACTAATTCTGTAAACCATATTTTTAATATTATGCAATTTGCCAGTGTTAAACAAAATGCTCGATAACTACAATGTCATTTTATTAGAGAATGGAACTAATTAAAATTAGCTAAGAGGTAAAAGTTTATCTAACTTTAAGACTGACGAAGAATAAAAGATGTCCTTGCCATTTTTTTTTTTTTAGAATCAAAGTCAAAACTTATCTTAATTTCAGGTCCTTCTAGATGATTCTCCATTTTATTTGACCGAAGAGTAGATATCTTAGGTAATGGATGAGCATATTCAAGTTCTTTCTTCAAAGAAGTAATAAATTAAAAACTTTAAATCTTCCACTAGTTTTTTCCAAAATACTGTCTATTCAGTGAAAACAAACATTAATGGGTGCAAGGTGGTGGTGGTGGAGTGATGTATGGGACCCGTGTGATGTTATGCATGTTTATTTTGCAAGTTCACAACTTTCTCTAAGTTCACAACTTTTACTATATAATTATGTATGTTCATGTATGAATGATATACTTCAATAAAGCAAAACAAAAATAAACCAGTGTGGATTAATTTAAAATAAATTCCACTCAGATTTGTAAATTAAACTTATTTGCCATTAGCAACTCTGCATTTTAGAGGCCACCAAAATCTCAGTAAAGGATAACATAAAAAGTTAATGCCACATCTGCACATAAGACTTCAAAACAGTTATGTCTCAAAATATTTATTACCAATTAGATAAAGAAAGTCATAAACTCAGATACGAATTCCCAGGTTAAAAAGGCACACAACTAACTGCACGACAGCATCCTTCTTCACAAAATAAGCCCAACTATTCTGACACAGGGCTCTTGTCAAAATGCCGCCAGTAACAGAGCCTTGCCACCCATCAATTCCACTGACTTGGCTGTTGTCTTTGACATGCCTCCTTTCCATGACATTGGCAACTTTCTTGGCTTTGCTTTTTTGAATCAAAAGAGTTTATTTGTTCTAACTCTGTTTTTGAAAGAGCCTATTTGTTTTTAAGTTTCAAAGAGATAAAACTAATGACTAGTGGCTGGAGGACACAGAGAGGGTCCTTACAAATAACCATTTCATAAGCAGATTTTATTCATCTTCCTGGATGACCACAAAAACAGTATTATGTTTCCATGGGTTTGTGTTTCACTTGAAAACAGCTATTTGTTTTCTTTACTAACATTAAGTTGTCTGAATTATAAAATGTTTATAAATGAATCTTATATAATGGATTGGGGGAGATGATATTTGCCAGCAATGATTATTTTTTAAAGTCAACTGCTATTAAAATCTAACAAAAAAAAATTTATTGCCTTCTAAACTCTTTGATGGAAACAAATTTTAAGATTTCCATTAATATGTAACTTAAAAACCTGGTTTCCTTTTTACTCAAAAATCCAAATTCACTATAAATATTTATGATACTGTAAAATTATTTCAGATAGTGAAATTGATAATTTTTCATTTTATAAGCAAACCATAAATTTTTATTTTAATAATACCAGGATATGAAAACTACTTTTTAAATATTTTAGAAATAATCACAAATGGAAGTCCATATTCATTGCCTTAAACACAAATTTGACAAAACAGTGTATTTAAGAGGTAAAAATCAGACAATCCAAACATTTAGCAATTGTTAAATGGATAGCTTGTGTATTCACACAACAGAATACTACATAGTGATAAAAATCAATGAACTGTAACATCAATCACCTGCATGGATGAATCTTTAAAAATTCTGAACAAGAGAAGTAGGTCACAGAAGAACACATACAGCATGATTCCACTTATATAAAATTCAGAGCCAAAACTAAACAATGCAATACTATAAATGCAAACAATGGAATGATTAACAGAAAACTCAGGATAGTGGCTGGCTCTGGGAAGAGAAAGGAATGTGACCAGAGGAACCTGGCAGGCATCAATGGCATGGGTAATGGTCTATTTTTAATCCAGGGGTGAGTACATGGATGCTTTTTATTATATATCCTTAAATTATACATTTTATACACTCTGGAGAAAATGGGAGGTAAGAAAGTGGAGACAACATATGTAGACAACCCTTTTGAAAGATTTGACCTTGATTGGAGCATAAGGAAGTAAGAGTTGCTGCGGGGGGGTGGGGGGGTGGCAGTGAGGGGTGGATGTTCAGAGATTGTTTTGCTTTGACGCTTTTTAAGACATTAAAAGAAGCATGTCCAAATGACATGGAAATAAATGCTCCACTAGAGGGGGAGAGGTTGATCAAACAGGAGAGGAGAGAACTGATAGCCAAGTTATCCCAGTGGGTTGAAGGGAATAGGTCCAAGACACACCTGAGAGATGGCCCTTTGAAAGGCTGTTAATACTTAACCAAAGGGAAGGAGGCAAACCCAGAAACAGGTGCAGTAGATTTAGATTTGGTGATGAGAAGCTGAGGCAGGTCATATCTGATAGCTTGTTCCTCTGAGACAGGTCATTAGCTGAGCGTGAAGGGCCAAGGTTGGTTTTGAAGATAAGAAATAACTATTTTGGTCTGTAAGAAAACAAACTGACCACAGATAAATGTAAGCGGACTCTTGGACATTTCACCTGAATTGTTTCCTTTTCCTCTTTGCCTGGAATAATACATTCCCTTCACCTAGAAAACCTGCTCAACTTTCAAGGCTCACCTCAGATTCTATATTCTCTAGGAACCTCTTCTGAGTACTCCATGGCAACCATACAGCACTTGACTGTATCAACATTTTTCACTTAATTTTCACTTAATTACACTATCTTGCAATAACTCGTCATATGATTTAATTTTCAAGTTTTGTCAGAAACCACGTCGTTTTTTAACCCTCTCCCACTTCCAGAAAAATAGTGCATTCTCATGCAGTGAACATTTACATGCATTTTCTAAATATAATATCCACTAAAACAAATATACTTAAATGTAAATGATAAATTAAAAGGCATACATGAATGAGTACAGAATTTTGAATTCTCCATTATTTTCTCAACTGCTCCTGGTTTTCAACTTTTAATTTTAGAATTTTTTAGAAGCTAAGCCATAGAGCCCATGATATCAAACAATTGGTTTAAATTAAACAAGTTGCTCCTGCTCATTCAACTATTAAAAGCTTTCTATCATAACAACTTTTAGTGTATTTCTTCATGTAGGTAATCTCCCAGAAGATAAAAGTTATCAGCAAAGACAAATTATATTAGGAATGCCATCTTGTGGTTGAGAGCAGTCCATTACATAATAGTTCCTTTCAATGACAATCTTTAATTCAGAAATAAAATACCCAGTACATTCACAAATGTAAATCACAGTTAAAGTGTATTACTACAAATAAAAATGAAATGTGTACCTGTTACATGTGATTTTGTCAAAAAAAAAAAAAAAAAAAGACAAAATCCCTTGAAAAGAGACATCAAACTCTTAAGACTCCATATAATATAGGAATGCTGCTTTCTATAACTATAAATAATATACTGCTGTTAATACTATTCAAAATCTTAATTTTGGGAAACCTTCCTTTTGAAATAGGTAATTGTACTTCTGTATCCACTACTAAGTAGTTATTTTGGCTATCATATCCCAGATTTAAATCACGCCTTGATAAATCACTCTAATGATAAACATCCAAAGTGGCATGAAGGACAGAGGACTTACCTAACTTGGACAGTGTAGGATACACAGAACTACAGTCCAAACAGAGTTTGAGGAGGTGAAAAACACTGGCCCTATTCTTAACAGATGAGCTTACTATTTCCTTCATACAAGTGAGCCATTATGAGTGGTAAAATACCTTTCTAGTTTAGTCAATAGAGAACTAGTAAATGGTTACAGATGTAGTATTTAACAATTGTGTTTAAATATCTAAATGTCAAGTTATTAATGGCTACCACACATTTTGGTCCACTTTAAAAGCAGGTGTGAGGGAGTGGAAACTGACAAATCCCTCATGAGCACAAAAGAAAACACAATAGCACAAAGGACCATGCATTATGCTCCATTTTGTCACTTACAGATTAAGATTACAAGGAACATGTGCAGGTACAGTCATAGAGATTAGGATATTCAAATTCCAACAGGTAGTAAATATATAGATATTTACAGAAAAATGCCATTGTACTCCAAATCAACTTCTGAGATATTACTGCATGTCTATAACCAGAAAAGAATGTGAGACATTTTCCTCAGAAAACTTTCATGAATTGATTTTTAATTAGTGTTTCCACATGACTCTTCAGGACATTCACATCGGCTTTACAGACCTGGTACTCCATCTTCTCTTGCTGTTTTGTTCTCTTTAATAAAGCCCCATGTGGTGGAGGCAATGCATTGAATGAACTCAGTAAATAAAGCTGACTCGATGAAGTTTGGTTGATTTCTTTAATCTTTAAAGCCTGCATGATAGCAGGTGCAAACTTCAAGTAATGAGCTGTAGATGAAACAATCACTGGACAAGTTTTGTCTTGCATTCTATCTGCAACCACTTTGGCAACAGCAGTGTGTGGATCCAAAATATACTTGGAAGTATTATGAGTGGAATTAATAGCTGCTAGGCAGTCTTCCTCAGAGCACCAGTCGGCTACAAAATCCTGCTGAAGTTTCTCAACTAGGATCTTCTCTATCTGGAAGTGATGCTGATATTCTAATTGGTTAAATAATTTTGTCATTAATTGTCCATCTCTATTAGCCATCAAGTATAAATGTCGTTCCAGGTTTGAAGATTTGAGAATGTCTATCGCTGGGGAAAAGGTTTGTGCTAATTTTCTTTCCCTTAGATCGTAATGCCCTGTTTTTATAAAATCAGTCAGAACACGGTTCTGATTAGAAGCACAAATAAACTTTCGAATAGGGATTCCCATCATTTTGGCATACACAGCTGCTAATACGTTGCCAAAGTTTCCTGTGGGAATACAGACATCTACTGGGCTTCCAAAAGAAATAAATCCTTGGCTAACAAGATCAAGATATGCAGAAGCGTGATAAATTACCTGGGGAAGCAGCCGGCCCCAGTTTATGGAATTAGCTGAACTTAAGGTTGTTCCATATTCAATAGCAAGAAAGCCAGTAAAATCAGAATCTTTAAAAATCCTTTTTACAGCAGTCTGGCAAAAATCAAAATCTGACTTGACACCTATTGCCCATCCATTTTCTTTCTGACTGCCAATTATTTGTGCTTTTTGAAAATCACTTACTCCATTCTCAGGGAAAAATGTGGCCACAGCTATCCTCTGCTTGTCACTGTTATTAAGACGACTAAAACCATGTAAGACTGAACTTCCTGTGTCTCCTGAGGTAGCTACAAGTACCATATAATTACAACTTGGTGGAATACAGTGTGCAAAGAGATGAGGCATAAGCTGTAAAGACAAATCTTTAAATGATCCTGTTGGTCCATGAAACAACTCCAGGATAAACTGGTTGCCTGAAAGGTGCCTGACAGGGGCAATTTTTGAGCAGGCAAAGTTTTCTCCATAAGCAGTTTCAATCATTTCTCCCAATCTGGCAGCAGGTATGTCAGCAGGATGTATACACCTTTCCAATAGTATTTGGGCTCTTTCTATATAGGTTGCTCCTACTAGGCGTTTCCACTCCCCGCAGCTTAATTTTGGAAGCTCCTTCTCAGGAACAAAGAGCCCACCATCAGATGCTAAGCCTTCAATCACAGCTTCGCTGAAGAATTTTGTGGAAACCTTCTGGTTACAGCCTTTAGGCCAAATGTGTCTTGTTGAAACGAATGTTTCTGAATCCACATCTTGGTATCGTTTTACTGCATTAAGCACTTTGTCAGCTATCTCCTCTGGAGAAGCCCTACTTTCACAAAAAACACGAGTATCATACCACTTTTTATAATACTGTCTTCTAAATTTAAGTAAGTCTTTCACAGATGTTCCAGAATTTTGACCTACAATTCTATCTACCTTCATTGACTTTAGGCGATCAATTATATCTATTAGAGGTACATCCAGGTATACAATTATTCCATTTTTCTTCAGATGCCACATGGTAGCATCATGCATTGGATTGGACCCAGTAAGGGAAATCACACTTCCAGATGCAGAGAAGTTTAACACAGCTTTTCCTTCCTCTTCTAAAAATTGCTCATTACCAACATCCTGTAATTTTTCAGACACGCTCATATTCCAGGTTTTTTCAAGGATATCATTATCCACATCTATGACACAACAGTCTAGTTTCTGACCTATTATTCTGCCTACTGTTGTTTTCCCAGCACCAGGAGGTCCCATTAGGATAATATTTTTGTCTCCAGCAAGAGAGTGGGTTGAATGCCATGATTTCCTTAATTCTGCAAATGCAAAGGTTCTTGAAAGAATTAGCTGTACATGTTTATCCGTTTTAACATGTATACTAGAAAAACATTTCTGCATTATTTGTTTCAGATGCTGACATCGGTTAAAGTGGAGCATTCTCTTTTCACTTTTCTGCCCAAGTCAACCTAAAAACTGGCTTTAGCCCTTTTTGAAACAAAAACAAAAAACACAATTGGTTACTAATTTCAACAGACTATAAAATCCCAATATAACCATGCTTGTGATATAAACACTGTTTAAAAGTCTTTCTAGTTTATGGGGCATTTAAAAAATGGATTTCAACCCAAATTCTCAGATATTGCATATTTTTCTTTTAATAATGTTTTCTAAATCTCAAGACACTGAAAAATCAAAATTTTAAAAACTTGTAACTACAAACAGCAGTTTTAGTCAGAAAATGCCATATCATAACTTCTTAAAAAATAAATACTAAATCTAACTAGTATTTTTTTCTTTTATGGAATACTGTAATGAAAATTATGGTTTATAGTTTATAGGGTTAAAACACTTATAAATAAGGACTATCTGAAGTTAGGAGTGCTATTTACTTGAAAGTTGAACAATTTTAATATTTAACTTCTCTTTAGCATATGAATTTTGATAGACTATCATGTTAAACCATAACTTTCTTAATTGTAGAATTCACAACAGGTCACAGAATAAAATAATATCATTAGCTTATAAAATTTTTAAATAACTTTCCAGAAAATAGGGCACAGGTATGACATTTTGTGTCTTTTACATGCATACTATTAAATACTATTAAGAATCATTCTTAAATATTTCTTCATATTGAAGGCCTTAAAAAGAGTCAAAGTGAAACATGTAAAAGTATGCCAGAGAGTCAAGAAAACCTGGTAACTAAGCCACAAGGTCAGAGGCTACATATCTATAACCTCATTTGCAGTGGAACTATTACTTTTGTTTCTGGTCCTCTAAATACCATCAGTAGAGGGACTTAACTCAAATTCCAAACAGACTCCAGAGTAATACTCAAAAAATTCAGAAACATTTCCAATGATGAGAGGAAAAAACTACTCTGGAATCCAAAGAGCTTCAATTTTCCATATTGTACAAGTCTCTGAGTTTGAAAATATACTCACCAAACCAAAAACGTTATGCCAGACACGTCAAATTTTTAATGAAATACAAAATGCAAATTAGTAACTGCCACAATGTTCATTTAAACCGACTAGAATAGTTTTACAGACACTTAGTGGGACTTTTGCATGTTTCATGGTAGAACCAATATGCAAGTAAACCATATTACAGGTTAGATGGTATGTTTCAGTATGCTCCGAAATTTTTTAATCTATTTGAAAATGATTATGCTATTTAAACCGAGTTCTATAATTAAATAATTCAACCATTTTAAGCTAACTCAGAATTTAACTTACAGGTACAAACACAATTGTCAAGAGAAGGAACTCATTTCCTTATTTGACCTTTCAGCTTGTAATGTACTGTGCTTAACTCCCACTGACTTTCAAACATATAACACACAGGAACCAATCTTAGATGAAGAGTTTGTTGATTCTGAGGCAAAGTCGATCTTTGTAAAAGGTGGCGTCTATAACAGAAAAAATTCAAGTTAATCATAACTACATATAGTATCATAAATTTCCACACACAGACCATTATTCAAAAAGCTATCTGAAATTTTTTAAGTACAGAAAAATAATGAATTGATCTTTTTTATGCTTCCCAAATCTATTACTAAAACATTAGGAAACAGGTTTATTTCAACATGTATCTTATCATCAAAAATAATTTTACTGAACAATACTGAAGGAATTTTGCCACCAAGCAATACAAAAGACAATAGAAGCAAATAATCTTCCACGAAAAACAGAAATTTTAATATCTTAACTGTACATTTAATGAGCAGAGGGGAAAAAGATCAGCAGACTATGGTTATGAGTATCTCAACATTTCTTTTAAGTTGTCTCATCCATTTGTTTCACCACATGATTTGTATGTAATAACAGCTACTGTAAAAAGTCCAAATGTAAGGTCTGCTTCACACATTATTTCTTAGCTATTTACATAAGTCCATAATACATTCAAGGCACTTATCAGAGTGACTTGCACATTAAGACTATTTAAATCTTAATATCAATCACTGTAACTCAATGACAATGGACTAAGAAAATATATCATTGGATCACAATGCCTAGCACATATTTTTATGGTTTGGCTTGTTTATATACTTTTAGAGAAGAAATTCTTTCTGTGGAGTAAACCAAAGGCCAGAGACAATTGTACCCCTGAATTACATGACCAATTTCTCAACACCTTATTTAGTTAAAGGACTTAAGTGTTTGCCACCAATTTAAAATAAAATATAATATACAGAACTTCAAAAACTATTTCACAATGAGAGCTGGCTATAGTTAAATGACCTTCTAAAAAACTTAGGCCATGGTCATGCTTGTCATCCCATTTTAAAGCAGTATCTTTTTAAATTTCTCACAAACGTGACTAAACCTAGCCTGCTCGCTTATGAAGTTTTTTTATAGTAATAAATTGTTTTCCATAAATAAAAAAAAAAAAAAAAGGAAATATACCAGGACATATACTAATCAGGGGGAGGCGAAGCTCTGCTCTCCTGACTACCAACCAAAAATCCTGCCAACCAGCCTTTCTGAGTCTGTCTGAAATATAGAGATGGAGAGGGTGGGAAGGCCACACATTCCAGTGCAAGTGCCACAAGGTAAGCACAGGGGTCTTACAGCCAAAAGCATAATTTAACAAGTTCACCACTTATCTCTGCCCTTATCTCAGAATTAGAGTTGATAAATTGTTAGTCTTCTATTCTAAATTCTGTTATAGTCTTCTATTTGTTCAATTCTAAATTCTGTTATAGTCTTCTACTTTAGTCTTCTGTTGTTAGATATCCTCTAATGGGCCCTCGTATTTTATTCAAAAGATTAAGTACCTTTTTCAATTCTATAATTGAAAAATATTGTAAAGAAATCCTTTATAAAAGATCTATTTCCTTCCCAAGTGTCTTACTTCTATCCCCATCTGTGCCCATTTTATTCATTTAAGTATATTAAAATAATGTTCAGCAAAACCCCTAATTTGCCTATGGTCAACACATGCATACCATTTACATCAGCGGTCTGTGCAAATGACAGTCCACAGCCTGTGGGCCACCGGCCCACTTCCTGTTTATGTAAATAAAGTTTCACTGAAATACAACTATGCTGTGTCTTTGCCCGTTCCTTTCTCTACTGCCTATGGCGGCTTTTGTGCTACAGCAGCAGAGGCGAGTAGCTGCCAACAGAGACCACTTGGCCTGCAAAGCCTAAAACATTTATTATCTAGTCATTTATAGAAAAAGTTTGTTGACCCCGATGGTATACCAATACTAATTCCCTGTGGACATGATGTTGGACATTGGCATTTTCCTGAATAAGTATTGCCATTCTGCGGGAACTATAGAAATTAGAAATATATTCTTTGTAAATACACTTTCAAAAGACAAGCAGAATTAAAGGCCAAGTATCTAAGAAAAAGTTTCTTTCCAAATAATTTAATGGTTTTATCACGATGGTAAACTAAATTTACTACAGTGAGATCTTAAGGAAATTGTTTAGTATTTTAAAAGCACAATAAACATACTGGCATGAGTGAAATGATTTTATTTCAATAATGCCTGAAACTCAAGATTAGTTAAGGCCAATTGGTGCCTATCAACCAGTGAAATCATGCTTTGCCCTTTGGCTCTTTCGGAACTGATTAAGCATAAATAGGTCCAAGTACTCCTTTTAATTTAAAAAATGTGTAAGCTTTGACCAAGGGCTAACCACTTGGCTAATGGTGTTATCATTCTATGACTGCTTATCTCAAATACCAAGTATGGAGAACAGTTCTCCAAAGAATTTTTCTCCATACATGCGAAACAAAACCCAAAAATATAAAGCACGCAAAGGGAAAATGAAAGTACAGTGGTTCATATGATATGCACACACGAATGCGTGTAAACATGCATGTATTTGTGTTTATTTCTAGCTAGCTAGCTATCTGTAGAATACATATATAAAATGTGGGAAGGCAGAAACTCAGTGTGATGTGAAGAAAACAGGAACGTCACCCTAAGAGGTCATTCATCGGCAACGAAACGATCGGTTAACATGCCCGGGATAAAAACAAAAATCCGATCCACTGGGAAAGAAAAAACTAAATGTATTCTTAGCTAAGGAAATTCAGCAGCAGCCTGAAAAGATAAGGGCCTGCATATTCAGGAAAGCTCTGAAGGAGGAGCGCAGGCGGCGCAGCGCCAGCCTCGCCCTCGGGCATCTTCGCTCCCTCTGGGCAGCGTGGCCCCCGCAGGGCTGGCTCAGGACCATTAACCCTCCTCCCCAAATCCTCTCACCAGAATGTCTTTTAAGGCGCCCAAATGGGTTGCTATCGACAGCGGCATCCGCTTAAACAGACGCACGGAAGGCCAGATTGTTCAAGACCGAGTAAAACTGCGTCTCAGAGAGACGACGGTTTCCACAAAGGGACACGAAAGCTGGGCACAGGTTCAAGGGCCCCTGGAAAAGGCGGCCCCTCGGGCTCGGGCCGCTCCACGCGCGTAAGGGCGCGGCGGGGTGAGCCCACGTGGTTTTGGGGGCGCGGGGCGCCGTCGGCAGGAGCCGCGGGAGAGAGGGCGCCGGGATCACACCCCAGGGGCGGGAAGGGACGGCAACCGTGGAGCAGGCATGCGGCGGGAACGGCCCGCTCTCCACAGCTTCCCCTGCTTCCTCCTCACAGAACTCACCACAAAGACGGGGGAAAGGCAAGGCAACGGGACGGAGAGTCCCGGAGCCGGCAAGAGCGCGCCGCGACGGAGACGCGCACCTCAGGCCCCCGGCTCGCCCACGGCCCACCCCGCCTACCCCGCGGCCTCTGCGCCTGCGCCGGCCCGCGCGCCACGCCCACCGCCCGAGCAGTCTCGCGCCGCTCCGCACGCCGCGCCGGCGCTCCACCCACCTGCTCTCCACGCCCCTCGGGCTCTGCCCCGCCCCCTCTCGCCCTGACGTGGCCGTGCGTCAGCGTGGTCTCAGCCGCTCGACCCGCCCCCACCGGGATTGGGCATGCGTGCAGATGTCTTGTGTGACGCTTGCGCATAGCTGAATATCTCTGCTCTAGCAGAAATGTTTCTTTCTCTCCAAATAGGCAGAAGCAGAAAAGAGCAAACTTTTTAGGGGGCCGCTCTTCTCCACCCCACTATCCCCAACAGTGGCTTCCACACTGAGCTTCTCAGGCAGAGGAAGGCACTGCAGAAAGGGAAGAGAAGAACCCGGTTGGCTGCGCTGCGGTCCAGCGCCCCGTCGCCTAGTAACTGTTTCCACGGCAACCGCACTGTCAACAACGCTCAGTATCCCCAAGAGGAATAGAAAGGCTATTTTCTTTTCTTCCCAAGAGAGGGCAGCTTAAAAAGAGATCAAAGAGGAATTACGTGAAGGAGAGAAACCCGAGTTCCTTCAGAAGGGAATAGGAAAGGGAAGGAGTGAAGAAAGGGAGGAGACATCGGTACAGTGAGAAAAAAGTTGAGGACAGTAGTTTTTAAGGTGTCGTTTGGTGGCCATGGATCCAACGTGCTCCTCAGAGAGCATTTATAACCTCATACCCAGTGACTTCAAGGAGCCTCCCCAGCCTCCTAGGTATGTGGGTAAGCAAAGATCACCACTTGAAATAATAATGGGGAATCGTTTTTCAACCTCAAGGTTAAATAAGCACACATATCGTATGACTTAAAAAAAAAATTTTTTTTTTTGATAGTCTTGTCTTGGTGAAGTAGCTGTGGATGATAACTCTCTAAGAGAGAAGAGATAGCAAAATCTAAAGTATTTAGTGTCTCACAATTCACAGAGAGGGTGGGTCCGGTGCTGTAAGATGGCCATTTTATCATGTTAGCCTTAGCCTCCTGTTAATACGGTATGTAATTGTCCTGTAATTTTGCTAATTGTTCGTACCTGATGCGGTATATATGTGGTAAACATATTGTGAAATTTCATTTTGCTGTTGAAAAGAACACATCACAATTTTATTATCCTGTTTTAAGATACTTGATATTTGGTTTCAGAAATTGAGTGTTAGATCCCTAATGCACTCTGCTCTCTCTCTAAAGGTATATTTTTTTCCCAAGGTTATTGGCAAATATAAATTCCCATTTGTTTCTGAGTCTCAGTTTTTTATCATAAAAAGTAGATGGGGGGGAAAAGTAGATGGACCAGACAATCTCAGGTCTTTTCAGATCTAATAGTTGGATGTAAGGAAGAGTGGGTAGAGACAAAAATATATAGAATTGAGTTAATACAACCCCTTAAGTTATCTCAATTAGGTAACCAAAAAGTAAATACTCTTTTATGCTTTTGTGTGGGGACTCCTTAGACTTATTTAAATCTGTGGGGAGAAAATAAGATAGCTAGTGGAGAAAATCTCATTCCTCCTAGGACTTGAAATACTTGCTGTCTTTTATCTTCTCTTTTTCCTTGTGCAAATCATTGAAAGCACTGGGGTGAAGAAAACAAGCTCTGCAACTAATTTGTTTAGGGACCTTGAAAAATTTTTTTACTGGTTTTTGAGCCTTGGTTTTGTGATATGTAAGACAAACTAGATACACTCTAAGGTCCCTTTCAGATCTAATAGTCAATTATTTTTACTAGTAATTACAGAGTGCATAATGTCTTCAGCAAATGAGCAACTCCTTCCATTTTAAGCCTGTCTGGTTTTAACTAGGGCAGTACCTATGTTGTATTTCCACTAGCTTCTCTTCTCTCATAGAGATTGGAAAGAGAAAAGCAAAGTTATTAGTTGTAGACTTGATGAGGTGTGTTCAAATTAACTATTGCTAATGGGTAAGATATTCTTGTATAATATACAAGATAAATCTCCTCCTCTCTGTAACCCACTATAGATTGTGTTTTCTATAGAGTACTGAATTTGAGTGGGAAGGTATTTTATTGGATAGGTATTCTGTTCATTGCTAAATTTACAAGCTTGGTAAAGCATCTAGGTGATTTTTGTTAAAAAAAAAAAAACAACTTTATAGGAGCAATTTTTATTTATTTAGCAAGTATTAACTGAGCCCCTGTTATATGTATAACATTGCCCTAATGTATCAGTTCTTGGCAATGTTGGAGAAACAGCACAAACTGCTTGGTTTTACTGTGAAGGAATAAGTAGGCAAAAGGACTTAGGGTGAGAAGGAATAGAAGGCATCCATATGTGGCACCAAAGGAACCCTTTTACTTAGGGTGAAGTCAACTTCTTTGTCAGTAATAACCATTGGGAGCTGTGTCCCCACAGTGTCCCCACCCCTCCACCCACCCCCCCCAGCCATTTAGGCATTTTGTCTGTATTGCATCCCTTGAAACAAAAGAATCCCAGGCTTTTTCCTTCTGTGTGTTTTAGTCTTGCTTCCTTGTAGTCCATCATGCCAGCTGAGGTTGTCTCTACAATGAAAACAAACTTATGGGACAGGAGCAGAATGTTCTGCAATTTTTCTAGATCTTTGAATTGCACATCAAATTTGGGACTCATCGTTCCACAGTTGTTTAACCTGCCTGTGAGGTTCATAACAATTTTTCCAGCTCTGTGATCATCAATGGTTTCAAATTCGCCAGCATAACCATGCTACATCATCATAGTTAGAAACCAGACAATGACTTTGGAGCATGTTCTGATAAGAACCTGGCATTTGCCTCTCCTCTCAGCATTGTTGATGCTCTTGAGAGCATGGCTAGGACATTCAAGCTCACCATTATGGCGGCATGGAAAGATGGCCGAAAGAGAGCCCATTGAGGGTTTTTAATTTGGCAAGATGGCATGCCAAAAAAATATTTAAAAAAAAAATAGCACAGTAAAACATGCAATCAGTTCTTCCTTGCCACACTAGCACAAACTTGTCCTGACTCAATCTCCTCAGTAAGAGTAAGAATTAAACACACCAGGAAAGAAGCATATTAAGCTACAAGATCTATTCGTATCGCCCAGTGATATAAACACAGCTCCAGAGAAGCTCACAGCAGTTTTCTTTTGCAGCACTGGCAAGATGATTGTCCAGCTTTCACAAAGAGGTGGGTTCCTTGGGGAAACCAACAACTGATTCCACTGTGATCTGCCACACTTATGAGGTTATGGTCTCCTTGGGAAACCGAAATATAAAAACTAAGATGTTCAATAACAAAACAAGATATTATTCAAAACCCTAATGAGAGGCAGATACTAAATGCAAGAATTTAAAAGATGGATACACGTGATTAAAGTGGGGGAAAGAGCACTTTCCTGCAGTTGAACTGTGAGCTGGGGTTAAGAGCTAAAGTCTTAAAGTCAATGGAAAACCATGGTTTAATTTTCAAAATTTAAGATACTGTGCATGAGGTGGTTTCTAATATCTTCACCAAATATGCTATCCTTCTATTGATAGCTCTGGTAATTTAATATCTCTGAGCTGATTCTCTCTTTCCCTTTTGTGAAAGGCAATATTCCTGATACAGTCTGAACAGCCCATGGAGCCCAGTGACTTCTTTTCTTGTATCTCCTTTCATGGATGCACAACACTTTTAATACTTAAGTTTCCATGTGCATTTTTACATTCATGTCCCACGTTGGCTCATATTGAAATTCCTGCATGAATTTTGACTCTTGGTTGGTGTCTCCCATTATATAATTGTGTAGCTGATTCTCATCTCTCCCAATTTATCATTAATCTGTGGAAATAGTTTTGAATTATGAGTATTTCATACACTCTTTTAAGCATCTTTCTAGCTGTGTGTCATATGCAAATCTAGTATGTTTTTTGTATCTCCACCTATCATTTAACAAGGCAAGTACTTTGTACTTCAGTGGGCTACTAAACATCTCTCTCTAGGCTGAGAGCAATACTTTCTTTGAGTGTTTATCAGCCACCCAAAAGGATCCATCAACCAATTCATATTTCTCTTCCTTATCACCAAGGATTTGATAAGAGGCATTGCTAACATCAAGACACACATTATTATGTCTAAGTTATTTCCCTGATCTAGTGGATCTAATAACATTGTTTTTTTAAGTGATGTTCATAAACTTTGAGCTGAAACTCCAAATGGGCTTATGCTTCACTATGACCTTACTAAAGATTCAGAGAACTCTTGTAGAACTTGACATCAGGCTCACCAGTATAGTTTTGGAAAATGAGAATATGTAATGCTGTAAGCACCCGCTAGTTTTTAAAAATGCCTTTCTGTTTTTCACTGGGGTTAATTGTGGCATATAGTCAGGATTTCATTTTTGGAGTTTCCCATTCTTCTTGGACTATCTTCCATTTTATTCCATTTCCATACTATGTTTTCTGAAATCTTTGTAACATCTCCTTGTTTAAAGTCTTGTTATGTATCTGAACAGTCTCTTTTTCCTTGACTATTATGAACTCTTTAGATGGCATGTTCACCTGAGGCGCTTGTCTCATCTACTTTGCTGACTAATTAGAGCCAGGAATTCAGTCGGGGAAAGCAGTAGGTCTTTTTTTTTTTTTTTAAAGATTTTATTTATTTATTCATTTATCCCCCCCTTGCTGCCCGCGCTCGCCGGGTCAGCTAACCACGCCGTGCTGGCGGGCTTGCCTTCACCAGGAGGCCCCAGGAACCGAACCTGGGGCCTCCCATATGGTAAACGGGAGCCCTACTGATTGAGCCACAGCCGCTTCCCAGCAGTAGGTCTTTTAAATGAACATACATTCAAAGAATGTCAAGAATATTCCAGAGTCTTTGTTTTTAGCATTATGAAATTTTATGCTAAAATTCCCATTGCTGCAATATATGGTCTCAGAATTTTATGATTAGTCTTAGAAACTATTGTTCATATTGTTCATCTGGCCAGGCAGTCTTTGCAGCCTTCTGCAGTTATAACACTTATCTTCATCGCTTCAAGTGTTCTTCTCATGCTTATTTCCTCAAGATTAATAATGATAACCTTATAATGGTTATAATAAAATAATAAGTTATCTATTAATATAATTATATGTAATCTTATATATACACACATTCTTGATATGTAATCATATACACACATTCCTGATAAATGATCTGATATATATAATCATATATATTTATATATAAAATCTATCTCTCTGTATGGTCATATTCTTGACCTGGAGCTCACAGTCCGTATAGAAGATCTCAAAATCACCAGGAAAAGCAAGCACACGACTAAAAATGTGTTATAGTGAATAGACTCACCTGAAGAATGTAGAAGAACTGAAGGCCTGGGTAACTGAGTTGTGGAAGGATAATTCAAGGAGGCTTTTTATTTGCCTTCAGACTGGTGGATGAGGAGAAGGATATTCACAAACAGCATTTTTGCCAGCAGAGAGAATTGTAGCTTCTATATGCATTTCCCAGTTTAATGGTTTGTTCATTGTGGTTGATTGGCTCTCATTTAGATTTTATAGATATAACATTGTGGTAAAAATTGTTAGCATATCTCTCTGGCATTTCACCTATTCATTAAAGTGTTGAGAGAAGAAAAAAAAGTCAGCAATATTCCTTAAAATTAGTTGTCAGGATAATGTGTGGATAAGTGGAGTTTTGTGAATGTTAGACTCATTTTTTAGGTGGTCATTCCATTATAGAACAAAGTGTAATATATTAAGTATACTGTACAATATATGGTAGTATGAAAATCTTATTTTACAGGTCAGGAAAGTGCATCAGATGGAGGGAACCTAAATTTTATTCTTTTTTTTTTTTTTTTTTTTACCGGGAGGTCCCGGGGATTGAACCCAGGTCCCTCCATATGGGAGACGGACACCCAACTGTTTGAGCCACATCCGTCCCCCTTATTCATTTTTTATTTTAACTTTTATAATAATTTGGAAAAATAAAAAGTATACATGTAGAATAGAATGCTTATCATGGTTTCTGCAACATTTGGGTAGCTTTCAGCTCACCGAAAGAAATTGAATCACAAGATTGCAAATTAAAAAGAGGTGGGACTACACACACCCCTGTTCTACACCAAAGGAAATGACCTTATTAATCAAGAGACCATATCTTCCATAAGAATCTTAAAGCACAGGTTTTGATTGAATACTAATTCCTGGAGGTATCTAATGAGCTCATTCAGTTTGGACCATACATAATTGATTCCCAGCCATTGAGTTAAAAATTGAAGAAATGTCCCTAAAAGCAAAAACAATGTAATGTTTCTCCAGACAAATTTATCTACATAAGAAAGAAGAGATTAGCTATTAAAAGTAGAATAGCTGAAGTTCTGATTCCAACCAAGGTTGGGGTTTACCTTCTCATCTTAAACAACTAAAATACCAGGAAAAATATATGAAAGAAAGCTTTTCAGACAACAGGCAGCACAGGGAATCCATCCCTAGGAAAAGGGAAACAGACGAGGTGAGCCCTATGATTGCCTCAATATAACTTCCCTGGGACGATTTTAAGATCAGGGCCCAGAGAAGGGATATTGGAACAAAACCTCGCAGTCTCGGTGAATCAAGGAAACAGTTCAGAGTTTTGGGAGGCCAGGGCAGGTAGAATTCATGGTGCAGAGCCCCAGAAAGGAGAGAACTGCATGGAGAGAGCTCTAGAGATCCACAGGAGGATTCCCCCTCAAGTTTTTGGTTAAGAAGCGATTTGCACTTGTGTGTGATGAAACTACAAAGGCCAGGGAATCACCACCAGAAAGCAGCAGAGCCCAGTATTTGTTGTGTTGCTCCATCAGAGTAGAAATACCTCCCAACACACAGGGCATCGGGTAGTGCCCTCAGAAGTGTAGTGCCTCAGTAGTGTGGCCAAATTAGAGCTAAACTAGAGGCTATTTTATATTTTAAAATAGCAATTTAAAATATTCTCCATGTGCTCAAAAAGACAAGAAAGCAAGAGCAAAATATGGAGAGAAATGAAAGAAAAATAAAAGACCCAAATAAACTTCTAGATGCTAAAAATACTGTATCTAAAATTAAAATAGTGTACTGAGTGGAATTAACAGCAGCCAAGACACTGGAAAAGAAAATGTAGGTGAATTTGAAGACAGCAATAGAAAAATCCAAAATGGAAGAGAAGAAAAGACTTTAAAAAGAGGGAAAGAAGACTTTAAAGGAAAACAGACAGAATCAGTGAACTGTGGGACCGCATCAAGCAGCCTAACTTAAGTGTAATTGGAATCCCAGAAGGAGAAAAAAGAAATGAGGAAACAGAAGAAATATTTGAATAATAGCCAAAAATTTGTCAAATTTAAGGAAATCTCTGAATTCCACAAGTCCAGACTCAACAATGAATTGCAAGCAGAAAAAAACATGAAGAAAACCATACCGAGGGGCAAAAATTTTTTAAACCAGTAATGAAGAGAAAAATCTTAAAAGCAGCCTGATACAGAAAAAGAAAGAAGCAAAACAAATTTCTGCTCCAAAACATTGCAAGCCCAAAGTTAAAGAAAGTCCTTAATGCATAAGGAAAATGGTACCAGTTAGAAAATTGGATTTACACAACAGAATGAAGAACACTAGAAATGGTAAATATGTGGGTATATTTTTTCTTTTCACATCTCTTTAAAATATAATTGACTATTTAAAGGGAAAATAATAACAATGGACTGTGGGTTTTATAACACATGAAAAAGTAAACTATATTACAACACTAGGACAAAGGTAGGGGATAGGTAGAAGTATTCTTTTGTAACATTCTTATACCATACGTGAAGTGTACACTGTGGTGTGTTAAACATGTATACTATAAACCCTAGATCTTCCACACACAAAAAAGAAAGAAAAAACCAGTACAGGATAAAAAGAAGAATGAACAGTGGGATATGTTGAAAACAAAAAGCAAGATGGCAAATTTAAACACATTTTAAAAATAAAATTAAATATGAATGGTCTAAACATACCAAATGAAAGAAATTGTTAGATTGTATAAAAGTTCTATGCTGTCTGTAAGAAAACCCGTTCAAAAATATACAGATAAGTAAAATGCAAAGATAGAAACAGATTATGCTACCAGAAATCAAAGGCATTCTGGAGTGATTATATTAATATAAAACAGAGTATTAATAAATTAATAAAACAAAGTGCATAATATTAAAAGGGATAAAGAAAGTTATTTGATAATTATGAATGGGTCAGTTTTTCAAGAAGGTAATGGTAATCTAAATGTTATGCACCTGTTAACAAAACTTCAAAATATATAAAGCAAAAATTGACAGACATGAAAGAAGAAATAGACAAATCCAAATTGAGCCAGAGATTTCAACATGTCTATTTTAATAATTAATAGAATAAGTAGACAGAAAATCGATAAGAATATAGAACACTTGAAAACACTATCAGCTAAGGTGACCTAGTTTCATTTATAGAACAATCCAGCCAACAGCAGATTACACTTTCTTTTCAAATATGTGCAGAACATTTACCAAGGTAGACCATACTTTGTTCCATAACACAAAGTGTAGAAAAATTTAAAAAGACTGAACTCATAGAAAGTATATTCTCTAGCTACAGTGGAAATAAATGGAAATAAATTATACATTAATTTAAAAGATATCCAAAAAATCCTCAACTATTTGGAAACTAGCCAAAACACATCTAGAAACACCCTCTAAATCAAAAAAGATATCAGAAGGGATTTAAAAAGATATTTTATTTTGAGATGAATAAAAATGAAATCATGGCATGTCAAAATTTATGGGATTACCCTAAAGCAGTGTTTAGAGAGAATTTTATAGCTTTCATCACCTAAATTAGAAAATTACAAAGGTTTACAAATACCTAATCTTGTGCCTTAAGAAACTAAAAATTTAAGTAAAGAAAAGCAAATTAATCCCAAAGAAAACAGAAGTAATAATAAAGATCAGAGTAGAAGTCAGTGAAATGGAAAACATATGAACATTGGAGAAAATCAAAGAAATGTTGATTCTTTCAGAAGATTAAAAATCCCTAGCTACATTGATCAGAGAAAAAAAGAGAGAAGACAAAAATTTAAAATGTCAGAAATGAGAGAGAGACATCATTACCAATTCCATAGAGACTCAAAAGATAATAAGGACATACTAGGGACAACTTTACCCGGGCACCTCTTTATTAGGAGACAGTTTCCCTCTAGCTTGCCTAAACCTGATGGGCAGGGCTCAAATAATTATACATTACGGTTATTCTTCTCCATATGAATATAGGCATACATAGTAGAAATATTAACCTTTTTTAAACTTTAAATAATTTGTACTAAACATATAAATGGTACAACTTTTAAATTTTATTTTAGGTACATATCAGTTTTTAAGACATCTGTGAAAGATGACATGCAAAAAGTTAAAACTGCAATGAAAACTATGGGACCGGCAAAACATGAATTACCTTCTCCAAAGGATTTTCTAAAGAAACATTCAAAGGAAAAGACCCTACCACCCAGTAGGTTTTCTTCTTTTTTTTTTAGTATTAGAAGTGTTATCAAGTAATTTAACTAAAATTGTTTTATTGGTCTGGATATTAAATGTGCACAGGTGATAGCAACTTTACCTTACATTAAACAAAATTTAGGTGACTTAAGAGAATGTACAAGTAGAGAACGTGGTAGAAAAAGAGTAGAGAGTGATAAATTGTCCCTCCACCCCACCCCAAACAGACTATCATTTTGATGGTGCAAACATCTTGAACTTCATCTTGGACTTCCCAATGAAGTCTCACCTCCAGCACCACATGTGTCACCATCTCACTTCTTATTAGATATGTGACTTCCCTTACAAACAACAATCATAGTAAGAATTCTACATCCCATAGACAATCTCTGATTAATGGGCAACCTGCATCAAAACTCTGTCTGGTAAGAGATGAAGAAAAACACAACAGTTACTATCAGTTGGTGAAGCAACTACCTGGTTTAACTTTTGGCTTGAGTGTGGGCTTTCACTCTTGCAGATCTCTAAGCCCATTAGGACTGTAGATGAGTTCTATGTAAAAGAGGAGAATTCATGAATGAGTGGTGGACCAAGCTGGCTTCATGGGCGAGTGACCTGTTCAAATCATACAGAGTCCTGGGGCTAGAAGAGCCCCATGCTTGGTTTAATTCTCTTCTCTTGCTATCTTGAAATTCTTAATTATTTTTGACCTAAGATTCCTGCATTTTCATTTTCCCCTGGGCCTCACAAATTGCGTAGTTGGTCCTGGTGTTAGAGCATATGGATATCAGCAAAGAAGGTTATCGTGAAAGTGGAGAGTGGATGAAAGGGATCTGTTCATGGAAGCAGTTTACTCCCATAATAACCAGGAGTTCCTGGTGGCTTAGGGTAATATAGAGAAGAGACAGATGAGTCTGTCTCTTTAAAACAGAGTTGGCCTTTTTCTGTGTGCTTGCATCAAGGAAATAATGCAACATCTCAAGCCCAACTAGAAATGTACATTTTGACAAAAGTGAAACTGCTTCTCCCTATGGTACCATTTTAGCTCTCATAACCCACATCCCATAACCAAGGTTCAGAACATTATCAAGAGAGATAGGAGAAGCAAACCTGAAAATACAACTCATGCTCAAGTTGGAGACATTTGTCTTCAAAAGTCTCTTTCGTATTTTCTTCTAGTGGGATCTTGGTCTTTTGTCACCCACAACTTCTTGAGAACACTGGAAAATCCTAAAATAGAATGCGATGCCTCCAGTGCCCTGTTACCAGTGATATGCCCGGGGCCCCCTTGTATCCTCAAAGGGTTAAGCACGTTATGTAACAACTACCAAGCTGTGTCAATCCTATAAATCAAAATAAGAAGAAAGCGGGGAAAGCCTCTCTCTCTCTTAGAAACATTGTAAGGCAAAAGAAAATACAAAATTGCATCGACCTTAAGAATAAATAAGGAAATTGAGAGTGTTCAAGAGCTTTAAAAATCCAGTCCAGTGAGATAAAGTTGAAGATAATACAAGGCAAAGCTGCTGCCAATCTCTTTTTTAATATTCCACCATTCTGAACCTATGCCCTCCTCCTAAAGAAGACAGTAATTTGCTTGGACTCTCAAAAATACTTAATACATGAACATTTCTCTCAATTCGATTGATAGCACATCTGCATGATTACAAGGCTTTGTTGACATTGCCATTTTGATACAGCCTAAAGAAAACAAGCCATTTGCTTTTCAGTTTAATTATCATTACCAGCAAATAATTTGTGAAATAGACATCCTCACCCAATTCTCTAAGCCTCACCCCATTGCCAACCCCTGCTCCTGGGACGAGACACCAAATGGTGTTTAGATAAATAAGGGAAAGGGAGAGTGTGGTTTAGGCACCATCCAGTGGACAATCACAAAAACCAAGAGTTATAATTTTATTCTACTTACTCAGTCCTTCTAAACTGTTTCCTCATTTTCTGACAATTTTGTTTTCTCTCTTATCAACATTTCAAAAGCTGCAGATTCCCTTATAGTTACAGGAGTCATTTCTTGCACATTCCACTCATAATTAAACTTGGCTGCTGTATATTTTCCAAGTGAGCATCTCAAAGCTATACCTCTGGTTTCTTAGGCACACTGATGATGCAGGCCTTAGTGGGTTGGGTGTACC
This sequence comes from Tolypeutes matacus, assembly GCA_026826555.1. Classification (NCBI taxonomy): domain Eukaryota; kingdom Metazoa; phylum Chordata; class Mammalia; order Cingulata; family Chlamyphoridae; genus Tolypeutes; species Tolypeutes matacus. Next base: position 7,801,442 of record JAKSZT010000049.1, on the reverse strand, counting down.
TGATGAAAGGAGGGTATTTGGGTTACAATAGGAGGTTCCACTTTCCACTTCAGGCTTTCTATCCATTTGTAACAATGCTCACAGCATTCTCAGTAATACATAAAACAGGAAGAGAGTGCCATCTTTGTAGGTCAAAACAGTAAACAATTTCATATGGTTCAAGCAAATATATACGTGATATTCTACATATTAGATATTTTTATTTTCTTATTTATTATCTTTTCTTTTCCCACTATAATGTAAATTCCATGAGAACAGGGATGTGTCTCTTTGGTTCACTGTTGTATCCTAGTTCCTAGAACATTGCCTGGGCACATAATAATTGCTTAACAAAAATATATTGAATAAATTAATGAATATTTTAAAACTCTTATATGATTTTGGGAGGTATCAAAGTTAGCCCAGTCCATAGACTTTTAAGAATAATTATTGTTTTTTTCTGATAATAAAAGTTAAGTAAAAAAACAACAACAACAAAACACACACAAAACAATAAAAAAGCTAAGTAAACCCATAAAAAGTTCAAACAATACAAAAGTGAATAAAATCAGGGTCACTAGTAATTGTGATGGGGTTAAGATTGGAGTAAGGCCTTGTCAAGTTTTGCATTTTAGCATTTAGCATTTTGGTTGATGTAGCTATATCAAAATAGATTGGTCAAAATAGCCAAGTTGAAGAGGCTGTATATAAAAAAAAACAGTTTAATCTGCTATTAATGAAGAGAACGTGATATAGAGAAATAAATAGGATAAAAATTCTGTGTATGAGTTACTTTTAGGAGGCAAGATGCAATCAGGGAAGGGTGATGAGGAAATTTCCTCTGTCTGGGTAATATTTTATTTCTTAGCTGCCTCTTTATGCACAGGTATTATATTATTTTTATACCTTGCATATTGTTAGTGGGAAAAAAAATCCAGGTTCTTGGGCTTTTAATACATCAAGTTTGATTGATTTATTTGGTGATTTTACAGTAATTTTCCTTGGTAGAAGGAATTATTAGTAACATTAATAGCTCTCAGAAATGAATTTTAGTGTTTCTTTAAACTTATTTAAATGAGAAAGCTGAACATTTTTGTTGAAATCTTTATTAGAAATATTTTTACAATCACCAGTAAAAAAATATATTATTTAGCTGGCATATGATTTGGGGTACTTAATCTTCTACCTTAGATTATTATACTGTTCTTCTAGACTGTCTTCAACATATTGATTATGCTGCACTTCAGTTTTTTTTCATTTATGATTTCTGGCTTTTACCCTAAATATATTAATAAAACTCAAATATTTTAGTGTAAAATATCTGAATATTGTAAATAGTGTAGAGTAGCAATGTTTATAATTTGAGTATTAACAAGGAGATGTTATATTCAACAGAAAAAAAGCTTGATCGGAATGAGCCCAAAAAGCCTCCTGTGCCATTGAGGACTGAGCATCCGATCATGGGAATACAGAGTGGAAAAAATTTTATAAATACAAATGCGGCCGATGTCATTATGGGAGTGGCTAAAAGGCCTAAACCAATTTATGTTGACAAAAGAACTGGAGACAAGCACGCTCTTGAATCTTCAGGACTACTTCCAAAGTACATCAATAAAAAGGTAGCCGTGTGATATATTAAGAGAGTTGGGGTTCAGATACTTTAAATACTAAATGTGGTGCTCGAATGAGTGTCTAGGTTGTGTTAACAGTGCTGTCGCTGCACAAATGATCTCGACTGCCAGTCCACATTTCTCTGCAAGCTGTTTATCCAAATCTAATGTAATGAAGTTACAGAGAACTTGGAATGAACTCACCATGTACTTCAGTAGATGAAAGCTCTCACTGTTTCCCTTACTCTTGATTATTAATAGATTTAACAATTATAACTAACATTCTCTAACTGATATTCCTTTTCAAAAGCATGGTCAGCACTCTAAACCTAGAGGGAATAACCTTTCAGAAGATCCTAAGATTTAGTCATTAGGTTGCAGCAACTTGAGAGAAATGAAAATAATTCACAATCCTATTTCAATTTGAATATTTGCTTTAGTTAAGGGAAAAGCAGGCCTTGAAAGTACCTTAAAATAATCCAGTCCTTTTGGACATTAAAGAAAATTATGTCCTCATTTCTGTCTGAGAAGGTGTTTATCAGGTAGGCATATAATGTCATTGGGGAAAATTATAGACGTTGGGGTTAAATGGTTTAAATATAGAGAATCTTTAAAATTAAGAAAAAAATGTTACCAAGGAAAACTTACACAAATCCTAATTCAAGCTTAAGAGTACTTGATTCAAGCTTAAGAGTACTTGAAACACACTTAGTAAAATATGAATGCAAAGTCCTAAAGAATAATAATAAATATTAATAAGATGTGGCAAGAAGAAGAGAAGTGGGGGGAGAAAAGAAGAAAGAAATTGCAATAGTAATTTAAGAGGGTCTTGCATTGAGATAGTCCAGTCACGGACCACGATAGATCCCATGCCTGTTCAACATCAGAACAGGACCTCCAAAGCTGCTGTCTGAGGACATGACTTAGTCTCTGAGAACCCTTCTCACTCAGTAGGTGAAGATCACCATGAAAGGCCTTGAGCAGGAACCCAGGAGCAGTAGCACCTGTGTAAGATGCTGCATCAGGCTTCTCCCATGAGGCTCCCTGCTTCTGTAGTCCCTGGAGGCTGCTCGTAGTCCTCATCCCATAGGGTGGGGAAAAGTTGACCTCTCACTCTCCTGGCCCTTTAGAGCCATTTGCAGTCCACTGTTTCTCCACTATCATGCCACGAGCTGCCATACAACCCGAGTCCTCCTGCTGGCCGCCCTGTGCCTGCCTGGCCACTGCAGTAAATGTACTGCCTTGAACAGAAAATTGCAAGTATCCGTCACAGAGACAGGAAGACACTAGGTTGGTCTGCCTGTGCCTGCTCACTTTCCTGCATGCCTATCGTCCTCCTGGCATCACTGATGAAGCAAGCAGGACTCATGGGAGACTTGTTCCACTTACGTTTCACTTCTCACAGTTAAATTTTTAAAACCTATGATGGTAAGTAAGATGGTAAATCCTTTTAAGGGCAATGCCATTTTTTTTTTAAAAGAGTGAATCTCATGTTTTAGTTTCAAAGAAAATGTCATATGCCCACTGCCCATGAGAAACAATTTGTGAAAAACAACAAGCTGGGCTGATTGTGTGGACTATGTAGCAATAGTAGTAAGACATTTCAGATTCGAAATGCCAAGAAGCCCTGAAATCTTTAATTAAAGTCATTGGCTTTATGCCAGGGTCATAGTGAGGGTGAAATGACATAAAGCACATTAAGTACTCAACATAATTCTTGGCACCTAATAAAAATTCAATAAGGCATAGATAATATAATATATTCAATTATTAGTATAAGTAATATGCATTAATGCTCAGTCGCCCAACACACGGGGATATTTCAGAGCTCTGGAGCTTTTACCCATTTGCGAGATCGTTTTTTTCCTAAAATGCATTGCACCGTATCCTTTCTCAAACAGAGTTTGCCAAATAGAGTTCCTTCGTTTTTGATGACTCAGAACCATCACTATGAACATCAGTCCTTGGGCTGAGCTGTAATGGGATGATGGATCCGTGGTACCTGCAGAGGACTGGACTGTTCACCACTGCACTGACTGAGCAGAACCCTGTGCCTTCCTAGTTTATTTGCATAGTGCTGTGCAGCTTTTCAGAACACATTTTTATCTAGGATTTCTGTCCCTCGTTTCAGAGTAGGCTACATTATGCCGTCATAACAGATAACCCCCAAATTCCAATAACTTAAAGCAAGAAATTTTTGTTGTTTGCTTATGCTGCATGCCCACTGTCATCCTCACTTCACGACTGTGCAGCCCAAAAGGTTGCCAGTCACTCGCTGTAGCAGAGAGAACATGGCTCAGCGTCCCCTAGTCCTTACGGCATGTTGCCAGTCACTCCCTGTAGCAGAGAGAGAGAACATGGCTCAGCATCTCCTAGTCCTTATGGCATGTTGCCAGTCACTCCCTGTAGCAGAGAGAGAGAACATGGCTCAGCATCCCCTAGTCCTTATGGCGTGTTGCCAGTCACTGTCTGTAGCAGAGAGAGAACATGGCTCAGCATCCCCTAGTCTTAGGGTGACCACCAGAAGTGACAGAGCCCACTTCCATGCACACTGTCAAGCTGGGTCACAGGCTCCTTCAAGGGAAGCAGGGCAGGTTGTCCTACCAAGTGCCTCAAAGAAGAAGAATCAGAAGATTGTGAACAGCTTTCATGATACCACACTTCTCAGCTGCTGCTTACTCAGAGAGGGCGTCCCTGTCCTCCTTATTTATCTAAAAACAACCCCTATCATCTCTTCCCACATACTGTCCTTTATTATGCTTCTGGGAACTTATATATATTTTATATTCTGCTTGGCGAGTTCGACTTTCCAATAGAATGCAGATGCCACAAGAAGAGAAACTTTACCTTTCTTATTCACTCTAATATCCAACACCGAGTACATTCCAGATAATTTTTTGAAGAGTGGATAACGTGCTGTTTCTTTAGACATTAGAGAATGTAGTCAATTTCTCTTAAAGCTGAGAAGTTGGTATCTTTTAATGCCTTGGAAGCACTTGTCTTCTTTTATTTAACAAAACCATGCAAAAGAGGGCTCAGAAATTCAAGATATTTCAAGGCAAAAGCCAAAGCACCTAAAAGAAATTTAAAAAGAACCAATTATTGGGGGTAAAACAAGAGTGATACATCAGCCAAGAGCAGGCCCTGTGCACTAAGAAAAGAAGGAAACAGCCACCACCCTTAGCGCTTACACTGCTTTCAAAGACCAGAGTCACCATATTCTCACTGGGCAAAAATCACCTAAGTCTGTCCATTTACAGTGTTTTGAGCAAAGGTTGTGAATCTGTAACATTCATTTTTTCCTCCATTGATTGGTATATACACATAAATAAGATTGCATTAAAAAAAAAAAAAAAAAGATTGCATTCAGGACACTGATTATTATTTTGTGAAAAATCCTTACAGGATTATGGTGTCACACCTGAATATATATGTAAGCGAAATGAGGACATAAAGAGAGCCCAAGAAGAATATGATCATTATATCCAGGAAAACCTTAAAAAAGCAGCTATGAAGAGGCTCTCCGATGAAGAAAGGGAGGCGGTTCTACAGGTAAGAGGTGTTACTTACGTTCATATGTAAGTCTTTGGAACATCTCTGAAAGAAAGCTTTACTACCCAGCTGATTATTAAAACCAGAGCTTTGATTTTAAAATATCCTTTCATTAAGTGACAAACTACACTTAGAAATCTGACTCCTCTGGGAAGGGATTCCTTGACTAACATTTTGTTTCCAATGTGCTGAGCTTCTGTAACTTCCCAAAGCATCGTAAGGAAGCCCACCTTCTCCTATCACAATCATGCAAAATAGCATTTTACTTTCCATCCTCAGGTCCCTGAATGTTTCAAAATTAATATCCATAATTAGTTTTCACTAGATGGAGCTCTAGAATAATTGAAACTGTCCACAGACCAACTTTTTTTCCTACAACCCAAATGCCCAAATTTTAGAATAATCAGATGTTAGATTTTACATATATTTTCCTTATTTTGATAAACTAGATTTCAAGACATATTTACATTTCAGCTTTTTTTTTTTTTTTTTTTTTTTTTTACCGGGAGGTCCCAGGGATTGAACCCAGGTCCCTCCATATGGGAGACGGACGCCCAACCATCTGAGCCACATCCGCCCCCTACATTTCAGCTTTTAATGTGAGACTTTTATCTAAAGCACTTAAAATACTGGGGGATGTGAGCAGAGCTGTGCACCACAATCATCTTTAGAGTTTATTAAGCATCTATTTGTAGAATTCTATGGTTATGCTGTTTCTTTTAGAGGTAAAGTGTTTTATCCTTTGTTTTGTTATTTTTAGAGCTTTCAACAAAGCCATTTGTAGTAACCTTTTAAAAACGGAAAAAAAGCCTCTTTTTACCTTAATAATTCCTGTTAGAGAATAGAGTCCTATGTTGTAATAAATTCTTAACATTTTATCAATGCCATCATATTCATCAGTACATATTTGTTAAATGCCTATTTCAAATAGAGTACAATGCTAAGCCTGGCAGATATTTAAAAAGGCAAAAGGTAAAATTTTGTACTGAAGAGCGTTGTCTTCTAATTGGTAAGAGACAATGTGTATATGTGTGCTTAAGTAAACTGTGTGTGTGTGTGTGTGTGTGTGTAGACCTGGGGTTTTATAAGGTTCTGAGGCATGAATGACCCCTGAAGGACGGAGATCTTTAGTCAGCCTCCTTGTGAAGAGGAAGGAGGGGGAACACAACCAGCAGGAGAGTCCTACTGGTGGGGAGATCATTTCCCCAAAGCCCAATGTGATATCCACTGTTGCCACAGTGCTGAGTTGCTGTGTGTGAGCTGAAAGTAGGAGGAGGGGCTGGTGGGCAGGCTGGTCACTTCTGGGGAGTACTGGCTGCCAAAGAGGCTCTGCAGTAACTGAAAACTCAGAGTGTGACTCATTCTATTTCTACTGATTAAGTCAGTTCCTTCATTCATTAGAGGGAGGGATCTGGTCTTTGGCCCATCCTCTCTCTCTCTCTATCTCTCTCTCTCTATCTCATTCTACCATTTTCAGAAAGCACATGCTTTTGTGAAAGTCAGGTTCTTATATCTAAATGATGCTAAAGAATAGAGGAAAGAGGAAGGACTCTCCTCACAAGGGAAAGGCTGCTCCATCCTGTACTTTCCCAGCTGTAGAGGTAGCCCTTAACTCCTAACATGGTGTGTTAGTCAAGGTTCTCCCGGGAACAGAACTGACAGGAGATATATATATATATATATACATATTACCTAAATACTATGACATTTATTACAGGAATTGGCTCACATAAGTCCAAGTTCATGAGGACAGGCTGCAATTTAGGAATTCCCATGATGTTTCCATGAATTCCCCAGGAGAAGCTGGCTGGCTGAGGCAGAGGTGGAAATTCTTCCTTCCAGCTGCTGAAATTATCAGTTACCCCTTTAATGCCTTCAGCGGATTGGATGAGACTTCTGTCACTGCTGAGAGCAATCTACTTGATTTTCAATCTAACCAACCATAGATGCAGTCAATTGACTGAAGATTTAAATCTGTGAAATGTCCTTACAGTAACAATCAAGGCAGTGCTTGCTTGACCAGACAACTGGACACCATAACCTTGCCAAGTTGACACATGAACTTAACCATTACACATGGTCACTACAGAATATTTTGCATACCTTTGATGCTACCATAGCAAATCATCTCCCACTGGATGCTTTATTGGCTGGGGAGTATAGTTGCCAGGGCAACAAAGCCTCTTGCTCTACTCCTGAGAAGTCCTGATCCAGTTCCCTTCCCTGGTGAAGAGTTGCCTATAGTTCTAGGACAATGTGATCAGGTGCCCAGAGGAGGCCACATTCTGCTCAGTCTTCCTGAGATAACCATCTCCTTGTACCTGGAAGGGACCATCTAGCCTGATGATTCCAAGTCCCTCATTGTACAAAGGAGGGTATAAAATGCAGTGAGTGGGAAGAGACTTCTGGGGAAAATGGCAGAGTAGGGAGCTGCAGGACTCAGTCTTTCCTTAAAAACAACTATTAAACAGGCAAGAACTGTCTGAAGCAACTACTTTTGAAACACCAAAGGCCAGAGGAACACTGTACAGCATCCAGGTAAGAGCAGAAGAGGCTGGTAAATTAAGGTAAAGAACTGTAAATTGCTCTCTTTGGGTGGTGGCTTCCAGCACCCAATCCTCACTCTCATGACAGGCCACAGTGGGATCCAGTCCCTGGCTGGCTGCTGGTGACAGAAAGGGACATAAAAATCCTCTTCTCCAAGAACAGGGGTGGGCATGCCAATCACTGATCACGGCTTTTGATTAGTGAATTTAGATCACTGGGTTTGGGCTCTGAGGGCAGATATTGTTTCAACCCGCCCTGGACAGAAGCAGAGGCAGCCCAGACAGGGGCAGACGTGGTGGGGATTTAAAGATAGAGCACTTGCTCAGGGCTGCTGGGGACAGTTAGCTTAAGGGCTGCATTTGCTGGGCAGGCCAGGAAAGCACAGCCTTGAGGAGCCATCAGAGAAGCTTTTGCCACCCTTCCTGATCCCCTCCACAGGGCACATTGGAACTGGTCTGCACACCCTTCTTGGGTCCCTGGCCGTTTTTGGCTGGGAAAGACTAACTTGGGAAAGTCCTCCCCAGTGTGACTCACCACCCAGAATTTGACCTCCAGGCAAAGGCAGCATGACACAATGAAAGGAGTATAAAAAATTATAGAGGCAGACATCTAGGACAAAGGCCTGCTAGCTTCAAATACCCGGGAGAGGGAGGTTTGTCTTCTGGGAAAAAAAGGCAACAACCATACTCATGTAAACAGGGGAATCCCAAAACAACTAACAAGCAGAAGCCCAGGACAAGACAGAGGCCCAGAAAGACAGGAAAAACCCTGCACACTGCATTCACCCTGGTCAGGCCTTCCTGAGTGGAGGGCTGAAACCCAAGAAAATCTGTCTTATCACTAGCTGGTTACAAAACCAAGAAACAGAAGTAACGCCAGAATTAACAATTTAAAATACTAAAATGCACAGTGTGCAACAAAAGAATACAGGACAAACCAAGAAACAGGAAATGATGGCCCATCCAAAGAAAGAGGATAAAACTACAGAAAACACCAACAAAGAAGGCAAGAATGTGGACATATCAAACAAAGCCTTTTAAAAAATTATTTTAAAAATGCTCAAGGAGAGGAAGAACTTAAAGGATAACAGGAATACAGTGAATGAACTGTTATACTATGAGAGTATAAGTAAAGAGATAGAACTTTTAAAAAGGACAAACAGAACTACTGGACTTGAAGACCATGATAACAAATGAAGAAGGCCCTGGAGGGTTTCAAGAGCAGACTGGAGCTGGCAGAAGAAACAATCAGTGAACTTGAAGATAAGACAATTGAAATGAGTCAGGCTGAGGTGCAGAAAAAGAAAAGGACATATTAAAAGTGAAAATAACCCAAGATACCTATGGGGCACCATCAAGAACACCAAAATATGCATTCTGGAAGTCCCAGAAGGAGAAGAAAGAGAACAAGGGGCAGAAGAAATACTCAAAGAAATAATGACAGAGAACTCCCCAAACTTAACAAAAGATATGAATATGTATATTCAAGAAGCACAGAGAACACCAAACAGGATAAACATGAAGAAAAATACACCTGGTAATATATATTTTACACTATCAAATGCAAAGGACAAGAGAGAGTTCTGAAAACTGCAAGAGAAAAGCAACGTGTTACAAAGATTAGAGTGGAGATAAATGAAATAGAAAACAAAACAACAATAGAGAAAATCAACAAGATCAAGAGTTGGTTCTTTGAAAAGATCAATAAAATTGACAGGGGAGTGGATGTGGCTCAAGTGGTTGAGCGCTTGCTTTCCACACAGGAGGTTCCAGGTTTGATCCCCAGTGCCTCCTAAAAATAAACAAACAAATAAACAAAAAAACAAGCAAGCAAGCAAACAAAAGCCAACTCAGGGAAGCCAGTGTGGCTCAGTGGTTGAGTGCCAACTTTCCACATACCAGGTCCTGGGTTCAATCCCCAACACTGGTACCTAAAAAAAAAAATTTTTTTTTTAAATTGAAAAACTTTTAGTTAGACTGACAAAGAAAAAGAGAAAGGATACAAATAATGAAAATCAGAATGCTAAGGGAAACATTACTACCAAAACTACTGAAATAAAAAGGACTATAGGTGAATACTATGAGCAACTACATGCCAAAAAATTAGATAACCTAGATGAAATGGAAATTCTCGAAACACACAAACTACCTACATCAACTCAAGAAGAAATAGAAGATCTCAACAAACCAATTACTAGCAAAGAGATTGAATCAGAAATCAAAAGCCTCCCGACAAAGAGCCCAAGACCAGATGGCTTCAACAGAGGAATTTCCAAACATTCCAAGAAGACTTAACTCCAATTCTGCTCAACTCTTCCAAAAAATTGAAGAGGAGGGAACACTCCCTAATGCATTCTATGAGGCCAACATCACCCTCATACCAAAGCCTGGTAAAGATAACATGAGAAAAGAAAACTTCAAGAAAGCTAAAGCCATCTCGAAAAAGAAGAAAGAAGTCGAAGGACTCACACTTCCCATTCTTAAAAGTTAGTACAAAGCCACAGTAATCAAAACAGCATGGTACTGGCACAGGGACAGACATATAGGCCAAGGGCATGGAATTGAGACCTCAGAAATCAACCCTCACATTTATTGCCAACTTGTTTTTGACAAGGTGGCAAAGACCACTCAATTGGGAAAGAATTGTCTCTTCCATAAATGGTGCTGGGAATACTGCATCTTCATTTGCAAAAAAAAAAAAGAAAAAGAAGGAAAACCCTTTCCTCACACCCTATACACAAAAATCAACTCCAAATAGATCAAAAACCTAAATATAAGAACCAGAGTATCAAAATCTTTTTTAAAAAATGTAGGGAATCATTTTCAGGACCTTGTATTAGGCAATGGTCTCTTAGACCTTATACCCACAGCACAAAGAGCAAAAGAAAAAATAGACAAATGACACCTCATCAAAGTTAAAACTTTTGTGTCTCAAAGGACTTCATCATGAAAGTAAAAAGATGACCTAGACAATGGGAGAAAATATTTGGAAACCATATATCTGATAAAGGATTTATATCCAGTATATTTAAAGAAATCCGTCACCTTCACAACAAAAAAGTGAAAACAACCCAATTAAAAAATGAGCAAAAGCCTTGAACTGAGATCTCTCCAAAGAAGATATACAAATGAGTAGAAAGCACATGAAAAGTTGCTTAATATCATTAGCTATCAAGGAAATGCACATCAAAACTGCCATGAAATACTGTTTCACACCCATCAGAATGGCTGCTATTAAAAAAAATGGAAAATAGCAGTGTCAGAGAGGATATGGAGAGATAGGAACACTCATTCTTTTGCTGGTGGCAATGTAAAATGCTGCAGCCGCTGCAGGAGACACTTTCGCAGTTCCTCAGAAAGCTAAGTATAGAACTACCATATGAGCTAGCAACCCCACTACTAGGTATATACCCAAAAGAATTGAAGGCAGGGACTCAACAGGTATTTGCACACCAATGTCCATAGCAGCATTATTTACCATTGCCAAACGATGGAAGCCACCCAATGTCCATATACCAATGAACAGATAAATAAAATGTGCTATATACATACAATGACCTCCCGTCACCGAATTTGGAGTTTGGTTTGCATTAGCAAGTGGCTAAATGGGACCTGAAGCCCACACCTACCAGCTCTCAGGTGGGTGTTTTCCCTACTGAGCTATCTACACACACCCAGGAGGTGACAGGGACGCTGCTCTGGGCCCCTCTGCCAGGGATTCTGAAGACAATAGAATGAAAGAACTATCTGCAGAGGCGAATCAGGGTGAGAGGAACCAGCAAGGACCACCGAGGCAACCACAGACTGAGGGTGGTGGGAATCCACCACCAGCTGGCTGGAAGGGGCAGGGGAAAAAGCAGGGCTACTAGGACTCAGTCAGGGCTGGGGCGGGCAGGCGGCCACCTGACAGGCAGTGTAGACACAGGGGATGCAGCCAGGCAGCGTAGACAGAGGGGATGCAGCTAGAGCTCCTGTCCAAGTGGATGCAGGCAACCTCCCCTCCTCCCACCAGCACCTCCAGGTCTTCTCCCATCAGTGGCCAATCAGCCCCCAGCCCTGCCCCAGGGCACAGAGCAGGGCAAGAGCGGAGAATGGATGGGGTGGCATGGAGCTCAACCGACCTAACGAAAAGCACTTCTCATTGATTTTTTGGCTGCTTCTTCCTATATGAATTTTTCCAAAATTAAACAAAATTATTTGGCACTAAAATAGGTGAAATTTGCTACTGCTGGGATGGATAAAAGATATTTCAGGTGAAATAACCAAAAGATGTCTCAAAAACAGCAAGGTGGCTATTTCAACATAACATAAAAGATTAGTTATATTTAATTTCCATCCCCAGCTGTTGCCTTTGATCCAAACGTTATTTCACACAGTAGAAGATAAAACAAACTATCCTTTAAAAGAGAATACAGAGAATAAGTGTAGCTGCTGTGACTGCAGGAAATATGGAAACATCACCCAACTAGCTGGGAAAAAGCTTTGCTATCTGAAAGCGTTATGTATAGATTTCCTTTATGCACCAGGCATCCCTGTGGAGCACATGGAAACCTTTTTCATGTTTTGTAATGAAAGACTAGGGAAACATGGAATTCTTTTGTAGATTTCTATTTGGCAATACATCTCATAAACTACCAAGAACGGTGTTACACAATTTTACTAACCTATCCACCTCTTTTTTATTTTTTAACCTGGATGTCTTTTCCTTGTACCTTTCCCAAATCCTTAAAATAATCTCACTCAACTAGGGGTCCAAATCTGTCGCTCTTTTTTCCCAACCAACCTATTCTATACAGTGTGCCCTATTCTATGATCATTTTGACCTAAGCCTGGATAGAAATCATTGCCCTTATATTGTTCTCAAATGTTTCTACAAGATTAAATATGTACTAGGAGAGTTTATTATGAAGACGTTATAATAAACCCTCTAACCCTCTCTTAAACCTAAATGTACAACCATCATTTTCAAGGACCATGTTTTCAAAGCAATATTTGAAATTGGATTTACATTTTTGCTTTCTATTTTTGCATAATAAAATTATTTGTGCACACATAGTGAATTATAAAAAGTGTTACTATATAAAACTTTGTTGCAGACATTTAACTAGTTTAAGACCATTTTGGCAATGTGCTCTGTGCACTGTGATAAGAAATTATAACTCTGCAGAGATGGAAATAACCTTCAATGCTCCTAAGAGATACCTAATTTTGAATTTTTTTTATTTCTGAGAATGTAAAACATTCACTAGACCATTGAATTAACATATATTTCACATTTAATGACATTTCTATGATTTCTGGAATACATTAATGGGAAGTATCAATCCCTCAACTATCTAGAGGAAGAATTCTAATACATTGAAAATGTACAAAAAGATCATATCTCATAAAATTGAATTTTGACATCTCGTATAACCCCATTTTGCCAGCTACAAGAAAATACAGCCATGCAATTCAGATTCAGTTCTTTCAATGTGATTTCTCTGTTATAGAATGAGTCGAATGGTTTAGAAAGAAAAGTCTGAAGAAAAAAAGCAGAACTTTTATAAGTTAAACGTTTTTGCCTGGGGATATCCATTCCAAGTTGTTTTTACCAAATCATTTGCTATGAGCTTGGTTTCATACTACTCATAACTCTGCAAATGTGTATTTGATGGTAAAAACAAGAAGAGAAACATGGAAAACAGAGCAAATAAATACTCCCAGTGGGAGCCGAACACACAATCAAGGACAGAGCTTGGCCTCTGTATGGTATTTTTTTTTTTGTAATTGTGGCCAAGCACTTGATGAATCCATATTATTTTTAAATTATTTGCATCAGTTTCCTTTTCCTTTTTACATTCTTCTTTTCCAGTGTGGTTTTCTTTACCACTTATAGCTTGCTTTATTTTTGCAGTTCACTTTAGTACTTACAGTTTCCTTTCCCATTTACAGGGACTGAAAAAGAACTGGGAAGAAGTGCATAAAGAGTTCCAGTCCCTCTCAGTATTCATAGATTCCATTCCAAAGAAGATTCGCAAGCAGAAGCTGGAAAACGAAATGAAGCAACTGGAACATGACATTGGTGTAATTGAAAAGCATAAAATCATTTATATTGCCAATAAGTAATAGTGGATTGTTATAGGAATTTTGAAGTAGGAAAAGCATGAAAAGCATAAACATGAGCCTATATGTTTTTCAAAGAGGAAAATGCTATGACAAGAATAAAAATAGCCTTACAATTTTAAAAATGCTTAGGCATGGTTAAAGAATAAAGTGAGTTATTCACTTCTTTAAAAGAAAAATTTGTTTTATCAGTGTCTGCTTTTCCATGTATAAACCAATTGAAGTTTGATGTTCTGTGTTTCAATTTGATACAGTAATTCATTATTATTATGTGATTTCACATAAACATTCATTTCTGAACCCTGAAAAATAAAGTCAGTACTTAGAACTTCAAAAACTTCCTACCCTCTGTGACACAAGGCACACAGCATTAAAAGCTGTTAAAGTATTTTGAATTGGAAATAGTGGCATATGCTTTCTTACCACTCTAAAATATTTTCTGCATGTTGATTCAGAGATCCCCAGTTTAACAGCATGTTTTCTCCGGCAGCCTGTGGTGTTCGGCAGCTATTACCAAACACTGCTGAAAGGCTTATATTCTGATGGAGAAAAATTAAGGTAGCTTGTAAAAGGCAGCATTGGGGATGATTAAATAAAGAAAACAGCCATCTTCCTGACTACCAATTTTAAAAATTTTGCTATTTCAAGATTCACTATACATGTTTTGTTAAAATGAGATGCTTGGTTTATTTATTTATTTATTTGTCCTTTCTATTTATCTATATTGTGAATTCTAAAGTTTCTATTTATAAGATTACTTCATTTATTAAGTAATATGTTTATATAGGTAGAGCTGTCTTCAACTCAGAATAAGAAATAAAAGTCCATAAATATCTAAGAAGGAATAGCTTCTTCTATGAAATTTTAACTTAGAGAAACGCAGTAAAATACATATATGAGACTACTAAAATATCAGTGCAATAGCAATTTCTCCTGCTCACTCTAATTTTTATACTTTCAATGGCGCAAAATCAGATGATCCTTTTTGAGCTTTTCTCAAACAGAATTGGGGTGCATTGTAGAAAAGCTTACTTTGTGACTGAAAGAAAAATGTTTATATATAAATGGTTTTGAAAACTCACATTAGGCTTCTTTCACATCTCTTTATGAGCATCATTTGTTTAATCTTGTAATCCCTTAAGGAAGATATAAAATAACATAATCTATGATAAATTTTCACTAATCCAAAATGTTTAGGGTAGGCTAACAGCTGTAACAGTAAACCCCAAAATGCACAATTACTCAAACATAATAGAAACCCGTGTCTTGCTCACATAACAGTGTCATGCTGTGAACTGATCAGCAGGGCGGCCCTTCTCCACACAGTCACACAGGGACCCAGGCTCCTGGAAGGCTGGGTTCCATTCTATGCAGAGACAGGCAGTACTGTGAGCAGACCAGGCCTGAAAATGGTGCACATCATTTCTGCTTGCATTCTCTAAGCAAGCAAAATTAGTTGCTGTCACGCACCACCTCCAAATCTTAGTTGCATGATCCCATAAAGATAAATTGATGGTTTTCACAGCACTGTCGCGTGAATGAGGGTGGTGGGTGTGATCAGCTCCATGCAGTCACTCAGGGACCTAGTCTCCTTTTAACAAGCAGCTCTGCCAGGACAGTGTGCCTTCTCCACCACAGTTAAGGGTAAGAGGCTTAGGTTAATATTTTGTGATATTTTGTGAAAAATGCATACTCATTTTTTAACTAATTCAAAATCAGTAGCAATGCAAAAAAATATTGTGATTACTTCAGCCTTATGGTTGGTAGGTTTTGGGGTCATGAAGTGAGTTTAAATGTTCAAATAATAACTTTGTGGTTTTAATAGATGGTTTTTTTCTTATTTCTGTAAATATCTACTAAGGAATCCAAACTTTTCTCCATGGTGTTCAGTGTTGGCATAGACGATTTTATAGCTTTGTAGCCCTTGTCTCCCACTGCCCTCCTAGAGAAAAATTTCATTTTTGTAGCCCAGGAGGGCCACCCTGCCCTGGGATCCCAACCATAAATGGCTCCAGTCAACCTCCCCACACGCACACACACACACCTGGGTCAGCATGTCAGATAGGTGGTTCAGTGACTCGAGAGCACAAGTTGAGACACACAGGGACTGCTGTCATTTGGGGGCACACACTTGAACCTAAAAGGTCAACCTTCATTGCTACAGCTAGTTTGACTTGGTTTCTGTTCCTGCTCCAAAGTCCTCTAAGTAGGATAAAGATTCAGCATGGCCTGGCCCTTGCCTGTCTCTTCAGCTCCATTTCCCTCCCTACCCACTGACCCGACATTCCCATCGCACTGAGTGCTAAGGCTTCCCAAACACCGACTCGGTGGTGGATCCATGTCTGAGCACACACTGCGTCCTCTGCCCAGAACTCTGTTCCTTCTCTTCCTCCCCTCCTGCACGTCTGCCCAGCAAATCCCCTTTCTTCAGAGGGTCAGCTCACACCCCGTTTCTGTGACACCCTTTCAGAGTTGGGCCTCCCCTCAGAGCCCTGAGCATGCTGTGTGGAGCACATCTGGATATTTGCCTGTTTGTCACCAGACTGCTAGCTTCTGGGGGGAAGCGACTGTGTATCTTTTCATCTCCATCCTTTAGAATCTACACAACAGCTATATGTAGAAGGTACTCAAAAAATCTTTATTGAATAAATTAATGACTGATGCCCAAACATGTATTTGAATGTGGCCCATTGATATGATTATCATGATATAAATAAGATTTAGAAGATAGGGATCTGGGCCATTCAACCAACCAGTTGATGTGTGATCATGTCAGGAGGAGGAAGTTTCATGGTGTGCCCATGAGCTTAAGCACCAGAGCCAGGCTTAGGCCTACATCCCAGCTCAGCCACTTACTAACTATGCACAAAACCTCTCTAAGCTACCTTGCCCTAATCCCTAAGATGGGGGTCATAACCTACAGCCATGCTGTGTAGAGTCATGATGAGAACCAAGTGATTAAATACATGTGTAGCAGTTAACACAGTCCCTGGCATGTAAAAAAGACAGCACATTTATTGCTAAGATTTATCAGTAAGAACCTTCCTTCATTTTTGTAGTACTTCTATCCAATTGGTGCCAGACCTGTTAGCATGAGTCAGTAGAGGTTAGGATTTCCCAATCCCTTAAAATCTTGTTGAGGAAAAGGATCTACGAGACCAGCATAGAAATCTAGCCTGAGCATGGCCTGGCCAGTCTCCTCAGTGTTTCACACAGATGATGGCAACTATATTTGGTAACTGCTATCTTCAGGAACTGGCAAAAATTTGGCAATACCTCTTAAGTTACTCAACACTGGCATTCCAAAGTGAAAGATAAACTTAAATGAGTCCCTTGATGTCAAAGAGTCTCTCCAGGAGAGGTTGCCCCATTTCCCCTAAGTGACTCTTTGCTCTTTGGGGACAAGAGGACTCACATGTGATATTAGTAGATTAACTGTGGACCAGGCTCTGACCTCCAGTCTTAAGGCCACAAGTTTACTGCTTTCAGGATCTCAAGGCTGATGAACATGAATGAAAATGCACATGAACCTGAGTTGTCATCTGACAACACCAATTTTTAAGTTTCTATGAAGAGGACCTTATAGATCCTCATAATGAATGCATTCTCACCAGCTGCCAAGTTAGGTGGGAGGACAAATCATAGTCAAGAGTACTGTGGATAGAACGGAGCCAAAAAGAGAAAGACATTTATATTATCTTATAAAAATCCCCGTAGCCGACATAACTTCATTGTCACTCAACAAATATGGAGTGCCTACTACATGCCAGGATCTCTCTGAGTTGCTGGGAATATAGTGAGAAGTCAGAAAGAATTACACAAATACATTTATAATTAGAAATTGGAATCAGCGTTTTGAAAGAAAAAAATAGAAATCCCTGCAAGGGAGTATCAGTGGAGTCCTAAATCAGAATGCGTAGTTAAGGAACGCCTTCCTGAGGATTCAACGGTTAAAGTTAGATGGAAATATCCGTAGAAGTTGGGGGCGGTAGGGAAGTAGTAGGCCTGGGAGGGAAAAGACTTCCAAGCAGAGAGAACACATGTATGAAGCATCTCGTATGGGAAGCCCCCGACCCGCAGATTGAAGGCAGCCGTTGCAGCAGGACTGTGCTCAGAGGAGGGGGGCGGTGCAAGCTTGGAGGGGCAGAGGGACCAGGGCCATGGGTGGGTTTTAAGCAGGGAGGTGGTGTGATGGGATCAGTAGTTTTAAATGATCACTTTCTACTAGATTGAAAAATGGGGGGACTCGTTAGAAGGTTATTACAGTCCTCCAGGTAAGGAATATGGTGACCTGGACCAAGGCTGTAGCAGTGAAGCCAGAGGAGCAGTTGGCCTCGAGAACATTTAGGAGGTAAAACTCAAATGTGGTGGTGGATTGAAGGGGGAGGGAGAATGAGGTTTCAGGGATGACCAAGTTTCCGACTTGAGCAACCAGGCAGATGAGGGTGCCATTTTCTGCCCTGGGGAAGTTTAGAGGAGAAGCACATTAGGGAGGACGTGGGGACGAGAACAAAACTATAATTTTAGACGTGAAGTTTGTGACACCCTTGTGACATCTAGGAAATTTTCATAGATTGGATGGATGGATCTAGAGATGGATGGATTGATGGACAAGTTAGATAGAGAAGGAAGGTAAGGGAAGGAGAGGGAAAGGAGGGGAAGGAAAAGGAATGGAAGGGGAAAGGGAAAGGAAGGGAATGGAACAGAATGGAAGGGAAGAACGGAGAGAGAATGAAAGAAAGGAAAGAAAAAGAAATTTGAGTCAGAAAAGAGGCCTGGCTATAAATTTGGGGATTCAACAATCAGCATGGATGAGATCACCTTTAGAGGAAAGTATAGAGTGAGAAGGCAATAAATGAGATCTCAGCAACTCTACTGTTCAGGGATCAGATGGGAGAGCAGGAGCAAACATAGGACAGACTGAGGCGAGAGGCCAAAGAGATCAGAAGACAACCAGGAAGCCAAGAGATTCAAGAATTCACCAGTCCTTCATCTGCCCTGCTCTGAGTCAACTTCTGCATGCCTCCCTCCATGCCTGTGCAAACACTTACACTGAGGTCCTGTTATCACTCTAGATTGTTCATACCACTGGCCAAATGTCACTAGTTTGGCAAGTGACTTAACATGCTAACAAATATAGCTGACCTTTGGCCATCAAATCAGAGGAAACTCTTCAGCAGCGAAGGAGGCTGCTCCTTGTTAATCTCATAACTAACTCGCGAGTGCCATCTACTTTCCCACATTTCCAAGGTTACTCATGGGAGGTGATTGATTCATAAACATTGGTTACTGCTGATAGAAGACAGACATGGGTAAGAGAAAAAGAGCAAGATAATTTTTTCTGGAGGTTTTTTCCTTCCTGGAAAGATATGGTATTGTGAAAAAAATCAGCAGGTTTGACTGGCAGTAAGTTATGTGACCTTTGGGAAATCACTTAAGTCTCTCTCATCTGTAAAATGAAGAATTCAACTCCATTATGTCCAATCCTCCCATTCTAGTGGTTCATAACTAACACTGTATGACTTTTTTCAACTTAGCTCAACCAAAAGTTTGGTTTCTAAACTGTTGAGAATGCAGAAAAGTGCCAGTGGATCCATAGTCAATTACTTGCACTCACTCTCATCAACCCAAAACCCAGTCTTTAGACATGCTAGAAAGAACGTTAGTAATGCAAAAACTGTAACTAGGTTTTAGATCTTTTCAGATGAAAACTTCCTTAATAACAGCCACTTGAGGTTTTCGATCACAGGATGTTCCTCTAAGGATTTTAAGCTAGTAAAGAGGGAAGAAAGGAGAACAGAAGAGAAGGAAGGAAAGGAGGGGAGGAGAAATTTAAGAGCGAGTGAGAGGTCCTTGTAGCTAGAATAGCATTCCCCCAGCCCATGTCAGAGCCTCTGCGCTCTAAGGACACTGTGGCTGCCAACAAAAGAGCCTTGTCTTCATAATACAGATTTGCTGAATGAGGTCAGAGGTGTGGTAGCATTTTTTCCCTCACACATAATGTGTGATAAAGAGAAAGAAATGAAAATAGCAACAGACTAAGGGAATGCTGATTATACCTGCAAACAAAGATTTTTTCACAGGATCGGTGTAATAAGGCCATGCATATATTAACTATTAAAAAATTGCACATGCAGAGATCACCTATAGATGCAGATTTTTTACTCTAAAGGATGCTGTCTGATCAGAAAGGAGACTGGACAGATGTTTTTTTGGTTTCTTTTAATAAACAGCCTTCACTCAGGCATTCCATGAAGCAAGGGCACACTTATCTAAATGATGCCGCTGACGCGTGAAACATCTGTGGAATTCTTTTGGAATAAAAAGCATGCATGCCACCTGTGCCCCAGGCCAGCACGTTCCCTTCTCCAGACACAACCAATGCTATCAATTTTATGTACCTTTTCAGAAATAGTTGCTAAAAGCAAATGCATATATATGTATATATAGTATGCATGTGTGTATGTGTGTATATCCTGTAAATATGTGTATATGGATATGTACAAGCATGTACGTGTATGTGTGTGTGTACGTATGCCCCTCACTTTTTAAAAAAAACTCAAACGTGAGCATTCGGTAACACTTGCCTTTTTCAGTTAAAATCGTGCAGATCATTTTTAATAATATAGAATGCTCTTTATTCCTCTTTGCAGATGCACAGTATTGGATTGTATGGATGTATATGCTTTTTGCCAGTATCCTGTTGACAGACATTTATATGTTCAAATTTTTTCTATTGAAACCAGTTCTTCAGTGAATAATCTTTGTGTGTGTGTGTGTGTGTGTGTATATATATAGTTGAGAGAAATAACTGGGTCAAAAGGTATGTGCTCTTGTAATTTTATTAGGAACTGTTTTTATTTTATTCTTTTTTTTGTTTGAACGTGCCTTGTACATGGGAAGCAGACACTCAGCCACTGAGCTACACCCATTCCCCTATTTTATTCTTTGTGTGTGTGTGACTAGGCAAAGCATACACATGGTCCAAAATTCATAATTCATCCAAAAGGAAGTAGGGAGAAGTAAGCCTCCCACACATCTCTTTTCCTACAGCTACCTAACCCCTCTTACCAGAGGCAACCACTTTGACCAGCTTCTTGTGTGTCTCCCCAAATGTATCTGGACATGCGCATATCTACACTATAAAAATAATCACTTAACATATCTATAAGAGAATTCCTCATATTTAGCAGGTATGTGCCAAGCGAGCTATCGATCAGGTTAGCATTCACGTTAGGATAGCTTTTTGTGGGCTCGTTGGTCATCAGCTGTGAACCGTCTGTATTGTGAATCTTATCCATTATGCAATGGCTTCATTGACGCTCACTTATTTGTTCATTCTGGATGGAAGAGCAGGCCATGGATATGGGACCCTGTTCTGTGTCCTTGGCCGCAAGTTGCTGAACTTTCCGATCTGGATTCATTGTCCTCTATGCTTGCTTCACAGCAGCCATTCTGAAATCTGTCTCATTTTCCTAGTGGCAGGGTCTACTGTTTCCTGCATTTTGTGCTTTTCTCTTTCTTGGCTATCTTTTCCAATCTTGGGAGGCTACCCGTTTACTCACTTGAGGTTGCAAACATTAGGCACATCAGGCAGACTGAACCTCCACAACAGAATTCTATTCACACCTGTCTCTATGCAAACTGCACTGCACACTTTTGACTGAGTGCCCCCCTCTCTCTCATGGTATCTTGCTAAAAGCAACAAGGAACAAGAGACTCACCACAACCTAATGAGATTTTCCAACTAGACCCCCAAAGGGGCAAGATAGGCATGAAGGTTCTCTTCCAAGACAGTGCAAGTGACACTTTTATCAGATGTTTTGCCATGGAATATACAAGGGTCAACAGCTTCCCAGCCTGCCCAAGATCTAATCACCTACATGCCACCCTATTCAATGACTACAAAGAGGAATTGGAACTTCCTATGCACAGAAAGCCTCCAAGTCTTACCTTCCATAGGACTCTGATTCGATGATGTGGCTATTGAGTTGCCTTTGCAAACTTGATAGCTACTTTGCTCTTGTATGCTCCTGGTTCTTTGTTCACCAACAGTGTATTTCAAGAAAAAGTTAATTGTCCAATTCTCTTTTAAACAAAAGACAGTGGGACTACTCTCTTGTCTACTTTCCTGTCTCCAATCCTTGACCATTCTAAGGCCAATAAAGAGGACAAACCTTGATCTTGTGCAATTCTCATGCATGGGCTGTTCTCTTTTGGGCAAGCGCAGATTTCTTTCATCGTTCTTGGCCTTGAGGAGGCAGTCCAATTTTCTTCTGGATCAGCTCTCTGGCTGCATGGCCAGCAGGCTCAGCCTTCAGATCCAGAGTACGCCAAAGGCTGCATGGGGTTCCACGTGGACAAACCCTTTCCTTGGCTTTTCTTCAGAATTATTGAGATGACAGGCAGCTTCCACCCCAGAGATAGGGTGATCTCCAGTGCTAACATGAGCGCCATATAGGTGTGGTTGAGATAATTCGTTAACATGGCTAGTTAGGCCTCAAATTACAACATCATCCTAGAACTTGGATCTATAGTGTTAAACTGCTTTAGTTCTTTTGTAATGCACCCAAAGCTTTTTAAAAATTGCCTTGACATACCCTTTGGGAAATTGAAATACAGCAGTAAGTACTTAAGACTCTTTCTTCTAAATATTTTTTTGTAACTTGAAATGAAGAGCATGCCAAGTCTCCAAGTTTTAAAATTTTCTGTTTATTTCATTAAACAAGTTGATGAAAATTGTGCACTAAGGCATGGTGTTAATAATAGGCGGACATATGGGAACTCTATTTTCTGCGTGATATTTCTGTAAACCTAAAATTTCTCCAATAAAATTTTATTTTAAAAAGTGAGTAAAATTTAAATATTCTCAGAAAGTAAAAACATAAGCTAAGGATCTTAACTTAAGCAGAGTAAATCCTCTTTGTCAAAGATGCATTATTCTCTGGTTTAGCCTTATGTTTCTAGTATTATCTTGTCATTTTTAAGTACTATCTGATTTTGACTCATCATATGAAATTTCTTTTTTTAGAAACAAGGTACATTTCATGCAAATGGAATTAAATTATACTTAGGTGTTTAGACTGATAATTTTTATTATTACAATCCTTTTAATACACACCTTGAGGCTAATCTTTTAAAATAGATTTTAAAACTATTTTAATATAGATTCTTTTAAAAGTCACATCAGAATTCAAATATTCTAAATAGTTTATTCAAATGTTTAATCCAAAATTATATTTGCTAAATGATATTTTTCTGGGGTTCCCTTGTAGTGCTATTTATCCCCCACATTCTGCACTTCTACTCTGCTATTGCATGTTCTGGCTCATGCTTTGCTTGTTTGTCCTTTTCACATACCCGCATATCATTAAATCTGAAACGTCACCACATACCACTAAGGAAGGAAAACTCTAACAATTAAACTGTCATAACTCCTTTTTTTTTTTTAAAGATTTATTTATTTACTTTATCCATTTTAACCCCCTGCCTTCCCCATTTGCTGTTTTGTGTCCATTCGCTGGGCAATTCTCTGTGTCTGTTTCCTGCCATCTCTTCTCATCCTCCTCCTCCAGTCTTCACCAGGATTCGATCCTGGAGACTTCCGATGTAGGAGAGAGGTGTTCTGCCGCCTGCACCACCTCGGCTCCTGGCTTCCAGAGTTTTCGGAGCATCTCGTCTTGTCTCTCCCCTGCGTCTCTCTCCTGTTACGTCATCATCTTGCTGCACGGCTCCCGGGGACTGGCGGCTCACCAGCACACAGAGCCTGGCAGCCAATAAAAATATATATATATTTATTTTACCGGGATGTCCCAGAGATCAAACCCAGGTCCCTCCATATGGCAGATGGATGCCCAACCATTTGAGCCACATCTGCCCCCCTGTCATAACTCTTTTTGACCACTAAGAATTTTCATTTTATACTTGTAGAATGAGCCCTTTTGTACTTGTTTAGATGCAGATTTTCCCCACATATTCTTATGTGATGTAAAAAATATATATATTAGCAAGATACATGGTAAAGATAGTCCTAAAATGTCTTTCCATTCAAAGCCAGACTCATCTTTATCACTTTTCTACTCAGAATTGTCAATGTCCGTGTTTTCCCATGTTTTCTGTGCCACCAGAAGCGTTGGTGATAGAACATTTCATGCGACATGACTCCACTACTGTCTCCGGGATGTTATTCCAAGCTACCGACACCTCTTCTGCAAGTTTTGGTGATGATGGTGTTTGCTCTAATGACAACTACTTCCTCTTACTAATGTCAGATTTCATCCCTCAGCTCTGTTTCCACAACTTTCTGTGTACATAAACACTTTTCAAGGATAAATAGTAGTATCATCTTTTGTAAGGCATTTTAAATGTCAGTTAAACACCTGTAGAAACAACAACGGAAAAAACTCAGGTGATGTTGGCAATGACCAAGTTTGCTCGGGTGCACTTAATGTAACTTACATGGCAACTGCCACCTGGTTGATTGAAATCAGTTCTAATGCATCCTGGTTTCAGAGATGTTCCAGTGTGAAAACCATCCATCTGCAGGTAAATGAAATATGGTCCTAGGCCTCTACGAAAGCATCTGCCCTGCTTCCAAGATGCTGCCTCTTCTTTAAAAAGCTGGCTCTAATCCAGCTCACTGTGGAAGTTTTCCATGATCATTTTGTACAGAAGTGGGGTGTTACATTTGCTCTCATCTTCAGAATAAATTCCGATGAGCCAGGCTGCAAGAATCCTCTTTGGTATCGCTTCACAGAGTTTTCGACTGAGACCCTCCTGGGAAATTAAAGCAGAATAAAAGGGCAGTGAGCACCCAAGTGCCCACTTTGCTGGTTGGTTTCATAAACGCGGAGCTGGATTGTTGGATGAGCATGCTTCTTAGAGAGAAATACCTGCCTGTTGGACTTGACTCCCAACCGATGCTTACTTTGTGTAGCTCAGATATTTGTGTGGAAATTCACGGCAGCAATTACCCTTCCATTTCATGGGGGAAAAGTTTTGTTCCTATGGTAACTATTTGAGAACAGCACATCCTTACTATACTTCAAAAATATGCAGCCCAGCCTTATGGGAGTACATGTCATCTTGAAAGATTTCCCCCTTCAATGGTATTTTTCCTTTCACCTGGTTTCAGAATAAAGCAAAGCTCTGTTGCTAAGAACTGCTAAGGAAGAGCCTCAGGAACTGAAACATGTGAACAGGCTCTGCCCCTTGCAGCTGTCACTGGAACGCAGCAGCGTGGCCCTCGAGTGATTTCTGGGAACACAAACCCAGTCCCTCTCAGGCTGTAGTTCTCCAGACCCTTTGCATTTTCTCTGCAGCACCCTGTTTGCTGTGCTTGGGATGTTGCTATGCAGAGTAATAGAAAAGGCCGGGTTTTCTAAGGCAATCAAGCTTAGCAAAGGCATGTTTCGGATGCTGCAATAGTTTCTTAGGACATTCTCAGATTTCTCTGGAGGATGCCAAAGAATGTTCATGATAAGAAAAGATAAATGCCAATAATGGCCTAAAATGTCATTCCCTGTGATAAAAACCATCAGTTCCAGGGGCTTTGTAACTGTAGACAGCACTTTCACAGCAGTTTTGGAAAGTGTCATTATTTTTATTTTTTGCAAACGAAATGCCCTCTCCAAGTTCTTCAAATTTGCTGTCTTCTATGGACTTTTTCCTTATAAAAACTACATGCTACAAACTTAATTAAAGCAAAAAAATAAATACACAAAAGGCACAACTTTTTAAAATTTGTTACCAAAATTAGCATCATGGTCTTCTTTTCATTTTATCCTCTTTTCTGTATGAATTTTTCTTCAGAAGTTATATATGGAACGAGATCTACAGAAACACGACCAGTGGGGTTACTAGATACATATATAACGTACTTTACTATATATGCAAAGGGGTTTATTTTGAGGAGTCGGTTCGTGCACTTGTGGGGGCCGGCAAGCCTGAGCTCTGTAGGGCAGGCCGGAGTGGGTGCTGCGGGCCTGAGTGAAATCCACAGGGCCCGAAACTCAGGCGGGACTTGTGCGCTGCAGTCTTGAGGCACAATTTCTTCTCTGGAAACTTCCGCGCTTTGCTCTCAAGGCTTTTTGCTGATTGCATGAGGCCCACCGCCACTGTCCGGGGACTTTACTGAGAGCCAACCACGCAGGCATCAGCCACCCCCTGCGCCGCTGCGCAGCCACGTCCAGACCCACGCTTGATGCAATCAGGGGGTGCTGTAGCCTGGCCACGCTGGCACGTGGAAGCAACCACCCGAGGCCCACCTGAGGCTGTCAGAGGGCGCGAAAGGAATAGGGGCAGCAGTGGACGGCGGAGCCCTGGGCAGCACCAGGGAGGGTTCTGGACAAGCGAAGGACAGTGTGAAGGACACAAGCTGCTCATGAGCGGGCATTGGGGGGGTGGTATCTGGGAGGAGATGGGCTGAGGGTCTGGAGGGCTTTCCCTGCTTCCTCAGCTGACCCTGGGTGCTGCCCAGGACAGCCACGCTCACGGGCAGGAGCACCTCAGAAGGGCATCGCATAGGCTTTGTTTTCCTTGTGCATCCACCCCCAAAAGGGAAGCAAAGTCCTCCCTCTTGGGCCTGGGGAAAACTCCCTCCCCGTATCGGGGTGAGAAGGAATGATAGCGGAGTCTTACCTGGAGAGAGGTTTTGAAAAATCTACTGAGTCACATTTTACATCCATATTTTCAACTAATTTCTGTGTAGCTGATTGTCAGAAATACCAAAAGCCTGGTCGATGATAACTGTTCAACTCTTTTTAAAAAATTAAGTATTGCTTCCCTACATTCCCTTGTGTCTTTAGGAGATGGCTAGTTTCTTGCCTCTTGGGCGGGTTGAGCCGTAATGACTTGGTGCATGTCATTATCAGTACTATCCAAATAAGGCTTACAGGGGGCAGGGGGACGCAGAGAAGTCTCACAGAAATTGTTTCACCGACTTCACTACACAATTAAGCAAAGGGTGCTGCATTGAGAAATACTAGGGCTTAACTGTAAGAAAGAAAAGAAAGAAAATTCATGACCCTTCATGTCCTACCTCCAGGGTGAGTGTTCGGCGCATCTGGAGGGATGTGCTCATTTGTAAGAGCCGCGTCTTTTCATCATTTCTGAGCGTGGCCTCCATTAAAGGCGGCCCGGGTGGTGGCAGCTGCGCGGGGTGAAAGCAGTCACCGGCTTGGTCGTGTAGTGACAGCAGAACGGGCAGTGCAGACCAGCTGCGTCCGGCTCTGCCACTCTTGGAGCACATGTGCACACACCCACGCACATGCTCACTCAGATGCACGTCCACAGGCACACACTCACGCCCCCACACGTGCCCGGGCACATGTGCATGTGCCAATGCACACACAACCATGCACATGTGCACACATGCACACATTTGCACACATTAGTTAAAGAAGACTCGGGAGCTCTGGAATCGTGGAGGGAGGTGTTGAACCCAGTATCTCTGGAATCTGAAATCTCCCTGGTCTGTTATGCTGAAGAAGCAGTGGGTCTTGCTCTTAGCAGGCACTAAATCTGATTATCAAAGGAGGTAAAAATAATAATAATAATAACTATCAAAATTGGTATATGACTTTTCAAAGAGAAGCCACGTATAGCCGGTAAAATGAGAAACAGACATTGCCACGCTCTCTTCTCGAGGATCGTAGTAACCAGCATATACAGACGGCGCGTACCAGAGTCTGTACTCTTCTCAGGCCTTGCCCTAAATCAACTCTCTTTGATCTTGTAATAACCCAGAGAGCAAAGCATGATGCAGGCGCCTTTTACCACGATGAGACTGAGGCACAGAGGTTAGGTCACGTGTCCAAGATCTCGCTGCAAATGGCTGGCCCTGGCAGCGTGGCTGACAGGGGCCAGGGGGGATGCCTGAGAAGCAAGGCCTTCCCCGGGCCGGACGCTGGATGCTGAGGAGCACGTGACCAGGAGCTGGGGTTTCATTTCCTCTCTAGCCTCGTGCCTGTACCACATTTAATCACTTTAACTCCACCGTGTGAAGTGGCACATTCTAACAGTGGGATCAGATTATGAAATACAGGGAAAACCAAGAGGGAATCGGGCTGACAGCTACTCTGGCGATGCCAGGAAATGCCTCGAGCAGGCTGGTCCAGAGAAAGGGGGAAAGACTGAAGGAGGCCAGGGGTGTTTCAGTCCAAGAGAAAGTTCATGAGAAAGTTGGACGTACCACACGTAAGGTTTATTAGTACTTTGTTCTTTATTATTAAGGCCTTAGCACATATTTCATTTTTCTTCTCTAAATACTCAGGTGCTATAGATGCCACAATGGCAAATTGCATCTTCGCATGTTCAAGTTTCTCTGTGATGCTCTGGATGTACAAGGGAGGTTCCAACTGTGCTTCCTTTGGAATGCATACTGACTCACCTGGGGGAAGGCTGTGTGAATCCCATGTGTTTGGGGCAGGTTATCCTTCCAGGCCTGCTCTGTAGAGTCAGTATCCTACTGCTGTTGTTGGCAAGTAGAACTCATTCCTCCTGCCACTTAGCCATCTTATCCTGAAGGTCTGATGTTCCTACTCAACTTTTAACGGAAGTTCTGCTCGCTGGGAGCTCCACTGCCTTCCAAGTTACAAGACCTCCACTGGGTTTCAGGTAGGTGTGCGGCTCGTGGGATCAGTTTCATTGTTCTGTACTTGTTTCAGTCACATGCAGATAGTCTTCAAATGGAGAAAATCCACAGGCCCCACACTTGCTAAGTAGTGAATAAGGAAGCAGATACAAATGGTGTTGCTCCAGAGAAAAACCAAAAGGCACAGGTAGGACAGTGTCAGAACTTTCCAGTAAACAGAACTGTTCAAAAGTGACACGGGATAGCCTGCAAAGGGCAGACTGCCCATCCCTAAGAATCCTGGCCACTGAATAGACAGCCTCTGAGATTCCTCTTGCTTTAACTCGAAGAGTTTTGTGATTATTTTCACAGAGAACATAATTGTTTCTGTTCCTAGATGCCTAAGCTCTCAGAAATTTAAAGAGACCATTTTGAGGGGTAAGGAAGTGAAAGGCAGAGCTCTCAGTTGGTTTTATGAAGCTTGTGAACTTAATTTTCTAAAAAGCCTATATAGGGGCAGTGCTGGGACACCCAGCTGGGGCTGAGTAAGGAACCAAGAGCAGACAGACAGTGGGGAGAAGAGGGAGGAATGGAAGGAAAGTGGAATAATATTGGATATGTTGCTCAGCCTCCGCGGAGACTCGCCTTTCTTTATATGAAATGGAAATGCTATTAATAAACCTCAGAGGTCTATTATTATCACAAACTCAAATTCCTATTTTGAAGAAGTAGGAGAGAGTGGAAATCGGTTGAGTCCACATCAAAAAGAAAGTTTGGATCTTAAATTCTGCTTTTGCTTTTTGACCTGAACTTTCTTTGATTCATGTTGTTTCTCTATTCCAGGAAGCGTGGAAGAAGGAAAGACCATCCCACAAACTCTTCTCATGTTATTCCATGGACCTCTAAGCTAAGGTCTGCTGCCACGGACCTTAAGTTCTCCTTTATCTCCTACAAATAGAGTAGGAAACAGCTGAGCCAGTATCAGAGCTGCCACTCTAGGACAGCGGGTCTCAAAGGGGGATGATTTAGCTCTCCAGGGGCCATTTGGCAATGTGTGGAGACATTTTTGATAGTCACAACTGGGGGTGCTGTTGGCATCTGCTGGGTAGAGGCCAGGGGTGCTGCTAAGCACCCTACAATGCACAGGACAGCCCCTGACAACAAAGAATCACCCAACCCAAAGGTCAGTAGTCCTAAGGTTGGGAAACTCAGGTCTAAGCTCAAGTAAATGCATGGCAATCTACATACTAGGGCAACACCACTGGTGAAATCTTCTTGGCATCCAAACTGAGAGAATCTTAGTGCGGCGGCACCATCTACAGATTTGAGAGGTGGAGAGGGGAGACCTTGCCTACGTTCTTCATGAATCTTCAGAAGTTCATAGAACAGGTTGTGTGGAATGGGCGGTGGGGTGGGGGCAAATGCAGTGCTTCTTGCATAATTACCTCTGCTATCTTCTTTCTATATTTTTCTGATTATGCAAAAGCAAAATGGCTTCGTGGAATTTGGGGCTGCCTGTCATTTTACATCATTTTCCGTGGTTTGACTTTAACATTAGAGTTTTCCTTTTTAGTTTTCTTTTACAAGAAGAAGAAGAAAGCGTGGAAGATGATTTGGAATTTTTTTTTTTTTTAATGTCTAACATTTCTAAGAATAAAATAAATCATTGGGAACCTGTTTCAGGTTTTCCTAGTCAACACAAAGAGGTTGATGAATAACTATTCTAATGACAACTTGAATAACCATTCTCAATATTAACCAATTTTTGAAATCTGCTACTTTAAAAAATTCATTCCAGTTGATTAGACAACCGGACAGAACCCAGACAGTATGCCTGAATCAATAGCTCCAAAACACAGATTCATTGTAAGATTGGTGGGAGGGGGGTGCTGAAATAGAAAGCAGAAAGCTCATAAGTAACACCACAAAGAGCCATAATATAAAGGTAATATGACTTGACTATTGAGGTGAAAAGGTAATGATACAAAGTCCAGGTATGACTTTCACAATTTATGAGGCAGTCTGTCTATATCACTTAAGCTTTGGCAAAATCCCCAGACCCCTAGAAAAGTCTGAGTCACACATCTCTCACTCCTTTATTCTCCGTGTGAAAGGTGACCTGAATGTATGTTCTGTGACAAATTGTGCTGAACGTGCAGAGAAATCTGAGAATAAAAAGCCAAATGACATCAATCCTAGAGTTAGAAATTATGTTTTTCTTGGGTAAGCATTTGTCCCTCACATACAACCTAGATTTTTCTCCTGTCTGATTCCTTGGAACCTCCTGGAAGTGAGGTCAAAACTTCTCACCAGTGTGACTGTTAGGGTTGTTTGCTATTGCTGGGAGAGAGCCCCCAAAGGTGATTTTTAAAGCCAAGAGACAAAGTCAGGTAGTGACAGTGCTGGCCTGAGCTTCAGGTTCTAGAGGACCGAGATGGGAGTGGATGTGGCTCAAGTGGTTGAGCGCTTGCTTCCCACATACGAGGCCCCCAGCTTCAATCCCCAACCCCGGTACCTGAAAAAGAAAGAAAGAAAGAAAGAAAGAAAGAAAGAAAGAAAGAAAGAAAGAAAGAAAGAAGGAAGGAAGGAAGGAAGGAAGGAAGGAAGGAAGGAAGGAAGGAAGGAAGGAAGGAAGGAAGGAAGGCAGGCAATGGTGATTGAGTGCTAAGGTGAGGAAAGCCTGGAATGGGCTGGGCACTGCTACCTGGAAAAGCGACCTTTCCCTTCTTCAGGGCTTTTCCCATCCTCCTTCCAGAGACGCTTCAACAAAGGTCAAGTGATTTCTTGTTTGATCCATTTTACTTGTTCCCTAGGAATAAACTGTAGATATTGAGATTAGGAAGGTATTTATGCTTGGCATAGAGCTTATTTTAAGTCTGTTCACTAATTTTAAAGTTAACTTTTATTCCTGCCCTTTACGGTTCAAACTTGAAGAGCATTAGATCAAGCTAAGTTTTTCTTTCTAATGTAAAATTAAAAGAGTAAAAATTTAAAAATAGATCTCATTAATTCAGACTCCAACACCATTTGTACTAATTAGGGCTTAGCTTGTAGATTACTTTTTAAATTTACTTATAGAAAGTTTTATATATGCACATATACACACACACATACATACATATATGTAAACATAATTATATAGAACAAGTTGATAAATACCTCATTTGTGCGAAGAGAATTTTAAGGAACTTTAGAAAGCTTATTTATTTAAGACTATTCAAGTGATCTGCTTATTAGTGCAGAATTTTTTTTTTTTGAGCTACCGGGGCTGGGGATTGAACCCGGGACCGTGTATGTGGGAAGCTGGCACTCAACCACTGAGCCACATCAGCTCCCCCGAGTTGGCTTTTTCATTTGTTTACTTGTTTTTTTTTTGTTTTTGTTTTTGTTTTTGTTTTTGTTTTTGTTTTTTTTTAGGAGTCACTGAGGACCAAACCCGGGACCTCCCATGTGGGAAGCAGGCGCTCAACCGCTGGAGCCACATCCTCCCGGTGCAGAACTTTTAACTGACTAGGAATTCTGTTTAAAACGATTCCACTTTGGGGGGCGGCTGTGGCTCAATCAGTGGGGCTCCCGTTTACCATATGGGAGGCCCCGGGTTCGGTTCCCGGGGCCTCCTGGTGAGGGCAGGCCCGCCCGCACGGCGTGGTTAGCTGACCCAGCGAGCACAAGCAGCGGGGAGGGGGGGATGGATGAATAAATAAATAAAATCTTTAAAAACAAATGAAATAAAACGATTCCACTTTAACAATAGATAAAATGTATTGAAAATGTAAAAATGTCCTTCTGTGAACTAGAACGGATATATTGCAGGTGGTGGGAATGTGGAGAAGCAGGGAGAAAAATACAATTAATGTAACCTATGGACTGTAGTTAACAGCAATACTGTGATATTCTTGCATCGATACTAAAGACATACAGTGTTAATAACAGGAGGGTATGGAAAAATGTGCCAAGTGTACGCTATAGACTATGGTTGGTGGTAATAGTCTGAAGCTCATACTCTGTAACAAATGTTCCACAGCGGTGTGGTGTGTTACTGAAGGGTTGTATGGGAATTCTACACATGTACGTGATTGTTTTGTAAGTTCACAAGTTCTGTAATAAAAATATATTTAAAAAAAAAAACTTTAAAAAAATGTACTTGGCGCTGAATATTACCTTCATCAAACAGATGAGGGAAATGAGGCGGAGGAGTTAAGAAACTTGCCCAAGGCAAGGGGGCAGGAGGTGAGCCTGTTTTTAAACTGGATCTGCCTAACTTGCAGTCAGAAGCCTGAGAGAGGACACCAGAAACTTCTCACTAGTGTAAGTATTACTTTATGGACTGCAACAATAAAAAAAACCACATTATCTTCCAGTCGTCTAGAGTTAAGCATTAATCACAAAGTCACACAGACTTTTCTTAGTTCCAATTACTAAGCTTGTAGCATATGTCAGCTAATAATCTTTTCCCTCAAACCTCACAGTATTTCACGGTAAACTTTTATTCACTTTCTGTTAGAAATCCTTTAGGATTTACTCTCATTTTCCATCAAAAGACATTAATTATCATAAGCTGAATTTAGCATATATGTCAAAAGCCTTACAATATTTATACTCTCTAACTTAGAAATTCCATTTCTGGAGAACTTTTCTTCCAGAAATAGTTAAAATGCATATAAATATTTTATCACAGGTGTACTTATTTATATATACTTATAAAATCAACATTTGGAAGTAATAGAAGTACATTGGGGCATGGTTAAATAAATGATGGCATTGCCATTTCAAATGATGTTCATAGTTTATTATACCATGGAAAAATACTTGTATTCTACATTTATTCTATTCAGAATGTGAAGGAGAAAAGCAAGGTATATATAGAAATATATAGAGAGAGAACATTTAGTCACAATTACGTAAAATAAACTTTCCAGAACAACAAAATTGAAAGAAGACACCAAAAAATATTTTGAATACCTCTTTCCCTAGATTTTACATTTTTAAATAATTTGCAAAATTTTTAAGTGGAAAAATACATTTCAATTTTCTTTCTAAGAAGTTGTCACAGCATGGATGAACCTGGAAGACATTATGTTCAGCAAAGCAAGCCAGGCACAAAAGGACAAATACTGTATGATTGCGTTACTATGAACCAAATATATTGTGTAATATATTGTGTGATTTAAAAAAAAAAGTTTTTATGCATACAGTACATTTAACTGAGAAATGTATGTTTTTATTCAACTGTGTTTTCTTTTTCTTTTTTAATTATTGTTTATAGTTTCAATTATTAAATGTACAAAATAAAGTTAAAAAAAAAAAAAAGTCACCAGCACAATCGTTGAAACTTAGCCAATTTGACTTTCCGTTGGTCACGTTTGACTCGCTGTGAGTCCTACAGGCACAGCGAAGGTGGCAGTGTAGTTGAGAGCTCGCCCATTGGGAGACACAAAGAACCCAGTTCCTTCCAGTACAAGCTGCAGACTAATGAGGTGGGTGCTGCAGTGGCGTCCCCTTGTCCTGGAGGTGACAGCGAGCTCCCTGGGGAGGAGCCCTGCGGGGATGACTTGCCGAGCTGCCCCGCGGCTTGGCGTCCCTGTTCACGGGGAGACACCATATTTTAGCAAAGCCCACAAGCAATTGCCCTTGGAAGCCACCACACGCACTGGGAGACACAGAAGCAAATGTCCACAGCAGCATGGCCGTGCTCTCAAGTCCTACCCTGCAGGCGGAGCTTGTTCACGCTTGAGGAGAGAGAAGGTAAGAATCTGGGATGGGGCAACTACTGTGTCTTCTAAAACAATACAAGTTTCACATCAACTTGAAAGACACCCTGAATTCCAAGGCCAGGGTCCTTCAAGTTGGAGGGAGCTCCGAGCCATGTGGGTTTTTGTTCCTATTACATATCTTAAAAATGAAAAAATACCAATGCACAGTTTGAAAACAAATGCTATATTTTAAATGGTGAGCCCTATCAGTGGACTTCGAAGACCATATAAGACCATGTAAACCAGGGGTTCTTAACCTTTTCTGTTCCATGGACCCCTTTGCCAGTCAGGTGAAAACCACGGACCCCTTACTAAGTCCACACTACACTGTGTATTATTTAATAAATGTATTACACCAGCACCAACACGTCCCCACAAGAATGTTTTTTTTTTTATTTCAATTCAAGCTCACGGACCCCTTGTTAAGAACCCTGATATAAACCCTCTCACCTGGAGATAACACTGAAAGTACAAATTTGAGACCCTCTTTAAATGTGAGACTGGAGCCAAATGTTCCTCTGAGGGGGAATACTTTAATATGAAAATGTTGTTTATCAACTTAAGCAAATATATATTTGTGTTATTTGACTCAATGGCATACTAGTAATAATTTTAGATAAGTCAGGAAAAATACTTTGATACTTGAATCTCTATGAGCATGGGAAATTTAAAATAAACATATCTGTAACTATTAGTTGCAGAGAAGTATGTTAGCATGATTATTAAAAGACTTTCTACTATGATCCATGCTTAGTGGCAAAGCCCCAGGATGTGTATATCCATTGCAGGTGATGTGCCACACTAATGAAGGATGTTTGTGTGGGAGATTGTGGGAGGTGGGGCATATGGGAATCCCATATGGGAATAATTTGTGTGTAACATTTATGTAATCTAAGTATCTTTCAAAAAATATATATTATTAAAAAAAAAAAAAAAAGACTTCCTAGCATATAAGTAAAGTACTGTTGGGGAAGTAGAATGGAAAAACAAGTTTAAAGGAAAAAGAAGTAAGATTTCCAAATATTAAAGGGACTATTAGTGTACTTTAACAATTGACAGTGATGGGTATCAATTGTGATGGATGTATATTTCATCAGATATATTTGATAGGGTGATTGAATGGTTTCATTTTTTAAGAAAAGGCAATATTTATAGTTCACAGAAATTATGAACTTGTTATTTAAACATGATAAAATATGTTAGATGACAACTTAGGGGCACATAGTTTTAAAAAATGTTTGATGATCACTGCTCTACCTCATTAAAAATGAATAACTACAACTATATGATCAAGTGCTATAAAATCTCAAAACCATAATGTTGAGTAGAGGAAGAGAAACAATTCACAAGACTGCATAGAGTATGATTTCCTTTATATAAAATTCAAAACCAGGCCAGACTATGCAATGTGTGTTCTTAGGGATGGATTCATATGTAGTAAAATGGTAGAGAAAAAGAAATGATAAAATTCAGGACAATGGATATCTGGTGGAGGGAGCAGAGAAAGAAGAATACGGTTGAAGAGGGGCACATAGGTTTCAAACACATTAGTAATGGTTTAGTTCTTAGGACGGGTAGTAAAGACATAGCTGCTGTATTGTTATTATTTCCATTGTTATTAGACCATGCAGGCTATAGATATGTAAATTTACATATGTCATAACAATGTAATCTCTAAAAACTTTTATAAAACACCCCTAAAAGGGTTTTCATGGCTAAAAATCATTGGGAAACACTGCATTTTTTTTTGCAGTCATTTTATCATTTTATTTGATAATCAGCTATTCGTTTCCATCCACATCGACTGTAAGTTTTTGAAAGTGATGACAGGTACATAGGTAAACAGTGTAGAGAGCTTGTTTGGGGAATCTTCATCCTCCTTACGTCTTCTGGTCAACCGTACGCAGATACGGAATGGCACATTCCCTTTGGCCCAGGCAGTCTTGCTGAGCCTTGTGTCGATGTGCACATCCGGCATTCCCATCCCCTGGCAGATTTCCTGATCTCTTGGAGTGCCCTTGAAGCCCACTCCTTGGATGCACTTGTGAAAGATGATGGCATCTCCCTGGCCACCACCGCTCTGATGGCAGAGTGCCCCCTCTTCTCGCCACCCTTCTTTGCAGGAGCCATTCTGCCTGGATCAGGTTGGAAAGGAAGAGCACCGAGGATTGTTAAAACATTACATTTTGCAACAGTCTTCTTGAGTACTGACAGCGCGTATTGGCATATTAAAGGCCTACAACAGAGAAATCTGTGTTACTTTGTTTGCCTCGTTTTTCTCAAACCTGAGGAATCACAGCAACATCATCTGGTTCAAATATAAAAAGAATCAAAAGCATCTTGGGCGGAGTTGCTCTAGGTAGGTCAGGTTCACGCTCTACCTCTTCCTCAGTCTCTTCCCCCAGGCAAGGTGACCCCAGACCTCAGGGGACATCCCCACCCTCTTTCCCAAGCTCCCCCCACTCGGCTCTGATATACACCCCAGAACCTGGCACCCCGTGGAGCAGTTTCTGGGATCTCGCCAGTGGCTGTTACCCATCCGCTCTGACCTGAAGGGAATGCTGGGCAGTCAGAGAGTTCGTAGCGCAGTTCCCATTCCATTTGGTCCTTGCTCTCCCGACGGACCGCAGCCGAAGTCGCTGTCGGTTCAGGAGGGCTTATTTATTAGTATTATTTTTTGAAGTGGACATCTTTAGAAACCCATCACTGGCTGAGCCGCCAGCTTCCTTTGCGTGCGATGCTCACCCGTTGATGCGCTGCAGAGGGCACCGCGTTCGGGCCTGCGCGGGGCTGCCGCCTCCCGCCCTGGGCATTCATCTGGTGCGCGGCCCCCCGCTCCCCAGCTGGGTCCTTTCAGTGCCGGCTCTGCGCTGCCAGGACCCCGGATCTGGAGGAACACATGGACGCTCCATTCTCCCCCGAGGCGCTCCAATTCCTGTTCCGGTCGGATGGGCAGAGGGAGGTTGCCCGGCCGGCCTGGAGCTGTCGCGGGGGCGCGCGCTTAACGCCACCGCAGCGCGTTTTCGGGAGGCGTTTATTACCGATGAAAGTGTAACCGTGCAAGGCATAATTCTGAGCACAGCTCCTGGCTTTATTTGTGAGAACTACTACAGAGCCATTATGATCTTTACTCTAGGACCACGCATTAGATCCGGCCGGTTTCAAAGCCCAGGCCAGGGAGGAGGGCTGACTATGCTAATTGAATACTAATGAGGCTTTTCCTTGAGCTGCTTTTTGTTTCAATTATTTGCAAGTACATTTCTTCTGTATTTATGCAGAGGGGAGAAAATATTTCAAGGGTAGCAAGATTCTTACTTATTCTGAGTATTTGGAGGAAAATATCTTGCCACTTTTTCTTCTGTACTTGTAACATTTATTGAGCGTGTTGTTCAACACGAAGGAAAAGCAAAATCTTCGGCCTCATTATTACTGGCCTTTGTCCACAGTGGATTTCATCCAGCTTCTAACCAGTGAATCTGGACTAACAATTTGAGTCACTTAGTTTCATATGTTTATGTATTTCAACCCAATTCCCAGGCTGGAAATTTTTATTTATTTTCATGTTTCAGGGCTCAGGAAAAATTAAATGCCCTTCTGTAATCTTGAATCTTGTGTCACTGAGTGGCTGGTTCTGAATAATTCAGAATGAATTGCTTCCTCAATTCCAGATTAATTTTAGCAAAAGTAAAAGAATTAAACTGTCAAAAGATTAGTATGTATTGCCAGGACAAACCTCTCTAGGTCAGTGGAGAATTCAGATAAATATAAATACTTGTGTTTTCACGCTGGGAGTGGCACAAGATAATTTCATAATTTAAAATTTAGGGAACTTGCAACTAAAAGGTGGTAAAGAGAATGACAGGACAATGCAAGTACACTGCTTATTAAATTTTCAAAATGCACATCTTTATTGTTTACAACCTCAAGAAAGGAACATCAGAAAATGGGCAGTCTGAACTAA
The DNA here is from genome assembly GCA_026826555.1 of Tolypeutes matacus. Classification (NCBI taxonomy): domain Eukaryota; kingdom Metazoa; phylum Chordata; class Mammalia; order Cingulata; family Chlamyphoridae; genus Tolypeutes; species Tolypeutes matacus. Next base: position 7,763,364 of record JAKSZT010000049.1, on the reverse strand, counting down.
AAATCCCCTTTCATGGAAAATCCCATTATTTAAATCATTTCCTAACTTTTTGGTATTTTTTGTACCCATTCTCATAGATTACAGCTGTCCTTGACTAACCATCTTAAAAGGCAGTTAGTTCCCTGTCAATTTTCACATCAAATGAATTTATAGATATTTGGTCATACATTTTCACAGCTTCTCAGATTAATAACACCTTACAGTTTCATAGCATGTTTAAAGGACACCCTTGCATGTTATCTCCATTGCTCTCATCATCCTGGAAGGTGCAGAAATATATTGTCCCATTTACAGATAAGAATATTGAGGCATATTGCATTGGATTTATAATTCATACCGATTGTGAATAGAAACATCAGAATCCTGGCCCAAAGCTATTCCACTAGACACGTAACAGAAATCTGAAGCCTAAGAAGAATTTCTGTCCCTAAATCCTCAAAGCAAGATTAAGAATAAAACCTGGACAGATGAGTTATTGTTCGTGGATATTTGCCCTTATGCAAATGCTGCCTATTTATGACATCAAGTAATATACTGTATTACGTATATACTGTCCAAAGTATTCAGGTATAATTAAATCACACGGCATGTTATCAAACAAAGAAAATATGTAAAATGAATCTCATTTTTAAAAAAAACAACTTACTTGCTCATCATTCTATGGTCTTTGCTCTACATAGGACATTCTTGGGTGTGCATTCATGTAGAGCTCTGTTGACTTTCAAGCAAGTTACCTTTTTTTGTGTGTGACCCTTTTGGGATTTATTAGATTAATGACTTTCTGAGAGCAGGAGATGTATCTGTCATTTCCCTTACATCTTCCACGTGCCTGGGCTGGGCCCACAGTGGATGTTTTTGCCTAGTGTGTATTTTGACATCGTTGACCCCCCCATCTGCCCCTGCACCCACACGGAGCCTCTTAGGGGTAAGTCTGGGATGAAGCAGGAGGACATGGAGCCCTGCACTCTGAAGTGAGGCTCGTGAGCCACTTGCACCACACGCAAGGTGCAGCTTTCTGGGCCCCGCCGCAGATCCTCTCCACATCACTTGCAGGGTGGGCGCTGGCCCTGCACTGACACACCAGCTCCCCAAAACAGTCTTGTGCACACCAAGGTTTCAGCATTGCCACGGTGATAGCACTTTTCAGCTCCTGGACATTTTCCTCACACTCAATGTCATTGAACCACGGTGGGCCTTCACCTACCTGCCTGGAGTGCTCATAAGCAGAGGAAATTGGGGACAGTGTAAAAGACAGGGAGAGAGGCACAAATTGAGTTATGGATCGCCACAAGCCATCACCAGGGCGCTAGAGACTTCAGAGACAGCGCGGCCCCGCCAAAACCCTAATTTTGGACTTCTAGTCTCCAAAACTAAGACGACAAACTCCTGATGGTTAAGCCAGCCCATGTGCAGTATTTTCACAGCAGCCCTGGCAAATGAAGGCACGGCCCTTCTTCACCTTTGGGGAAAAGAAGTGAGAGGCAGAATTTTTAAACGGCCTAAACGAAGGAGCCCTGACAATTCTGGACAGTGCGCACCAGGAACAGTGATCACGCCGCTGATGCGCGCCAGCCAGCCGGGCTGCCCCATCTCAGAGACACGGAGCTGTCTTCCTTCCACCGCCCCGCAAGACTAGCAAAAGGTGGCGGGCAGGGCCAGGGGCTGCTCTTGAATGACTAATAGTTTTCCAACCTAGAGGCATTAACTATTTTCTCCTCAAACGTGGCGAAATCAGATCCCCGGCCTCGCGGGGCGCCAGAACCCCAATTAAAACGCAGCCTCGGGTGGAGCCCGGGGCTTCCCAGCCCAGGCGCGGCGGCGAAGGCGGGCGAGGTTTCCGCGCGTGGGGCCGGAGCACGACCCCCAGGAACCGCCAGGGAACCGGGGCGTCGGGCGGGCAAGGCCGGCGGCGGGGTTGGGTTGAGCGGCAGGTTCCCAAGAGAAGGCGCTGCAGGCTGAGGGGGGCGCTTGCTTTACGCGGCAAGCCGCGGCCATGCAAAGCTGTCCAGGCTTTCACAGAAGTGGTCCAGAGGATGATGTGCGACCACCTCTTTTTTTTTTTTTTTTTTTTTTTTTAACCCCTTCCGAATGCGTTTAACTAACGCCGCACCTTCCAGGCCCTCTCGCCGCGAAGGGCCCGGGGTGAAAGCGAGCGCGCGAGCTCCGGAAGCGGGGCCCGGGGCTTTCCGTGGGCGGCTCCCCTGGGAAGGGGCTCGGCCTGGGGAGGGAAGGGGCGGCGGGGCGCTGGCTCCTCCTCGGAGGCCCCAGGCGCGCCGCCCCCTTCTCCGGGCTCCCCTTCTCCGAGGCTGGGCTCCGCGGCGCGGACACACGGACACACGGACACACGGACACACGGACAGAGCGCCACGGCGAGGGCGCTCCCCAGGGCGGCCAGGAGGCAGCAGACGGCTGGCGCCGGGGCGGGAGGGGACCGGACCCGGCGGTGGCGGGCGGCCGGGGGAGGGGCGCGGGCTCCTTCCCGCCCGGCCCGGGGCGGGGCGCCCCGCCGGCCCCTTTCCTCAGCCCGCCCCCCGGGCCCGGCCGCTCTTTCCCGCTTTCCCCGGAGAAACATGGCCGGGAGCAGTGAGCAGGCGTCAGACTGCGGGCGAGGGGTCGTGGTAAATGCAAACTCCCGCTTGCCGGGCCGAGCCGCGCACCCCGCGCTCCCGCTCCCCTCCCTCCTCCGCCCCCTCCTTTTACACGCGGTGCCCGAAAGGCCTGGGGCGCGCGCGCGGCTGCGGGGCGCCTCCCGCCCGCCCGGGGGTGGCGCCGGCCCTCACACCCAGCCTCCCACGCCCGTGCCCGACCCGGTCACCTCCCAACAACGCCGCCCCGACCCCTGTCTCCGCACCCCCCCTCCTGTCCTCTCCTGGGCCAGGAATCGGCGACCCCGGTCTGGAGCCACCCCACCGGCCACCAGGGTTTCCTGGGGACAGGCCTGCGGGTCTCCTTTCCGGTCCGCGCCCCCTTCTCCCCAGCACGGGCCCCGAGTTTTGCTTTCAAAGAGAAGACCGAGGATTCTCGAAGACAGCCAGGAAACGAGGGCGCTCGGTGCTAGGAGTTGGGTGTCCATCCCCTCGGGTGTGAGGGGCCCAGAGGAGAGGAGCAGAGGGCTGTAAATATCCAGGAGGGGGCCCGGCGGGCCAGAGCCCCTGGCACTCTGGGTTTCCTCGAGGAGCCAGCCTGAGCGCACTGGGCCCCCAGGGTCCGGGACAAAAGGGGCCCCCTTGTGTCCCCCGACGTCGCCGCCCACCCCCTAGAAAGATTACCCCTGTGTCCGTGTTACGGCAGAATGCGCGAGGGTGCGGGGTGGCGCGGGCCGGCTACGCCAGATCCCCTTTGCAGAGCCTGCTTGTAATTCTCGGGCGCTTGGACAGTGGGGTGTGGGACAGGGCAAGGTGGAAAGGTGCCGCTCCAGCGAAGCCTGAGTTCAGGGAGCCCAGGCACGGGCCCATTATATGGATGTGGCCGCCGTGGGCCTTGGGGACACGACAGGGATGGGACATAGGCCCTGTCCTCATGGGACTTAGATGGCAGAGGAGGGAGGGGGCGGGCAGTGTGGAAGCAAAGGAAGAAGGGCATTTCAAATGTGGGGATAAGAAGAAAAGAGGGTGATGGGAGAGAAAGCTGGGGGAGCGATGGGGGCCCTGACATCCCAGCAGGTCTGGAGGGCAAGGAGGAGGCAGCAGTGGCGAGATGAGGACTTGTATTCCAGGCAGAGCATGGGTCCAAGTGCAGCAGCCTGAGAAGGAACAGTGGCCTCCCACTTACCCTAAAGTGGCGCCTGTGCCCTATGAGAATGGACAGGCAGGGGTAGAAGCAAGAAGGAATCCTGTCCTTCCATCTGGACAGATTGAGTTGGCGGTGCCTGGAGGGCCCATAGGCCAGTGTGCACTGGAGGCTGTTTGAAATCCCTATTTGAAACCCAGGATGAGGAGTGGATAGATTTGGAAGTCTTCCGCAAATAGAATAGTTGATGTTTGGGAGTAGATGAGAATGCCCAGTGACAATGGAAAAAAATAAGACACCACGTTGAAGGGTAAGATCCTTGAAAGCCCCAAATGTAGGAGGACTGCGGAGGCAGAGCCAGATAAGGGACCAAGAAATGGCAGGCAAGCCGGAGCCAGCAGGTGGGTGGAAGGCGCCTTGGGAGCAGGGTCTGGAGACTCAGATGCTGCGGGGACCGCAGGCAGGGTGAAGATGGGAGAGCGGCCATCGTGTTTAACAGTTTCAGAGCTGCTGGTCCCGCTGAAGAATGGTTAAAACACAGTGCTTCCATGTAACACTAGACTCTCCTAAAAAGAAGGAGGTAAAGCTACGTGCACGAATGGGATGGGCAAGTTGCTACAGTTGAAAACGCAGATGATGGTGCTAATAGTTTAACCTGTTAGTGTGAAACAGCTGTCACCACTTAGGAGCTGTGTGACCTTGGGCAAGTTAGCTAAGTCTCTGTGCCGCCTCAACAGTGTGAGGATGGAAGGCATCAGTAGCAGTGCCTGCTGTTATATCTGTGCAAGTCGGTGCCTGGGAAACAAGTGGAAAGTTACACACCAAACTGTTAACACTGCCTCCCTATGGGGAGGGCAGGAGATGTTTAGAAGTTTGTGTTTCTTATAAACGTGTGTTGCATTTATAGTAGTAGAAAGGAAAGAAAGGGAGGGAAGGTAACTGAGGGAGGGAGGAAGGAAGGAACCTTCGACCCAGTGAGGCCCTGGGATACCTCAGCCAGTGGGTATTGGGTGTGAAACCCGGATTTCAGGGGGTTGAAGAAAGAATGGGGATGGGAAGGAAGGCATCGCGTGTGGAAGTTTGCAGTGAAGGAAGAAATTAAAAGATTGAGCCCAAAGCAGGGGCATGCTTATATTTTTTGATGCAAGGAAAGAGCCAGTGGAGAAGATTGATGATACATGAGAAAGGGGGATAATTGCCAGAGAATGACAGGAGAAACTGGGTCTGAAGCATGTGTGGAAATTAAACTTGAACTTTCATAGAGTATTTTGAGTTAGAAAGAAAGGCCTCACGGTTGGGAGAAGCTAGAGGGGGAGAAGAGGAGAGTTGCAGAGGAAGTCACATTTGGTGGCTGGGGTTTTTCCGGTGAAGTAGGGGCGAGGTAATGTGAAAGAGCAGGGGGGTGGAGAGTCAGAAGGAGAGGAGAAATTGGAGCAGCTGCTGTGGGGTTAGGGTACAACGAGCAGCTGCTAAGCTGCATGAGGGCCCACAGAAGTTGGAAATAATCCATGTATAATGCAGTCAGTTCCTGCATTTATGTCATTTTCTCCCCCAGAACTTGGGATAATTAGATTACCCTCCCGTTGGGTCTAGGCAGGCAAGGCAAGTTCAGAGTGAATTCAAGGTGCTGGTGGGAATCCATGGCAGGTAGGGCCGGGAGGGAAAGGGGACTTGGAGTGGGCAGATTCCCTGGGAGAGGAGAGGACCTCCCAGGGATGGATTTGCAAAAACCACAGGGGAGTTTTGGTGCCAGTGAAGAAAGAGGGCAGGGAATAATAGCAAACATTTGTCGAGCAGTGTGCTCTTCCTGCCAGTCTATTTGATCCCCGTGTTACAGGGGAGGAAGCTGAGGCACTGAGAGACTAATATGTCACCAAGGCCACATACCTAGCGAGCGGCAGAGGCAGGCTGTGCAGCCAGTTTCACAGCTTTCAGTCACGGCGCTGCAATGGGAAGCCGTGATTCAGGGAGGCGCCCACTCGGGATGACCAGCCGTGTTTCTATAAGTGGATTGCAGGTGTGGAGTAAAGGAGGTAGTTGGAGCAAGGCAGGTGAAGGAGCTGGAAGATGGAGTAGCTGGAAGGCTCGTCGAGGTGGGTGCTGGAGCAAACTGCCCAAGCAGCTGGTCCAAGAGAGGTGGAGAAGCAAATCCTGAGTTGGTAGAAACTTGGTGATGAAGATGGCAAGGGAGGGGGGCAGAGCCAGACTGACTTAAGCATAGCGAGAATGGTTTGTGCAAGAGAAGGGAATATTGAGAGGTTGAAGATGGCTTCTGCCTGCAAGTAGCTCTCAGCTGAACTGGGGAGATAGGACATTAGTAGAGTATTACCAGTAAATGGCAGCAAATGCCAAGTGCCAAAGAAGAGTCGGAGACCCTGAGTTCCAAAACTGCCCAGGGTTGGCTGCTCGGGTGAAGCTCGCTGGAGCTGGTGAGGCCCCCAGAGGCCTGGGAGAGCTGCAGCTCCTCTCCCCCACCTGGCTTTTCTGGATCCCACCATTAGATGCCTTTGGTTCTGTTGGTTTATTTTCACCCAAGCGTTATCAAAACAGCTATCGTCAGTCCTTGCACAAGTGTGTTTGGTAGGAAGGAGGAGAAGATAAAGATCTGAAAGGATTGTTGGTTTCTGTTCCCAGTGGAAAGGTGGCAGCTTTGGAGGCAGGCAATCGGGTATCATTCCAGCCAGGGAGACACCTTTACTTGGCTGCACTAGTTTTACCCTCGGTGTGGAGCCCACTGAGGAGGAGGAAGGCAAGCGGGGGGGCCCAGGTGTAACTTGGCCTCCCCAGCCCCCTTCGTTCTTCTGGTAGCAGAGCCTGGGACCCTTCTCTTGGGGTGGAACGCACTTCTACCCACCACAGGGCAATCCCCACCCCACGCCCCCTGGCATGTGACTCCAGCTGGCCAGTCTGGTTGGAGCCTGGCACTCTTTGAAACCCTCTCGGTTCCTGCCTCAAGAAGAGCAGGTGGGGCGAGCGATTGAAGCTCCGTGGCAGAAAGGGGGGTGGGACGGGGACCCTGCAGCATCATGCAAAATATCTTCCATTTGTATTGACTTCGAGATTTTCAAGATGTTTTCAAATGAGAAAAAGAGAATCTGCATTGGTTCTGGGATTTGGATGTGACATAAAATGACTAGGGTGCTGGGTTTGTCACTTCCCTCTCTGGGCGGTATTTTGCCTCTTTAAACAGAGAAAGCTTTGTTCTGAGTAAGCTTAGAGAATATTATCTGTGATACGGAAACTATGTCAAGACTTCTTGTTTCGATGCTTTAAAAAAGCAGGTGAATAACAATTACCTACAGTTCATAGCACCCTCCTTCCTCCGGTGGAGGATTTAATCACAGGGAAATTTGCCAGTGCCCTTGGGTGCCTTTCACTCTAATTGGCTGTTTCTGCAATGGTGAGGACCCACAACTGCAGATTAATTGGAAATAAGGCCAATTTGGATTATAGAATAGTTTTTGAGACAGAAGTTTCTTCTGCTTTTAAATTCACAACTTTAAGGAGCATGAAAAGGGGTTAGCAGATAGGTTTGGGGTACCTCCTCTTTAATTAATTAAATGATATAGTTGATAATCAGAACATTGATGGCTTTAGTACATTTAAATGGTTGACATTTATTGCATACTAGCTGTAGACCATATACTGATATAAATTTAAATCATCATCTGTATTAACTAATCCTCACAATAGCTGTGTGGGGTTGGCTTTGACTCCATTTTACAGGTGAGCACACTGAGATATGGGGTGCTAACATGCTCAAGACCCCGTGGCTGGTAAGTGTAGAGCTGAATCTTGCCCCCAGGCCGGTCCCACTTGTAGGACCCTGCCCCTAACTCCAGGCTGCCCCTGAGCTACGAGTTACCATTATTGCTTTCCTCTAGAGGCTTGTTTTATTTGTCGACTTCTTATCAAATTCATTGTTTGGCATCACTTATTAAGCATTTAGGAGACACCCGGTATACTCTGTGCTATCCCTTTTCATCCCCACAGCCCTGCCCATAGATTTTATTATGTCTTCTTTAAAGGACTAAGGAACTGAGCCTCAGAGAAGGGAAGGAATTTCACCCAGCATCACAGTTCAGATGAGTCAGGCCTGAGCTCTTAAACACAGAGTGGAGAGTGGCCTCTGAGAGTCAGCCAGAGGAGGGCCCCTAAATGATGTGCATGGTGGAGGATGGGCTCAGAGACCCCTGGTTAAGGACCTGCCACCTGCAGGAGCTCCAGGAAGTGGCGTGGGTGTGTGCCTGCTCTGCGGGGGAGTGTGGAAAGCGGTGGGTGTGGAGGGTCCCTTCGGCTGGGCCGGCGGGTCTCCTTGCATGGTGTTTGCTGGGGCTTGTCGGAGAGTCCCTGAAGTGTGTCTGGCCGTTCAGACTTGGGCCAACCGCGGCGGTGGTGGTGGCAGCAGCAGGCCCAAGGGATTCTGGGGGTGGAAGCCAGCGTTGCTCTGTGCAGCTCCTTCGACCACATGCTGGCAGGCTGTTTGGCTAGCTGTCTGCAGGCGGTGCCTCCAAATTTCCAGAGCCTTGGGCAACGGGGCTTTTCATCATGTTAAGGACGCAAGCAAGTTTGGGTGGTTGGGTAGGTCCTTGGGTGGAGGACCTTCATGCATTTCACTTTCCTGAGCACTTCCGTGTTCCAGGCACTGTTCAGGGCACTGGGGATTCAAATGTGGACAAGACAGTCAGTGCCAGAAGGAGCTAGTGTTCCAGAGGGAGAAGACAGGCCCACACATGGCACGGTGGTGGTAGTCCGTGCTCTGAAGAAAGCAGAGCTTGGGAGAAGGGGTGCCGAGCTGCGGGAGTGGTGTTACTTTTATTTAGCTGGTCAAGGAGGGCCTCAAGAAGTGGCATTCGAATGAAGGAAGAAGGGAATTCATGGGAGCCTGGGGGAAGCATATTGTGGGCAAAAGAAATAGGTGGGAAGTTCTTGAGGCAGAAGCATGCTTGGCACGTTTGAGAATCAGCCAGATTAGCGGCTGTGGCAGTGTGGGGCTACCTGGGGAGGAGCCAGGACAGTGGGGAGGACTCTGGATTTTAGTCCAAGGAAATGGGAAGCCCTTGACAAGTTTTGATCACAGGACTGCCAGTGGTGTACATTTTCAAAGGAACACCCCAGCTGCTCCGTGGAGGGGGGTTAAGGGGGTGGGCAGTCAGGATAGCTGCTCCTGCTGGAGTGTAGGGAGACATGGTGGTGGCGTGGCCCAGAGGCAGTGGAGGTGTGGAGAGGCGTCCTGGTCACATTTTGAAGGCACCGACTTGGATTTGCCAGTGGGCTGTGGCAGGGTCTGAAGGCAAGGAGTCAACAGTAACTCCAAGTTCAGGCCTGGCCACGGGAAGGAGGAGCTGCCTTTTACTGAGATACAGAAGGAGTAAATTTAAGGGAAAACCTAGCGCAAGTTTGGGTTGGTTGGCATTGCAGCACTCAGAACAGGGATGGGATGGTAGGAGCTGGATCATAAGCTTCTCTTCCAAAGTCGGAGCAAAAGGCAGGAGGTTTTAAGTCCTGAGTGAGGAGAAGGGAGAGAAGCAGGGATTTCCAAGCATTAAACCAGGCACAAATGATTTCTAAAACAAGAGAAAATGGACACGCGTGAGTGAGCAAGAGGATGGAAGGGACAGGTATCCTCAAGGGGCCTGAATTGGAGCCTTTGGAGAAACAGAGCTGCCAGGGAAGAAGATCAGAGGGCTAGGCTGGTCCACAAGACCTCCTGGAAGAAGTGGGACCTGATGTGCACTTCAGAGGAGGGAGCTGAACTTGGAATTGGTCGAGGGGGGAGGAGGGAAAGGGTGCAGGGCAGACAGATGCACAAAGCACAGGGCTGGGAATGAGCCTGACCTGAAAGCCAATCCGAGGGCAGGGAGAGGTGGTTCGTGGAGTTGGGCTGGAAACTCGGGATGGGTCTGCTTCTTGGAAGGCCTCGAGGGCTTAGGGCTGGACCAGGAGTCTGCCTGGAGCATGCAGGAGCGATTAAAGAATGGGCACCCAGGACACGGCTGCAATACGGTTTGAGTGTGTGACACTTTGGTCTTCACATCTTGATGATCTGAAAGTAAAAGTGACTCCATCTTCCCCTTCATTTCCTCTCCCACCTTTTGGCTATTCTCACCATAAACTTGCACCAAGAGCTGGACTTGCCTTTGGTCTGTCCACTCTCTGATTAGGCTAATGTTCTGTAGCATCAGTTTCCCCACAGGACTGCCTTGAGCTCCCAGCATGGTGCCTCTCATTATGATGATGGGATGACTCAGAAGTTTCTAGATACTCTAAACTCATGTGTGTTTCGTAGATAATCCTTCTCAGGCAACCGAGGCACTTACCATTAAGATAAGTTAATATAAATATAATAGTGAACATAAAATATACCATAATAATGTGTTAAAATGATACAGAATTTATAATCAATGTAGTTACAAATGTACTATTTACAATAATATATGCATGATGATATTCATAATAGTTATAATCCAGATATGAATTATATTTTTACGCATATACGTCTCTTATGGACAATACTACCAGAAATTGAGAGCAGAGAATTCCCACATGCTGTGTGTATTATTTATTTATTTATTTATTTAATTATTTTTAGGCGGTACCAGGGATTGAACCCGGGACCTTGTACATGGGAAGCAGGTGTTCAGCCACTGAGCTACACCCGCTCCTCCCATACTATGTGTTTTAAAAATAAATTTCCAATGAAAAATACTGTAACCAAAGTAATTTGATTTGCAGCTCAGGGATGACTGGCCGGGGTACGACTTGAAGCTCTTCACGTATCCACAGCACTATTATGGAGACCTGGATTATGTGCTCATCCCTCACGGGGTCATCGTGGACAGGTGAGGCTGCTACTCCTGGGCTGGGCAGGCTGCTCCAGGAGCCTGTTCCCGAGCCATTTCTTACCAGGGTACTGAGAACTCTTATAGGACTGCAAATTTGGAATGAAAAATGAATTTATGCTTTGACTGAGCTTTTTTCTGGATCTTTGGGAGAATGGGGTGTGGGTCATGCAGGTGTAAGGTTTTATAGGCAGCAGCATCAACATAGCAGCAGTGTTGGTGTGGCCTGAAGAAGGGGCTTGGGGAAGCATTGCCCCTCACCCAGGACCTGCCCCTCGGCCTTTTCAGAGATTGTCGAGTTTCAACCAGGGAGAGTCAAGAGGTGGGCTTTGCCTTCATAGGACCCACCCCTACAACCCTGGCTTTCCCTGCTCCTCTCATTCATCTCAGACCAAGCAGTGTATCACAGATTGGCCAGTTTGATTGCATCCTTACGAGACCTGGATGAGGTTACCCCAGGACAGCTCACTGTGCGTGAGACTCTCCTGGCAAACTTGTTAAGATGCACTTTCCTAAGCTATGTCCATAAACTGTGATTCAGTGGTCTGGGATGGGGCCCAGGAATGCTTCTATCCACCTTTAAAATAAATTTACAGATATGTATTAGTCAGCCAAAGGGGTGCTGATGTAAAATACCAGAAATCAGTTGGCTTTTATAAAGGGTATTTATTTGGGGTAGAAGCTTGTAGTTACTGGGCTGTAAAGCACAAGTTACCTCCCTCATCAAAGTCTATTGCCACATGTTGGAGCAAGATGGCTGCCAATGTCTGCCAGAGTTCAGGCTTCCTGGGGTCCTCTCTTCCCAGGGCTTGTTTCTCTCCGGGCTCAGACTTCCTTCTCTCCACAAGGCCAGCTGTAGACTATCAGGAGAACAGCTCATCTCTTCCCGTGGCCTTCTCTCCTTCTTCATGACCAAGCTCCTCTGTTTGCTTGCTTCCCCGGGCTCCCGCATTAAAACTCCTACATCAAAACTCCAACTCTGTCCTTTGCCATGTCTTTTATCTATGAATCCCCACCCACCAAGGGCGGGGAACTCAATGCTGTACTGTCTTGGCCCAATCAAAGCCCTAATCATAATTAATCATGCCCAGAGAAACAGGCCAGTTTACAAACATAACCTAATATTTCTTTTTGGAATTCATGCATAATATCAAACTGTACAGGATATAATTTGTATACCACAAAATTTACCTATTGTAGGTGAATAATTCATTGAATATTAGTACATTTTTATGGATGAGCAACCATCACCACAATCCAGTTTCAGAACGTTTCCATCATTCCAGAAAGTTCTTTTAAGCCTGTAGTCAGTCCCTATACCCAGTCCTAGCTCCAGGAAGTCACCAGACTACTCTGTCTCTATAAATTTGCTTTTTCCAAACATTTCATATAAATGAAATCATACAGTATCTAGTCTTTTGCATCTGGCATTTACCATTTAGCATAATGTATTTGAGGTTTTTCTATGTTGTAGCATGTATCAATAATGCATTCCTTTTTATTGTTGAATACTACTCCACCATATCCATATACCACATTTGTTTTTCCATTCACAGTTGATGGACATTTGGATTATTTCCAGTTTTGGGGCTATTGTGAATAATGCTTCTAAGAACATTCACATATAAGTCTTTGTGTGGACATATCTTTTCATTTCTCTTGAATGGATTTCCAGGAGTGAAATTCTGGATTATATGGTAAATTTAAGAAACTACCAATTGTTTTCTAAAGTGGCTGTAACCATTTTCTATTTCCAGTATATGAGGGTTCCTTTTTTCTTATATTCCCCAACACTTGATACTGTCTGTCCTTTTGTTTATAGCAATCCTAGTGGATGTGTACTGTCATCTCGCTGTGGTTTTAATTTGCATTTCCCTAATGATTAATGTGCTTGCTTGCCATTCACATGTTTTCTTTGGTGAGATGCTATTCAAGTCTTTTTTAAAAATTAAAAAATTAAGAGTTTCCCAAAATGAAAATAAAAAATGAAAAACAAAAGCAAAAAAACAAAAACAAAAAAAATTAAGAGTTCTTTTCATATGCTGGATTAAAGTCCTTTACCATATATATGATTTGCAAATATTTTATCCCAGTCTGTGACCTTTCTTTTCATTTTCTTATTGTTACCTTTGAACACAATTAAAAAAAATTAATGATGTTCAATTTATCAGTTTTTTCTTTTATGACTTGTGCTTTGGTGTTATGGAGATTTTTTCGTTGTTTTCTTCTAAAAGTGTTATGGTTTTAGCACTTACATTTAGGCTTACAATGTCTTTTGAATTAGGTTTTGTTTATAGTATGAGATAAGGGTCCAAATTCTTTTTTTTTTTTTTTCTTGCCATAGATAGCCAATTATCCCAGCACTATCTGTTGAAAACACTATCATTTTTGAATTGAAGTGTCTTGGCACCTTTGTCAGAAATCACTTGACCATAATATTAGGGTTAATTTCTGGACTCTCAATTCTGTTTGATTGATCTTTATCCTTATCTGTATACCAAACCTACACTAACTTGATAGCTGTAGCTTTGCAGTACATCTTCCAGTCAGATAGTGTTGTCTTCCAACTTTGTTCTTTTTTTCAAAATTGTTTTTACTGCTCTAAGTTCTTTGTATTTCCATATAAATTTAAGGATTAGCTTATCAATTTCTATTTTTAAAAAGCCTGTTAGGATTTTGATAGGGATTACCCTAAATCTATGAGTCAATTGGGGAGAATGGCTAACTTCACAATATTGAATCTTTTAATTCATGAACACAGAATGTCTCTCCATTCATTTAGATCTTTCAGCAATGTTTTGTAGTTAAGTGTATAAAGCTTGTACTGGTTTGATTAAATTTATCCTTACATATTTCATTCTTTTTGATGCGGTTGTCAATAGAATTATTTTCTTAATTTTATTTTTAGATTGTTAGTAGCTAATATATAGAAATAAAATCAATATTTTGAATATAGATCTTTTATCCTTCCACCTTGCTAAGTTCTTTAGTCTGTCTAGTTTACTAGAGGACTCCTTAGGAGTTTCTGCATATACAAAAATGTCATCAGCAAATAAAGACAGGTTTACATTTTCCTTTCAAATGTGCAATTCCTTTATTTTCATCTTCATCTTCTGTCTCTTTTCTTTGACTTATTGCACTGGCTAGAACTTCCAATGCAGGGTTGAATAGAAATGGTCACACTGAATATCCTTGCCTCATTCCTAATCTTTGGGGAAAGGATTCAGTCTTTCATTATTAGGTATGATATTAGCAGTATTTTTTGTAGATGGCTTTTATTAGGTTGAGGAACGTTCCTTCCATTTATAGTTTGTTGAGGGTTTTTATTGTGAATAGGTGGTAGATTTTGTTACATTTTTGTACATTATTGAAATGGGATTTTTGTCTTTTATTCTATTTATATGGCATTTAAGATTAATTGATTTTAGAATGTTAAACATTTGTGAAATAGATTTCCTTTTATATATTGTTGAACCCAGTTTGCTAATATTTTATTAGGGATTTTTGTACCTGTGTTCATGAGGGATATTGAACTGTAGTTTTCTTTTCTTGTGAGGTCTTTATCTAGCTTTGGTGTCAATACTGCTCCAATAGGTTTGTTTGAGATGTTCCTCCTTTATTTCTGAAAATAAACTGTGAAGGATTGGAAAACTTTTCTTCCTTAAAAATTTGGTAGAATTCACCAACAAAGCCATCTGGGTCTCGCCTTTTCTTTGTGAGGTTCTTAAATTACTGATTCAATACTGTTACTTGTTATAGGTCTATTCAGATTTTCTATTTCTTTTTTAGTACTTTTTGGTAATTTTTGTCTTTCTTGGAATTTGTCCATTTCATTTGTGTCTATTTTTTTGGCATAAATTGCTTATCATTTCATAATGATTAAAGGGCCATGTGGCCGTTGGGCAGTTTGATGTAATTATGAATTCCAAAAATATAATTGGATCATGCTTGTAAACTGATCTGTTAATCTGGGCATGATTAAGTTATGTTTAGGGCGTTGACTGGGCCACATCAGTAGGGCATTGAGCCCCACCCCTTGGTAGGTGGGGAATCGAATATAAAAGGCAAGGCAAAGAACAGAGTAGAAGCAGTTCTGATGATGGAGTTTTGATGTTGGAAAGAAGGCCCCAGGAGAAGAGAAGTGAGCCATTCACCTGATAGTCTACAGCTGACCTTGTGGAGGAACCAGAAGCGCTAAGCCCAGAGAGAAACACAGTCCCGGGAAGAGAGGAACACAAGAAGCCTGAACCCTGGCAAATGTCAGCAGCTGTCTTGCTCCAACACGTAGCAATGAACTTTGGTGAGAAGAAACTTACGTTTTATGGCCTGGTATCTGGATTTCCACGCCAAATAAATACCCTTTATAAAGACCAACCCATTTTTGGTATTTCACATTAGCACCCCTCTGGCTGACTAATACAGGCCAATACATCAAGAAGATATAACAATTAGAAATGTATATGCACCTAAAAGCAGAGCCCTGAAATAATTGAAGCAAAAACTGACAAATTGAAAGGAGAAATAACAAATAAGCAATAGTATTTGGAGATCACAATACTCTCTCAATAATTGATATCTTCCTGATGTATTGACCCTTTTATCATTATAAAATGCCTGTCTTTTCCTCTAGTAATATTTCATGTCCTGAAGACTGTTTTGTCCAAAATTAGTGTAGTCTCTCAAGCTCACTTATGGTTACCATTTGTATGGTATCTTTTAGCTATCCTTTTACTTTCAACCTATTTGTGTCTCTGAATTTTAGAATGTCTCTCTTGTTGACTGCATATAATTGGATCTTGTTCTTCTCATTCAGTCTCACAATCTCTCCCTTTTGATAAGACATTTAGTCCATTCACACTTAATACAATTATTAATATGAGTAGATGTCAAATTTGCTATGTTTTCTATTTATCTTATGTCTTTTTTGCCCTCTATTCTTCCTTCATTGCCTTTTATGTTAAGTAAATATTTTTGTATATATTATTTTACTTCCTGTTTTTTTCTATATATTTTAAAACTTATTTTCTTAATGGTTGGTTCTAAGGATTACAGTATACTTAGAGTGACTTGTGGTTGCTCTAGGGATTACAGTATACTTAAAATACTGCAATCTACACCAGAATACTAGTAACTGAAATCTGATAAAATATTGAAACTTTGTGCTGTTATCATCATATATATTACATCTATAAGTGTTATAAGCCTAACAGAACAGTGTAATAATTATTGTTTTATATACTCTTTTGTCTTTTTTAGAAATTAAGAGAAGAAATGAGAAAAAATATATTTATAGTCTTATACTTAAGTGTTTACCATTTCTGGGTCTCTTTATTTCTTCCTATGAATTAGAGTAAGCATCTGGTCTCTTCTTTTCATCCTGAAGAAATTCCTTTAATATTTCTTGTAAGGTACATCTATCAGCAACACATTCTGTATTGGTCTTTGTTTATTTGGGAATGTCTTTATTTTGTCTTTGTTTTGGAAGTTTTTATTTTTTTATTATGTATAGAATTCTTAACATTTTTTTTTATTTCAGCACATTGAATATGTTACTCCTCTGCCCTCTGACCTACATAGTGTCTGTTGAAAAATTTAGTTGTTAATTGTGTTTTAGGTCCACTGTACTTAAGTTATTTTCTTCTTGTTTCTTTTAAGATTTTCTCTTTGTCTTTGCCTTTCAGCAGTTTAACTATGATGTGTATAAGTGTAGCTCTTTTTGTGTTTATTTGTTGGAGTTCATTGAGCTTTTTGGATCTGTAGATTAATGTTTTCCTCAAATTTGGGAAATTTTGGACCATGAGTTCTTCAATATTTTTTCTGCCCTTTTTTTCTCTCCTCTCCTGAGGCTCCCATTACACATGGGTTGGAATGTTAGTTGCTGTCCTCCAGATCTCTGAGGTTCTGTTCATTTCTCTTTCATATTTGTTCACTCTGTTCTTGAGATTGCTTAATTATTATTAATCTATCATCTAACTCACTAATACTTTCTTTTGCCATCTAAATCTGCTGTTGACCCGTCTAACACATTTTTCATTTCAGCTATTGTATTTTTGAACTTTAGAATTTCCATTTGGTTCTTTTTTGTATAACTTCTATCTTTTCACTGAAAGTTTCTATTTACTGAGTCAGTGTTGCCATACTTTTCTTTAATTCTTTAAATACAATGTGTGTGTTTGTGTGTGTGTGTGTGTGTATGAAACCTCCTTTGAAATCTTTGCTAAATCCAACAGCTGGGAGCACACGGAGACAGTTTCTATTGTCTACTTCTCTTCTTTTGAGTGTTTTCTTTACACATTTTGTAATTTTTAATTGAATACTGGATATTTTAGGTAATATAGCAACTCTGGATTCTGACTTTTACCCCTGAGGATTTTCTTTTGCTGTTTTGTTTCATTGTTCATTTGGTTGCTTGCCTGGACAAAATCTGAGAAATCTTTTTCTCCTACAATGTGCAGCCTCAGACTGTACAGTTTACTTTTCTGATTTTTATCCTTAAGCCTCACTTACTAGTGTATACCCTTGTGTCTGTGTAGCTTAGTGTCACTCCGAGGATTGCTTTGAAGTTGTGCCAGTAAGGCTTCCAGTCTCTGCTGATGGACGTGTGTGGGGACTGGCAAGTGCATTCAAATTTCCCGCCATTTTCAGGTCTCCCCTTGGGCTCTCATTTTCCATCAGACTCTGTTGCACACAGGCTCCTTGGCTGGGGTCAACCCAGAGTGTGTGAAGAGTTTCCCCCTCTCCCATGACTGACTCACCTCCCAGAGCTCCCTATCAAATCCTTGATGAGTCTGCCAGTCTGTTGCTTGACTCACACAGAACTGCAACCTCAGGATAATGGAGCCACTTGCCGTCCCCGTTCACATGCTACCAGGATTGCTGCTTTAACTGACAACACTCAAAATCGAGTGGGCTCCCTCTGGCAGTGCCCCTTCTTGGTTGAACTACCTGGTGGTAGACCTGGTGGTGGTGGTGGGATGGAGCATCCCTGGACAAGAATGCCACAGGCTCATGCTATTCCTATCCAGTGGGTGTTTTCATGAATAAATGCTTGGTCGATATCCAGACTATTGAAATGGCTATTTTTGACAGTCTGTCCAGCTTTACAGTTGCTTTGTGGAGAGGATTGGTTGACCTCCTTATTCCTTACTCTGTTTTTAAAAAGCATGTTAGATATTCAATTTTCACTGATCATATTTTGAGTAACATTTCCTGAAACTGTGGTTGCCGTTCTGTCTGTATGTGTGAGTGTGTACAAAGTATATTTATATATCTATATCCAAACACAAAAAAGAAAAAAAAAAAAAAAAAAGTGATAACAAGTTTGAAATAGAATAATTTACCTTGGCAAACACGCAGAAGCTTATTCTTGTGTAATTTATTTTCTTAAGCTGATATGATAATAAATATGTGATCTTAAAAATCTGTAATAAAACGTATTAGAAATTAAAGATATATACTTTTTTATTTGTAAAAAAAAAAAAAAAAAGATATACTTAATATGTAATATATGTGTATATGTATATGTTTTACACACACATATATTTAGATCATTCAGTTAATCCATTTTAAGTCTAATTCTATCTGGAGTATCAGTGAGGATTTTTAAAATATGTGCCTTTGATCCTGCCCTCATTCAAGGTTTTAATCCTATTTGGGTGCATAGGCAACTGGACTTACAGATGTGAAACAATTGGAAAAAATTACAAAGACAGATCCAAATTAGGTACCAGGTGCCCAAGGCTGCTGCACATTGTGCAAATCCAAGAGGCCTCACAGACATTGTGTGCTTTGTAAGTGGTGCTCTTGGAATTGTACTCTGGTGTCTGCTTCGTACAAGTAATGTGCTACCTTTGAGACTATGACAGGTATTACCTTTTGATAGTTTCTATGGGATTGACTTTTCCTCCAGTTTCTTGTAGTGCTGTAAGGTGGGTGAGTCATTCTCTCCATTTCCTTTATTTCTGCTCTAAGATAAGCATAATATCACCAAATACCATCATAATATCAAGTTTAACAACCAGGCTCTGTCGGGATAAAGTAATAGCATTCATTTTGTCTGACGTTGTATTTTATACCTTTTTCATTTTTGCAACATAGAGGAACAAGAATATACCATAAGTGACATAGTTATCAGAAGTATATTTTGAACATACTCTTTTTTGTCCCATCTTAAAGTTTCTCTGTCTGTAGCCTCTTTCTCCCAAGCTCTTCTCCACATTCTCCTGCATAATTTAATATCGTTCATTTTTTTAGAAGAGAACAAAAATATTCAGAAGCAGTTGTGTTTTAATATGCCTTTAATCCTTTACTTCTTTCAGAATTGAGAGGCTGGCTAAAGACATTATGAAAGACATAGGATACTGTGACATTATGGTCCTGTGTGTGCTTAAAGGAGGTTACCAGTTCTGTGCTGATCTGGTGGAACATCTTAAGAACATCAGCCGAAATTCAGATAGATTTGTCTCCATGAAGGTGGATTTCATCAGACTCAAAAGTTACAGGGTAAGTTACTGTGTGTTCCACTCTAATTATATGATCTTTAGAACTGACAATGTTATAGAATAAAAGAACTAATATTATGGAAATGAAGTGTAAATGTTTTTGTGTGTGTGTGAGAATATTGCAACTTGTAATTCAAATAATATTCTTTGGGGGAAAAAAAAAAACCTTCTATTTTCACGTATACAAAAAGATACTTCAAGAGAGATTCGTACTTTCTTTGATAGTTATAAAGACGAGTGGTTATTTCCATGATACCCAGACTCACAACTGTGAAGCCTCAGTGTTAAGAAATTCCAGTTAGCTCTGCAGAATTTCTGTCCTGGCTGTCCCTGATGCCCCTGGAGACCTGTTGGGGGGAGGTCCAGCTCAGAGAGGTGAAAGTTAATTCTTGGTCTCCAGAGGAATTGTCCCTTTAACCTTCCCTTCTTCTCTTTATGGTATTAACTTTTGTGATGCTTTCTGGCCCAATGTGTAGTAAATCATGAAAACTAACTTACTATTGGGCGAGGAACTATTGGGGAACTATTGGAGGTAGTCTGGTTGATTCAACTAGCCTTGACACATTTCAATTCATAAACCACTCTTTGTATTGGTTTTCTATTGCTGTGTAACAAATCACCCCAAATTTAGTGCTTAACACGTTATCTCATGATTCTGTGGGTCGGAAGTCTGAGCGTGATATAATTGGGTTCTCTGCTCAGAATCTTATCAGGATAAAATCACGGTGTTACATGGTCTCACCTGAGGCTTGGGGTTATTTTCCAAGCTCATTGGTTGTTGGCAGAATTCCATCCCCATTTTGTTGCTGGCTGTAAGCTGGGGATGGCTGGCAGCTCCTAGAGGCTGCCTTCAGATCCTTGTCCCATGGACTCCCCAAGAGGCAGTTCACAGCATGGCTGTTTGTATCTCAGAGCCAGCAGGAGAACCTCTCCATTCAGAAAGGGCCCTGACCTTCTTCCAAGGGCTCAGCTGATTAGGTCAGGTTCACCCAGGATAATCTCTCTTTGGATTAACCAGCATCAACTGACTCGTCACCTAATCACGGGAGTGAAGCCCCATCATCTTTTCAAGTCTCACCCCACTCAAGGACATGTACATCAGGGGATGGGACTCTTGGGGGCCATCTTAGAACCCTGCCTCCCTCACTGTGGGACTCTCTTTTAGCCACCTCAGTTCTTGAACAGTTGCAAATGATTTCTCATTTCTTAAGTTACTCTGTAATTATTTTCCTGACTACCTCGCAGGCCAAGTTAAATCTGGTTTTTGAGACACTTTAACCCTAATTTATTGATTGCATTATCCCTGTCTAGGGTCCTTTCCTCCTGGACTAAGTAGCTGTGCTTCTTTCTTATAAGATTTTTTCATTCATTATTGTATTTCTTCCTGGATAGCAGCTTTTTAAAAAAACGTTTTAAGACCTGTTTCAAATTAAAGTCAGATTCATTGAGGTATGATTTGCCTGCAGTAAAAGTTATCCCTTTTAGTATATAGTTCTGTGAGTTTTGGCAAATGCCTACAGTCATG
The DNA here is from genome assembly GCA_026826555.1 of Tolypeutes matacus. Classification (NCBI taxonomy): domain Eukaryota; kingdom Metazoa; phylum Chordata; class Mammalia; order Cingulata; family Chlamyphoridae; genus Tolypeutes; species Tolypeutes matacus. Next base: position 7,742,767 of record JAKSZT010000049.1, on the reverse strand, counting down.
TAAGCCACCACAATCAAGATACAGAAGGGTCCTTTCACCCCCCAAACTTCCCTCATGTCTCTTTGTAGTCAACCCCTAGTCCCTGGAACCTGCTGATAGGGTTTCGTTCCCTAGAATTTTGCTTCTTCCATAATGTCATATAAATGTAGTCATGTACCATGTGGCCTTAGTGATTCTGTCTTATTTCACATAGCACAATGCCTTTGAGATTCATCCATATTGTGTGTGTTCATAGTTCTTTTCTTTTTATTGTCAAGGATTCTATTATAAGGGTATACCAGTTTTTTAATCCATTCATCAGCTGAAGGATATTTGGGTTGTTTTCACTTTGGGGTGATTATGAATAAAGCTGCTATAAACATTTACATACAAGATTTTGGGTGAACTTAAGTTTTCATTTCTCTTGAGTAAATATCTAGGGATAGGTTTGCTAGGTCATATGGTGAGTTATGCTTAACTGTATAAGAAACTGCCAGACTCTTTTCCAAAGTGATTGTATAAGTTTACATTCCAACCAGCACTATGCAAGCGTTCCAGTTGCTCCACGTTTTCAACAGCACTTGGTATTGTCAGTTTCTTTTATTTTACCCATTCTAGTAGGTGTGTGGTAGTATCTCATTGTGCTTTTAATTTGTATTTCCCTAATGGTGAATGATGTTGAGCATATTTTCATTTGCTTATTTGCTCTTCATATAGCTTCTTTGATGAAGTGTTTGTTCAAATATTTTGCCCATTTTTAAACATGGGTTGCTTGTTTTTTTATTATTGAGTTTTGATAGTTCTTTATATATTTTGTGTGCAAATCTTTTATTAAGCATATGTTTCAAATATATTTTTCCAGTGAATAGGTTGTGTTTTTTCATCTTTATAATAGTGCTTTTCAAAGAGCATAACTTAAAATTTTTTATTACGTCCAGTTTATCATTTTATGGATTGTGCTTTTGGTGTAACTAAGAAACCTTTATTTTTCTTAGGGTCACAAGGATTTTTCTCCTGTGTCTTCTTTGAGAAGTCTTATAGTTTTAGGTATTATATTTAAGTCTATGACCAATGTTGAGTTTATTTTTTAAGATGGTATAAAGTGAGGCCAAGGTTCCTTTTTTGCATATGAATGCCTAATTGTTCCAGAATCAGTTGCTGGAAAGTTTGTTCTCTCTCCATTGAATTACCTTTGATCTTTTATTGAAAATCAATTAACTATATATGTGTGGTTCTATTTCTGCATACCTTCCAGTTCTGATCATCTGTGTGCTTTTCCTTTTGCCAAAATTGCACTGTTTTGATTACTGTAGCTTTATAGAAATCAGGTAGTGTCAATCCTTCAACTTTGTTCTTTTCTGTAACTGTTTTGGCTATTCTAGTTCTTTGCCTTTTCATGTAAATTTTAAAATCATGTTGTCAATTTCTTTAAAATAGCCTGCTAGAATTTTTGTTGGAATTGCTTTGAACCTATTGATCAATTTGGGGAGAGTTGACATCTTATCATTATTTTGTTTTCCAACTCATCAACATGATGTGTTTCCCCATTTATTTAGGTCTTGTTTTATTTCAGTGTTTCGTAGTTTTCATCCATGAGATCTCACACATATTTGGTTAGATTTATACCTAAATACTGAATATTTTTGGTCCTGTTAGATTTGGTAGTTTTTCTTTGAATTAAAATTTCCAATTGTTTATTGCAAATATGTAGAAATACTCGGGGGGCAGATGTGGCTCAAATGGTTGGGCGTCCATCTCCCATATGGAGGGACCTGGGTTCGATCCCCGGGACCTCCTGGTAAAAAAAAAAAAAAGAAATACTGTTGGTTTCTATATATTGAATCCTGTGAACTTTCTAAAATCACTTTTAGTTTTAGTAGCTTTTTTGTAGACTTTTGTATTTTCTATAGACAGTTATTTCATCTGTGAAAAGAGACAGTTTTACTTCTTACTTTCTAATCTGTATGCCTTTTATTTCTTTGTATTTCCTTATTGCACTAGCTAAGACCACCTATACATTACTGAAAAAGAGTGGTGAAAGAAAACATCCTTGCCTTGTTCACATGCAGTATTATGTTGACTCTTGGTTTCTTGAAGATGTTCTTTATCAGGTTAAGGAGCTTCTGTCTGTATTCCTACCTTGTTAATAGTTATTTCATGAACGAAGGTTGAATATCATCAAATGTGTTTTCTGCATCTATTAATACGGTGAATTACATTGATTATTTGTCTAATATTGAGCCATCTTTCTACTTGGTCATGATACATTTTTCTTTTCGTATATTGCTGGATTCAGTTTACTAATACCTTTTTTAGGACAGTTGCATCTATTTTCATGAAGGATATTAAACCATAGTTTTCTTGTGATGGTTTTGGGTCGTTCTGGTATCTAGCTGTGCTGGCCTAATAAAAATGAGTAGAAAAGTGTTTCCTCCTCATCTGTTTCCTAGGAGAATTTGTATAGAATTGGTGCTAATTCTTCCATGAATATTTGGTAGAATTCACCAGTGAAACCGTCTGTGCTTGGAGTCATCTTTGTTGGAAAGTTTTTAGCCAGGAATTCAATTTCTTTAGTAGGCACATGACTGTCTTTTTCCTTTTTCATTTTTCTTGAGTGAAATTTGGTGGTTTTGTGTCTTTCAAGGAATTGATCCATTTTATCTAAGTTTTCATATATATGGGCATAAAGTTGCTTACAATGTTCCCTAATTATCTTTTTTTTAATGTCTATGGTAATATCCCTGTTTCTTGATATTATTAAATTGCTTCTTTTTTTTTTTCTTCTCCATTGTGGCTAGAGGATTATCAACTTTTTTTGTCTTTTCAAAGAGCTAGTTTTGGTTTCCTTGATTTCCTTTATTATTTTTCAATTTTCATTCCATTCGTTTATACTCAAATCTTTATTATCTTCTTCTACCTGCTTGTCCGGGCCTTAATTTGCTTGCCTTTTTGCTAGTTTCTGAAGATGGAAGCTTAGAACCTAGATTTGAGACATATCTTCCTTTTGTACTATAAGCATATAAGGGTATAAATTCTCCTCTAAGTACTTGTTTAGCAGCAGCCCACAAATTTTGATATATTGTGTTTTCATTTTCATCCAATTCAAATTATTTTCTAATTTCCCTTGTGAATATAGTTTAACATTGTTAAATGTAAAGTTCCAAATATTAGGGGATTTTTAGAGAGTTTTCTGTTATGAATTCTAGTTAAATTCTCTTATTTCGGTGAATATACTTTGGTAGATTTCAATTATTTAAAATTTGGTGAGGGTTGTTTCCTGGCCCAGATTGTGGTAGATCTTGGTGAGACAGAGTTCTGTAATCCTGTCAGACTGAACAATGCAGCTCTCTCTTTCTAGTTTCTTCTCTTTCCACCGAGGCCTTACCTACAGCTACACACTTAACACTTGCACACCCTGTGACTCGGGTGTGTGTGACACTAAGCATTTCTAAACCTCAGTAAAACGGGCAGCTGAAAACGATGAGGAGGACGATGGGGACAGAAGCAGAAGGCTGACAAGGATGACCAGATAGCGAAAGAAGAAAAACTAAAAAAAAAACAACAAAAGGCTGCCTGACCTATTCTCCCTCCGCTTCCCGTCCTAGAATCTAAACGTGGGTACCTTTGAGTAGTGGGGTCCTCCCGTCCCCCCACCGCAGGCAGCGCCCCTGCAGGCGACCCCGCTCTCCACCACCCAACCAAAACCACAACGTGAATTGCAATGGAGGAGGGAAAAAAGAACCAAAACTTTCAAGGCCCTGCTTTTTTCCTTAAAAGGAAAATTTGTTTGTATTTTTCATTTACCTTTTATATTTTTGTGCGTATTGTTAGGGGTCAGCCATTTTTAATGCTCTCGGATGACCAAACCAGCCTTCGGAACGTTCTCTGTCCTGCTTCTGACTTTACTTGTGGTGTGACCACGTTCATTATAATCTCAAAGGAGAAAGAAAACCTTGTAAAAAAAAAAAAAAAAAAAAAGCCAAAACAACCACAAAAAAATACCACCTTATTCCGAGCATTCCAGTAACTTTTTTGTGTATGTACTTAGCTGTACTAGAAGTAATTGGTTTGTATGAGATGGTTAAAAAGGCCAAAGAGAAAGATTCTCTTTTTGTCTATGGAGTTGCTATTATTATTATTAATTTTTTTTTTTTTTTGGCCTGTTTGATGTCTGTGTGAAACAATGTTGTCCAACAATAAACCAGGATTTTATTTTGCTGAGTTGTTCTAACAACAACAACAAAAAGCCATGCACTGGTGAGCAGCGCCCAGTAAGGGCCAGGGCCGTCCTCTCCGGGGGCGTGAGGTGCTCCTGCACCTCCAGACCTGTTCCTGGGGGGCAGACGCCTGAGGACAGCTCAGCTGAACAGTGGCCGCCTTGTCTGCTCCCCGCCTGGGGTTCTGGTCCCGCGATTCTTGTTAAACTCCCTTTTTGAGGAAAGCAGACCCAAGTTCAGTGTACTCGGAGGCCAGGTATCTCCGTGTTCCGTTGTCAGTGTTGGTGAGGTACTTCAGGAGCTCTTTTCCCAGGGGGGCTCAGCTGCCTGACGCCCTCCACATTTTACTGAGCCCCCCCCCCTTAAAGATGGAGGGCTCCAAACGTTTCAGGGTTCCAGGCCATTTGCTTGTCCTTGTCCTTGTTGTAGAAAGCTTTCCAGAAGACTTGAAAGGAACGTAGACGTTCTCTTAGGCTTTCCCTGAGATCACCTGAGCAGTCAGGAATGGCCAGTGCGCTATCAGCCTCGTGAGACGGTGTGGCCATCGCACACCTATTCTTCAGTGAAAAGAGGGGCCACTGGCAGCCTGACTTCCTTAACGTTTCAAGTCCCCCCTTCCCTCCTGTCCTTCCTTCCTTTTTTCCACTTATGTTCATTCAGCACTTGGTACGTGAATTCCTTATCTCATTTAATCCTGATTGCAACCCTACCAGGTAGTTCACATCTCTTTTTCTGCTGCAGAGGAAACAGGCTCAGAGAGGTTAATTAATTCACCTAATGTTACACAGTCAGTAAATATAGAGATGGCATCAGAGCCCAGACCTATCCACTCTCAAGCCTATATGCCCTTTGTGGCATGTCAAAATTTCCCATAAAATTTTCTAAGGGTTTTCACAAAGCTTAACTCTAACATGAAATATTTATGTTTGCTAACAATTATAAAGGATTTGGTAATATTTTTCTCCTAAAATATATGTAGGAGAAATAGTAAGTACATATGTACAAAATTATCATTATGCAATAATCTGCCTTTAAGAACTGCTGGCCTCT
>JAKSZT010000049.1:7606976-7737511 GCA_026826555.1 Tolypeutes matacus | reverse complement strand
CCTTTAAGAACTGCTGGCCTCTGAGTTAAACCGTGGACTATAGTTAATGATACGATCATAAAAAATGTGCATTTATCAATTGTAACAAATGTAGCACACCAATACAAGGTGCTAGTAATAGGGAATCCTGTATTTTCTGCATGACTGTTCTGTAAACCTACAACTTCTCTAATAAAAAATAAAATTTTAAGTAAATTTTAAAACAAGAAATAGTGGCCTTAGCTAAGAAAATCTGGAAGTTGCACAAGAAAGAACTTATTACATGCATGACGTTCCTAATGCACATAAACGGCTTAACTTTTATCTTGTTTTACAATACCAGCAGAATCTGTGTACCTTTCTCTATGTATAAATAGAAAATTGCTTTTTTTTTTTGGAAACGTTTTACACATTGTGTTATAAGACTATGAAAAAGTGTCCTCTCAGAAAACGATTAATAAATATTGACATTTGTTTTCCTGTAAATTATGGGAATCTCTGGTTTTCTTTTCATCTTTCTCCTCTCTATCATGGAGCATTTCCAGAAAATCTGAACACTCACTCCATCTGCTTGCTGTCTGGCTCCTGGGAAGCCAAATCCAGCAGAATTGCAAAGGAGCTTGGAGCTCCAAGCCCCCTACCAACTCCTCAGGATGTAGACACTGGGATCAAAGAGATGCGGCAAAATCCAGCTGCCCCTTGCCCCAGCCAGTTGAACGTGTTTGTGAGAAAGCTGTCTTGGAGTAGGAGTGGGCGCCTTTTGGGGTACCTAATCTAAGGGATTTGGGAGTGGAGAAACAAGCATTTGAGAGACATTGGAGGGGAGTATTGTTAGGTGCCAGCTTTTTTTGTAGTTGGTGTTTTATTTGCCAAGTTTTTTCCCCCCTTATTCACTCTTAGATGTTGCCCTGATTTAAAGGTTCATTAATTTGTATGCAATCCACTGTGAGAATAAAGTGCAATTCAGGGTGCTACACTCTGATTTCTTGGTTTTCCACCAATTTGGCTTGCTAATCTGTGGGCAAAGTAAAATCTTCATCAAGCATCACAGCTGTAAAAATTGGAGAGGAATTTTATTTCAGGCGGGCTGTAGTTGCCCTGGATCCATTCCCCGTGTTGTTTGAACGTGCACTGCTTTGGGTTAATTAATGATTCCTGTATGTTGGCAGCCCCTAGAGAAAGCTTTTGGAGCTAAAATACAGTTGAAAGTATGACCGCGGCAGGGTTGAAACTTGCCACGCTGGGGAGGCAGCCCAGTGGGGATACTGGCACCGGTATCAGAGAGGCTCAAAGAGGCTCGCAAGGGCTGAGGGTTGGCCACAAACCTGCTCCCGTGAGGAAGAGAAAAGCGAATGTAAGTCCTTCTATGTAAGTTTCTTCTCATTTCCAGAGTTCAGAGCAAAGGGTTTGAGTTAATTCTGGATAATCCATGCTAGTGACGAATGGGACAGTGGGTGAACCTGACCCAGCCTCTGATGTTTTAGGGAGGCATTGCACGCCGCTCTCTGCTGGGGTTATGGCGCTTTGAGTTGAATGCCCCTTTGCTTTTTGAGACAGGAAGCCCATCTTTAGCCCAGAGTACCACCTTGGGGTGAGGAAAGGACTCCAGTTCCTTGGAGATGGTCGGTCAAGAGAAGGCAGATCCCATTTTTCAGGAGTGCTGAATGTGTCAGAGATAAGGCTGTGTGTGTGTGGGTATGTATTTCTTTTTAAGTGAGAACAAGGAGGTAAAATAAAGGAATAGGAGAAAGGGAAGATGAGAGACAAAAGAAATTCCAAATTTACCACATTTCATGAACTCTAAGACATCATGGTTTGTAAAGTGCACTTTATTTTATGTACTGCTGAGAGAGAAACAGTGCTTAATAGTTACTAAATTAAAACAGGACATAACTTGGATTATATGATATGTCCTGATTTTGGAAATGTTAAAGTATGAAAAAATGTGCAATTTGGAACTAATGAAAATTGTTAGTTTCCCCTCCCCATCCCCCCCCCTTTAAAAACAATAAATTTTTTTTTTGTGCAAGTGTTCGAAAAGTTGAAATTTAACAGAAAAACTGTCTTACTCTTCGGTCATTTTTAAATCTTTTGTCCTGTGATATTACACCAGTACTTTTGCAAATGGCATGATATTCCTTTGAGACTGCAGATTTTTCTGCCTTAGCATCTAAAATATTTTTAACATCCTGCTAGTGATTTTGCAGATTCCAAAAGGAGAGTTATTTACTAAAGAATAAATCAGGGGTAGGTTTGATTCGCTCTACACGCACCCTTAAAATTAAGCAAAAGCATTTATGAAAACCTAAACATAATTAATTTCTGTATGACCTCTGTGTAGAGACCTCTGTCATGTTTAAATGTTACTGAAACAAAGAGTGCTCACATTACCTGTTTTCTCTCTGACCTTTGGTTCTTAAGATATCTTTACTGCTGGGTTTTGGCTTGCATGGGTAAAGAAACTTGGCATCAAGCAAATGTGTCCTTTGGCCTTAAAAGAGATCAGTTAGCATTGCCCCGGACAAGTTTACTTTGAGATGTATAATTCTATCAAATTAAAGCCATTTAAAAAAAAAAAAGGTTAATGTAGGATTTATAGCAGCCTTTTTAGTTATTGTTCTCATCTTTTAATTTTATAAATATCTATGCATTTTATTAATGTGCATCCTTCATATTTGATTTTAGTTTTCTGTATGTTAATAGAGACGTTTATTGGGTTTTGTCTTTCCTTATGGAAAGCAAACACTGAGAGGGCGAGTAAGAGAATAATGCAGAAGGAATTATTAAATTACGGAGGCAGCCAAGTTTTGAGACATCACGCTGGGAGCAGAGCCATGCTTAACTCAGCTGACTGCAGCAGGGTGGGGTTGAACCCAGGAAAAGGAGCCCGGCCCAGCCCTGGAGCAGGGCAGTAAAATGGGGGCAGACCCGTGTTGAAGTTCAGGCCTCAGAGCTCCAAGCGCTAGGCAGGCCGCACCAGCCGGCTTATGTGAGTTGGTAATTGTATTAATAAAATCTCATATGCACTGAGTTCTTATCACGGCTCACTATTGAACCTCACAAGACCTCTGTGAAGTCGTTGCTGCTCATATCTCTTTTCACAAGTGTCTTACTTGCCTGGCTGCTGTGATAAATGCCACACAGTGGGCTGGCTGAATATCAGGGGTCCACGGGCTCACAGCGGCAGAGGCTGGAAGGCTGGCCTCCTCCTGGGGGGGTAGCACCTGGCTGGCAGGCAGTGCTCAGGACCTTGGATTTCTCATCACATGTAGATGTCCTCTCCTGTCCCCTCTGGGTTCCCAGGGACTCTGGCTTCTGGCTCTACTCCCTGGTTTTTCCTTATAAGGAATTCAGCAATAGGATTAAGACCCATCCTGATTCAGGTGGTCACATCTTAACTAAAAACAGCATCTTCCTAAGGTCCTGTTTAAAATGGGTTCACACTCACAGGAATAGGATTAAGATTAAGAACATGTTTTTTTTTCTGGAGTACATTACTCAACCTACCCTAACAGGTGAGAACATGGAGACCAGAGGGGTTAATTTGATTGCTAAGGTAACACAACTGGTCAGTAGAGGTCTGTGGGACTCCCAAACCAGTGCTCTTACTTGCAGCACCACAGCTGCCTCTTAGAGCAGTGGGCAGGTGAGATGGATACTTTTGTGTGTTAGCTTGGCTGGGTTAAGGTGTTCAGTTGTTTGATCAAGCAAGCTCTGGCCTGATTGTTACTGTGAGGGTATTTTGTAGATGGATTTGCATCTATAATCAGTTGATTGCATCTACAATTAACAAAGATTGCCCTCAGCAATGTGGGGGGATCTCCTTGTCCAAGCAGTTGGAGATCTTAATAGCTAGAACTGAGGATTTCCGAATTTAGAAAAAAGAATCTCTTCAAGTTCAGTCAGCCAGCTTCCCCTGGGAATTTGGACCTGCCAGACTTCAGAATCACCTTTACCGGAGTTTCCAGCTTGTGGCCTGCCTTTCAGAGTTTGGGCTTCCCAGGCCTCTTGTGGTTGCATAAGCCAATTCCTCATAAGAAATCATATATATATCTTCTCAGTTCTGTTTCTCTGGGAGCCCTGCTAATACAACGGGGAAAATGCCTCCAATTCTTAGGAGGGGGACAGGCAGGAAAAGGGAGCACCTCAATTCTTTTGGTGTGCTGCACGAGCTTCCAAGAAGGAACCTGGGTGCAGGGAGGACAAGGCACAAATCTGGGGCATGAGGTGGGCCCTGGCTCTGGAGAAGGCAGGCGGGCCAGAGCCAGCAGGAGGGAGAGAACACTGCGTCATGGGGCGTGGGGCCCTTTTGCCAGCCTAGCAGCTCCACAGAGTTCTGGTCCATCTGAGACCAGGTTTGCTCCTAGGGAGGCCGCAGGGCCGCGGGTGGAGGTCTAGTGACTTAGCCTTTTGGGGCAGAGGCCACAGAGCCTGGGAACGAGGCAGAGCCTGCCTCAGCAGAAAGTGTCCGCGTGGGAGAACCGGTTATGTCAGGTGCCTTGGGCTTCCGAGTATAGCCCCCGCGTGTGCCCCCATTTACCGCACACACTAGGCCCACGAACATAAGCATGCTGCAGATACACAGGAAGGATGCGATCGGCCATTCTTTCCAAAACTGGTATAATACTATGTTATAAAAACTGTGTCCAGATCATTTCTACTTTTCTGCACAAAATTAATTTGCAGGCAGCAAAAATCCTTGCCCTTATTTTATGCTCGGCTATCAACATTTTATAACTAATGTAGAATATAAAACCTAGCAGAAGGCCATAAAAATCCTTATGAAATTACATATTTCATATGTATTTTATAAAACTCATAGATTTTATATCCTGGGAGAGTTACCATGAAATAATTTGAATTTGGAAGAAAAAAGTTCATTGGATATAAAATAACACTGCCTGGGAGAATGATCTTCTGAAAACTCTCTTATGATGGACATGGTGCTCCAATACAGTTTGAATTTAGTGCTTGTTAGTCTAGTTTTGAGACACTAGTGTGAATGACTCTACGGCATGGGTTTGCCATTACTAAAAGCTCTGCTACTGCTCATAACTCAGATCATTTCAACATATGTTAAAATGCTTGGGATACATAGCTTTCAAGGACAGGAGTTAATTAACTCTGTTCATTAATCGGGTATTCATTTGGAGGATAGTATTGAAAATATTTTGTTTGTTTGTTTACTGATAGAGGGGGGAGGTATTGTGGACGTGTGACACAAGGAAGCAGGAAATAACTCTCCTCTCTGCATCTTTCCTGAGCTCCAGGTCACTTACCGTGATTCATTCTGCTGCCCTAAAAATCTCTGTGCATTGTTGTTTTGGTGTGTAGAGCCTCTTCTAACCAGGAAAGGCAGGGGGGAGTGACACTGAAATCCTGGAAAGAGCAGTTTTCCCGAGTTCACCTCAGCCTGCGTTGAAGAGATCCAAGAAATATATGTCATGCCTACTCCACCCCTTAAGATCATTTAAGGTGAAAAGCAGTCTCATCCCATGCCTTCTCTGCTGTTTTCTCAACCCGGTCACTAGCATGACATTCCTTAGCCTCCCCTTGCTTTATTTCCTTGTCACTAGGAACAGCTGTTGCTTTACAGCAGGGAGCTACTTACCTACCCTCGTTTTCTTTCTTTCTTTAAAGCAAAATCCTCTTAATGCAGACCCATTTGGACCAGAAAAGGCTAACATTTTAGATTTTTTAAGGTAGCATTCTTGTAAGAATTAGACTTTTTTAGTAATTTTAGAAAATTCACGAACAGATTATATTTTGAAAGCCACTATTGTAATTCAGTGTTTGTTTCTTTTATAGGATAAATTTGGATATATATCAAATGGGTGGATTAATGTAGAATTTTCCAGGGATAGTCATTTTTCTCCATTGACAATATTGTTGGATGACTCTATATACAGAACACATACACCAGAAAAAAGGGCCCTAATAATTTTGATGCAGTATTCTTAAGTTGAGATATTCTTTCTACCATAACAGTACTAGGTACAGTTTTTTAAGTTGAGTTAGAGTTATCCAAACTAATAATAATACTGATTGATGACTGCGTGTCAAGTACTATTTTAAGCGCTTTACAAATATTAATCTGTTAATGCCAAATACAGTGGTAACTATTGTTAACCCATTTTACATGGGAGGAAACCAAGCCACATCGAGTTTACAGAACTGCCCCCAAATCACCTACGTGGCTGAAATGGAGTGGAGACCAGGCCACCCACCCAAGAGCCCAAAGGCTCAGCCATCCTCCCATGCTGCCTCCCAAAAGAGGGGCCCACGATCACCATCCCTTGCAAGGAACTTGTTTTTCTGGGCTCTACTCTATTCTTCTGTAAAATGATGAGACTAGCATCCAGGATCTGTAAGTTCCCTGACAGATTTGAATTTATATAATGTATAAAATTCTGGATTATTTGTATAGAATTGACACACTGACCACACACAATTTGATTTGCTTTATCCACTAAAATGACATTAAAAGGCATGTGTTACCCCAAATGACAACCTGAACGGGAAAGGAGAAAGCAGCGCCAGGGTGCTGATGACATCATGCAGTGGGTGGGGGCAGGACCCGGTGCCTGCAGTGGGGCCCAGCGGGGGACCCCTTACTGGGATGCTTGAAAGCTTGGCACTGGAGCCTTCCCGTGCAGCAGCCAGAGGGCTGATGTCTTTGGGAAGACCCCACCCCACCCTACTGTTTCCCTCCCAACCTCCCAACCTTCTCCCTTCCACCTTTTCCATTCCTGCAAGAAACTGAAGATTAATTTTTCAGAATAATTGAACCAAAGAGACTCCAAAATTGTGGCCACCAAGTACAGCAGAGGCCTGGGGGATTAAGTTAAAATTTATACATGAGCTCCTTGGACTGGCAGCCCCGTCCTTAGCAACCAGGCCCATTACCACCATCACCCCCACCAGCGAGGTGCTGAGCTGGGTGAGTGTCCTTCTCTGGAGAAACTGAGTGGTCCCAAAGAAAAGACCACCACATACTGCATTTGGGAGTCCCCCATGGAAAAGGACCTCTCTCCCCACAGGGACTCTCCAGTAAAGTCCATCCATCATCAATCCCTGATCCCAGACAGATACATACTCCGTCTAATCAGCTACTTTGGTGTCTCATTTTTAAATTTGAAAAGACAAACAAGAACATTCTCTGACATGAAAGAGAAAGACAAAACAAAAACAAAACCCCAAAACATAAAAAGAGAAATCTAAGAAAATAGAGATAAAGCAGAGAGTGGAAGAAAACTTCAAAATTTTGTTTGATGTTCCCATTGTATCTCCAAGGCAAGAACAAGACTCTTTGCACCAGAATATTCAGAGAAGAAGAAAACCTTGGAAGTTAAAAACAAATGAGCGCTGCAGTAGACACACTTGCTGCCAGCCCAGCAACCACAATTTTTCTGCCTCCCAGGACAGAGGCTGCTAATGCCAGCAACGCACTGCCCCAGCCTCCCTTGCACTTAGGAAATGGGCATTTGATTCTGAAAGGGAAGCTTTCTGCAGATCTTCCCAGAGGGAAAGGTTTGCCTCTCTTTTCAAAAGTACCTCTCTTTTTAACAAGATGTAACTGTGTTTTGGAAAGTGATCCTTGCAACTGCAGCAGTCTCTTGGGACCATGAGAAGACAAGCCCAAGGACTCAGCTAATTTCTGAGGCTGGCAGAGAGGAAAGAGAGAAAGAGCCTGGGTCCTTGATGGCCCCACCAAGCCAAGAAACTTACTCTAATACCACTTATTTCCAGACTTCATGCTTATGTGATATATTTCCCTCATTGCCTAAGATACTTTTCGTTTGGGTTTCTTTTTTTTAATATAATAAACTTTATTTTAAAAGAGGTTTTAGATTACAGAAATTGCTTGGGTTCCTTTTACTTGCAGCCAGAAGCATCCTATCTGATACGATAGCTAAAATTTTTAAAATGAAAAACTCAGTAGAAAAGTTTGAAGATAAAGTCAGAGGAATCTTCCAGAAAATAGACTAAAAGACAAAGAAAAGAAAAATATGAATGAAAAAATAAGGGAAATAGAGCATTAATCCTAGAAGTTGTGAATACAGAAAACAGTGAAAAGAGAGAGAAGAAATTATCAAAGAAGTAATATCTCAACATTTCCCCAAACTGGAGGACATCAGTCACTAAATTAAAAGAAAACACTTAATGGTCCATACAATGAACAAAAAAAGATGAGCACCAAGACACATTGTCATAAGACTAGAACATCAAAGCAAGACTAAAATTTCCAGGGAGGAAAAATATTCACATACAAAGTATAGCAGAAACCACGGTGGCCTCAACAACTATAATAGAAATTAGAGAAGTCAGTGAGACTGTGCCTTGAAATCGTAAAGAAAAGCCATTTTCAACCTCAGATTACACTTAGCCCAACTCTTAGACAGATGTGAAGGCACAATAAAAATATTTCTAGACCCCCCCAAATATACGTCTAGCCTTTTCTTAGAAAGCTAATAAAGGATGTACCTCAGGAAAATGAGGCAGTAGGCTATGAAAATGTGAGACAATTGGCAGGAGAAGGTTCAGGGAGATTTACTGAGTGGCCTCCTCTGATAGAAGTTCCTGATCTATAGGACAAGGAGAAGATTTGGAAACATTGTGCACTGTAAAGAAAGGCCAGAGGGCAGGTGCAGAAGACAACCCTGGCAAGACAGAGGAGATGCTGCTGCTAGGGGCCCATGAACACAGGTTGCCAAAGCCCATTCATTCACTGAATAGCTTTACTATGTGCCAGGCCCTGCTCTAGGTCCTAGGGATGCAGGAGTGGCAAAACAAGTCGCTTGCCGTTCTGGTAAAACAGAAAAGTTAAAAATTAAGCCCAAAAGCAAGAAAATGGGAAGTATGCCAAATACTGATAAATAATATGGAGAAAAATTAAGTTGGATCCGAAAGGTCGGGTGGGCTGGAGGGAGTGTGGGAAGAGAGGTCAGGGTGCGTGAGCTCCTTTTAGGGGTCATGTGAAGCAGCGCCTGCTGTGTTGAGAATAGGCTGAAGGGCGTGAGGGTTGGGGCAGGGAGCGGTTTGGAAGGCCACTTCTGTAACTGCCGTGAGACTTGGTAGTGGCTTGAAGCGGGAGTAACAGAGGAGGTGGTGAGAAGCCTGTGGTCCAGAGGTAAAGCCCCAGGGTTTTCTGATGGGTTCGACATGGGTTGTAAAAGAGTCAGGTCAAGAACTGCTCTGTGGGTTTGGGCCTGAGTGACAGCAAAAACTTGGTTGCCATTTACTAAAGTGGGGGAGAGAGTGAACAGGAAGGGGAAATCAGGAGCTTGTTTTGCAGCTGTTTTTCGTCTTCAGCAGGCACTTGGATATACCAGTCTGGAGTTCAGGGGAGAAGATGAGGAGGAAGCTGTTGGTTTGAAAGTGGTTAATTCCAGAAGGGATTGAAAGCCCAGGGAGTGAGGTAGCTGGAGAAGAGGTCTGAGGCCTGAGCCCTGGGCATCCCAATAGTAAGTGATGAGGAGGATGAGAAGAAACTAGCAAAGGCATCTGTGGAGAGCAGCTGGGGAGCCCTGTCCTGGAAGCCAGGAAAAAGGGTCACTGCTCCACCATCAAATGCACTGATGGAGCGAGTGAGGCGAGGGCTAAAATCCACTCGCGGGTTTAGCAAGATGTAGCTCGTGGGTGGCCTTGACAAGGGCCCAGTGAATCCAAAGCCTGGAATAAATCTATGTCCTTAGGAAGGACAGATTCAAAGAATGATGTGCCAGCTGGAGCAGCTCATCTAAACACCCAGTCACAGCGAGTGGTGTGAATGTTGACAATAATTCCTTGCCTAGGAGGTGTGTGCGATTCTAACATTTCCTCCAGTGATATGGGAAAGAGTGGTTATAAGAAAACAAGAAGCTCTGGGTTTGCCATTGAAGTTGAGCAGATATGGTTTTTGAAGCACTCATTTATTTGGAAGCATGTTAAAGGAAGGTAGATGACCCATCCAAATGGCAGAGGTCTTTGAAAAGGCAAGGCCGATAGCACAGACTTTAGAAAAAAGATGGATCTGATGCAAATCCCATCATCACACACTAATATGTGATACCAAGTTACCGAACCTTTCTGTATCTTAGTGTTCTCACCTGTAAAATGCGGCTGATGGTGTCTGCCTGGTGAGAGGGCTTTATGAGAACTAAACTGATGACACACAGAAAGCCCTGGTACAGCATCAGGCAAACAGGTAGTCAACAAATGACAGCCATCATCATCGTCATCATCATCATCATTGCATCCTAATGAGGACTGAAGTGGAGGCTCCTTGCTTTGATGTGGAGAAAGATGGAAACATCTATTGACATGACCCTAATTGGAGAGGGAGTTGGCTATGCCTGCAGTTTAAATAAAACTCTTTAAAAGGCATATATGATGATCTAGACCTTTTAAGAAGCAGAGCAGGCCTCAAGGCCATATTTTCTTGATATATTCCAAAACAAATTTTCATTGACTCCTCTTAAATTCGCTCTTTACACCTGCTCATAGCATGTGTGAAGGTTCTTAACCCACCACAGCCTGGGGGTGCTAAGAATGTTGCCAGGCCATGAAGCACATCTTTAGGGGACACTAAATGACCTTGAGATGACCTTTGCTCTCTGATTCGCTTCTCACCCTTCGTTTTACTTTGCAGCACTGTGTACACAATGGGTGTTGGTTTTGTTCTCATTGATTCACAAAATAAAAAGTAGATCGCAAATGCCTAAAGAAACAATTTTGTGAAAGTACATTGTGACTTCCTCTTTGTTTTCATAGTAATTCAGACCAAATTGGAATCTTTCTAGTAGAAATAGACACATTTCTCACACTTTAGTAAAATATTTAGAAATTTAGCAAATAGGTTGTGTCCTAAAACAATGTTTACTTGTAGCTATGATTAACTTCATTTTCTTATTTAAGTGTATAATTTTGAGTTCTGGTTCTGAGATTTATTTTTTCTAGCCAACTTGACTGAAACTTTTTGGCATTAAAGCACTTTAGCCAAGAGATTCTTAGGGCAGTGTTAGTTTTGGATTTCGGTTTTTGTATTACAGTTCAGAGTCATTAAATTTATCAACATAAAAAATTCAAACAAATGGATAAAATTCAAACAAAATGGATATTCCCAGAAGTCTAGGGAATGTAATTTCCCTAGAGGGAAAATAAAATTTCATTAGTCCCCCAATTAAAAAAAATCTCCTAACTCAATTTAAAATAACCATCCTATTTCTTCCATGAGACTCTAAAGAAAGATTTGCTGGAACCCCTTGAATCCACAGGTGCTGTTTCCTGACCTCACTTACGTGAGTTCTTACCCTGTTAGATGGAAACAGATTCTAAAAATTGCTTTAAAATTATTGCCCCAAGTCACCTTCCTCTCATTAGCATCTGAGACCATAATCTGAGTGGAAATACATCCTGATAGTGGCATTGAAAGTCACTTAGCTTAACTGGAAAGAAATGACAGTCTCTAGACTCTTAGATTAGCTGTAGGAAGCCTGGCTTGATTCTCATGGTGAATTCAGCTTAACAAATTCTCTGGGCGTTAAGAACTGTTAGCTTGGGCCTGAAGTGGGCCCAAGTGTCTGGGGTTGCTCTAACAAGCATGTCAATAAGCAACAAGCACACCCGGAAGAGAACCTTTCAGTTAAGAGCTGCATCGTCACTCATCTCATCAGCCTAGTCCAGGCTTACGCAGCACCTAAAGGGCCAGTGCTAAAAGGAACGGTGAGAGTGCCGAGTGCCCGCGGCCGCCCTGGCAGCACTGCTCTCCCAGCTTCTACCCGGCGTGGGGACCCAGCTGCAGGGCCATCTCGGTTCCAGCACAGACTTACTGCGCTGCTTGACTCTGCTTTGACAGCTGGGCAGCCCTAGAAAAGTTAGTGTTTTCTTCCTAATAGGGTTGAGCTTGGCTGGAATTTCAGTGGCAAATGGTATTAGAGCTTCTAGAGGTGGCACTCAAAATCCTTTACAATTTACTTAGTGCAAAGATTTTATTATCCAGTATTGTCAAATGTGATTTCAAAAAGTTGTAAATGGCATTTTCTCTATTTCAGTAACTGTTTTGACTTAGTAAAGGGAAGCCTTTGGAGGGTTGTGAATGGAAAAGTGAAACAAGCAGATTGATAGTTTGAAAGGTTGCTCAGTTTAGAAGAGAATAAAGGGGCAGCAGCAGAATCAGGGAGACCAGTAATCCAGGTGGGAGATGATGGACCAGGCGGTAGCAGTGGAGGCAGAGAGAAATGGTCAGATTCTGAAGCTTGAGCCAGAAGGATTGGATGTGAGGTGAGGGAGAATGAGAGCAATCAAGGGTATTGGGGCTTAGGTACTGATTGGGAGAAATTATTTATGAAACATATGCCTGATTAGGGACTTGTATCAGAACATATAATATAAAGAACTCCTACAACACATTAATCAGAAGACAACCCACTTCTGAAAACTAGGCAAAAGATTTGAACAGATACTACCAAAAAAAGATACATGAATGCCGGATGAGCCCATGAAAAGACGCTCAGCATCATTAGTCATTAGGAAAATACAAATTAAAATCACAATGATTTACCATTACGTACACACTAGGCTAAAACTAAAACAACTTACAGTACCACATGTTGGTCAGGATGTGGAGAAACTGGAATTCTCATATGTTGCTGATGGGAATGTAAAATGGTGCAGCCACTTTAGAAAATCTTTTGGCAGTTTCTTATAAAATTAAACATACACTGACCATATGACCCAGCAGTCCTACTCCCAGGTCGTTACCAAGTGAATTGAAAACCTGTTCACACAAAGACTTGTATGCAAATATTCATGGAAACTTTATTCACAATAACTCAAACTGGAAACCATCCAGATGTCCATGAACTGCTGAACAGATGAACAAACTGTGGTACATCCAGATCATGCACTACTCCTCGGCAATAAAAAGAATGTACTACCGATACGTGCAGGAACGCGAGTGAAACTCAAATGCATTATGCAAAGTAAAAGAGCCAGGCTCAAAAGTCTACATACCATATGATTTAGTTTAAATATAATTATAGAAAAACAAAGCTATAATGGCAGAAAGCACAACAGTGGTTGTCAGGGGCTGAGTGGAGGGGAGGGAAACACCTGCAAAGGGGCACAAGGAAACTTATTAGGGTGATGGAATGTTCTAGATCATGATTGTAGCAGTAGTTGCAGGACTGTATACCGTTGCCAAAATGCAATGAATTACAGGGTTAAAATTGGTTTTTAGTTGATTGACACTCAACTAACGCTGATGACAGTATTTACCATGATCATACACTGCTTTTCATGTCGTTTTTGTTTATCTTAATCTTCCAGCAGCCTTTGAGATCAGTGTCATTATCCCCACTTTACACAGAGTGAGACAAAATCTGAGTTGTTGAATGACTAGTCTGCAGCCACCCAGCCTGTAGTTAGTGAAACCAGTATGAAATCTTAGGTTTCCTGGCTTGTTTCCTCAACCCGAGCTGCCTTTTCCCCTGATCCTTAAATTATACGTGAGTTGCTGAGCTCGGGCTGCCGACTGCCGAATCCCCAGCCTTCCACTGTTGTGGGCTCGTTGGACAGATGCATGTGTCTCGCTGGAACCCAGCCACACCAGCGAGGTCTGGCTTATAAGGGCGCTGAGACGAGCACCCCCCCCCCAATTCCACGGAGGTGTTAAGGCCTTCAGGGACTTTCAGTAAGAGGTCAGATGAAGCAAAGTGACATTTTTCAGTATAATTGAGGAAAAGAGGATACAATTTGGAAAAAGAACATTTGAGATCCAAGTTTTGTGCCAAACTTAGCACATCAGTCTTTCACTATTGGAAAAAATTAAGAAGGACCATATGCAGTGTTTTAAAATGCATCCAGTCAAGTCTGTGCATCAGAGATTCTGCTCAATCCTGGGAATTCAGGGAAAGTCTAAGCCATTCAGTTAAAGGGGCCTGAAGCCTAGAGAGGGAAGCAGATGTGCGAACAAATGAATGCAGAACAGTGAAATGGAAACATACAGCTTGCACCCCAGCTGCTTATTCAAAGTCCTGCGGTATTTCATTCTAATCTGTGAAGGAGGCATCATCATCTCCTTTTAACATACGCAGTAATGGAGCTCAGAAAGGATGGATGCCCGTTTCAGTTGACCATCCCGGGGGAGAGTTGATGCTTTAAAGTGGCCGCCCTCTCTCCTGCATTCTCCCCTCTCTCCAGACATGTACTCCCTGTCTCCACATCCTGCCGCAGGTACCCTGGCTGGGGGGAGGCAGATCTCAGATCGAATGTTGTGCACAGCAGCAGGTGGGACATCCAGTATCAGCCCCTGGGGCCCTTAAGTCCTGGTGGTGCCAGCAGGCCTCAGAAAGAAAACACTGGACTCTGTCTACTCGGCCGTGTATTTCTTGTCTGAGAATGTGAAAAACGTCAAACTAGGTAAAGAAACGTCGTTTGGGCATGAAGGGTGTTATCTTGAATACAAGGTGGTGGTCTTCAGAGATGGAAGACATGCCCAATTAAATGCAATTCAGCAAAAAGTGTCCCGAAGCTCGTGCTGGGACCTCAAGCCTGTGATGGAGTTCGGGCCTCTGGGGCCTGGGGGGTGGGTCCAGCAGTACCCAGTGCAACGTGATTATAAAAGGCCCATTCAACACTCCTTTTAAATGCCTTGGACCATATCCTAGAAAGCAGTGTTGCTCAAGTAAAACTTTCCCATGTCAAATGTTCACAATGCTTGGTTGCTGGAAAATTCTGTAAAGAAATTTTACTGAAAATCAAACTCTTAGGGCAAAGGTCGTGACATTTGGCTGTCTGGCTCCAGAATGAAACAATCTTTTATTTTGTGTTCTCTTATTTATACTGGGTTAGAATGCTTCATTTTGAAATGTATTTGGTTGTAGATTTAAGTAAAAAAGGACAGAGAAAGAAAGAAAACAACCACTGATTGTTTTTTCCATGCTAGACAAGAAATTTGAAGGGGTATGACTTCTTCAGTTGTGTTGGTGGAATTTATCAGGTTTTCAGAAATCAGGGCAAGTATAATGCCTTAAAAATGATTAGGTTACTATTTTTGTAGACGTGAACTTTTGGAAGACTTTGCCTTGAAGTGATTCCTTTCTGATTCTTTTATCCTGTGTAAATTCTAACTCATACAACTCAGTATCTTGCCATCTCCATTTCCTGAGTAATTTCCTATTTTTATACTTATCTACACAATCCCAATTTTCTGTTCATGTGTTGTCTTAGTTTGCCAGCGCCGCAATAACAAGTACCAGAGACTGGTTGCTTTAAGAAGAATTTTTTGGCTCACGGTTTTGGGGGCCAGAAGTCCAAACTCAAGGTGTCCGCAGGCCGTGCCCTCTGAGGGCAGTAGATTCTGGCGGGCTCTTGTTGGTGACCCATCGCTCAGCCGCTTCCTCTGTCGCCTGCTGTCTCCTGTCTCCTTGTCACAGCTGTTGTCTAATTTCCTCTCCTTCTAAGCTCTCCCGTCGTAGTAGGTCAAGGCCCACCCCGGTTCAGCCTGGCCTCATCGTAATAGGACCTTTGAAGGCTCTATTTAGAAACAGGTTCCCAGCCACAGGTGTCCAGGCGTTAGGACTTGAACATGTCTTTGTTTGCAGGCATGATTCATTTCACAGCACATGCATTTTACATTTGGGGAAATAAACCGTGAGCTACTTGAGACATATAATGATATGCCTGGATTCAGAAGAAATCCCTACGAAGAGAGGAGGAATGCAGCACAGCCAAGAAGTGTGTCCGGCTCTCCTGACATCCTGCCCATTTCCCGCCCCGTCAAAACCCAGCGTGCAATGGTCAGATGGGATGGCGTGGCTGGGAACCCTACACCCACTCTCAAGGGCACACACGGGCTCCATGGCCACAGTTGCTCCTGTGAAAAGAGGTCTTGTAGAAAGTTCGTGTTTATTTCCTTGATAAATAAGAATGTTCTGGTTAACTGGCCCCTTAGCAGAAATGCCAGGGATATCAAATAGCTAAAGACAGCCTTTTGTGTTCTTTGAACAGAGGGTTGGGTGGGGACCCAGGGGCACAGCAGCTGACCCTGGCACAGCCTCACCGGCCTTCCGTGGAACTGGGAGGTGGCCGCCCTGACACCCTCTCGCTGCGCCCTCGCACAAAGCGTTGCAGGAAACTCGTGCACCTGGAGGGAAAGGCATGGCTGGGCTGAAAACTTCTTTGGGGAGGGATAGCTCAGCGATGACGGGTGATACTGTGGCCTGATTCACAAAAGCTGGTAGCTCCCACATGCTGGTTTTTGTCAATTGCAGCAATGAGGAGAATCTTAGACTGGCAAATGTAAAACAGAAGCATTTCATCTGAGAGAGGATCTCGGGGGTGGGGGTGAGTTTGCAGCCTCCATGGGGGCACCAAGCCAACCCCCGTTTTTTCCCCATCAGGTGAACGTCTTCAAAACGAGTTTCCTCCATTAGACTTTGACAGTTTCGTAAATCCAAAGAAAGACAAGAAATTTCAGTTTACAGTTTAGAAAGCTTGCCCTAAGACCCAGAAGAAATAAAACGATGCCTCTTCCTCAGCGGCCCTAGGATGGAGCCCTGCAGCCGTGAAGGGAGGGGACCCGGTGCAGAAGGAGCCTCTGCCCTGGAGAAGCAGGCCCTGTGCCTCCCAGGCCTCAGCGCGCTCCTTTGTGTCCATAATTCCAATACGACGAAGGCACTAAAATACAATCTCCTTGAGAACCAGCGCTGTGTCTCGTAATGGCTTCCTGTTGTGCAGCTTTTAAAAACGTTTGGTTGGAGTGTGACACACGTGGAAAGGCACCCAGGGTGTACGCTGGTGAGGCCATCACCCAGTTCACAGAAATGGAACAGCACTAGCTTGTGCTCGATTCGCCTCGACTTGTAGGGGAGGCACAGTCATGTGCTTCGTGTATGAAGGTGGTCCAGACCTCGCTTCTCACGACTGCCCTACGCCTTCTTATTCCAGCTGTCGTGGGGAATCCATGCTGAACGGCCATGGTCTCCGTGGTCTTAAGTCAGCAGCTATTAGCTGAAGCAATGAGTGAACATCTCAGGCAGCCAGCATGCAGAGTTCCAAGACAAGGAAGAAGGAACCCTAACTGCAATCTTGTTAGGCTTCCGGTTACCTTTGCTCAGTGCGCCTGTTTACTGTTAGCATGCCAGTGCAGGGTGAGAAGAGAAAGCTCTCTTCACTTACATGTCACTCTTTGGTCCAAATGTGAAGACCAGCTGTAAAAGTCCACTTCCCCTGGGTGCTAAGGGAGGCAGTCTTCACCAGCCTGGGATTTATGAGAGCTCGATTCTCGTCCTCTTCTGATGTGACCTGCTGGGCCACGAGGTTTGGGACAGAAGTTGACCGAATCTGCCATCTGTAAAGGGATGGAACTGGACAATTTCTAGTTTGTTCCTGCTCTCAGGTTCCAGTGGTGCATGTCTTTTAAGACAGCCAGCTGTAGTTAGGGGTGCAGTCTCTGACCGGGGAGCAGGTGAAAACAAAGCAGGGCACAGCAGTGGGGGGCCATTGGCATCAGCCCGTGGCTCTAATCAAGCTCAGCAGGCAGAAATGAATGCCTCAATCACATGTGACATATTGCTATGCCAAAGAGTAATTTAAAGATTAAAATCCATTCCTGGGCAATCATGTCCCTGTTCCAATTCGGCTCAACTGGCAGTATGGGGAGCCATTCATCTATTGCTCTAAGCCGTCTGTCAGCTTTCTTCCCCCCTTCCCCTTTACTGCACCCTCTTTCACTGCCAGTAGCAACTCAGACTGCACAGGGGCCATAACCTAGGCACGCCTTTCTCCTTTGCTCCCCACCTGCTGACCCAACAGCCTCCCACTTGGTGGGTAAAGGGTATGGGAATTGCAGGTGTGGTCGAGGTGAGATTCTGGCCCCATACCTTGAGCCCATCTCTGTCTGGGGAGGTGGACATTTATATATGCTCAGGAAGGGAAAGGCAATGCCAGTGCCCGGATTCCACATAGCAGTGAGAGATCCATGTGTGCCTAGAACACAACATGGGAAAAATTAGAAAGGAAGTAGTTGTGTTCCTGTTTTTTAAACACATTCTGGTGTGTGTTAGAGAGGACAGCTCATGGTGGTCATTTCTCCTAAGAAGCAATTTTCTGTCCATAACATCTATTTTTGTCATGATGACAGCTCACGCCTCTCTCCCCCTTGCCAACTTCCCCGCATCTTCCAGTTGCTGGCATTGTCCCCGCAGAGACACCCTTTAGTTTCTTTCTCATGTAGTTGCAGTTTCCTTTTCTCTTGCTTCTGCCCCAGAAGCAAGCTCCTGGCAAGGCCACTGAACAACTGAGGGATTTTACTTGTGTCCTGATCACCTGCACGTATATAAAGGAACCAAAATGCAATTTCCTTTATATAGTTTGATGATGCCTGAGGCACATGGTACTGAAGAATTTTAGAAGACTAGACCCATTTCCAGTGCTAGAATATGATTTCTGGGTTGTAATTACTTTGTACTGTGATAGTTTGAAATTTACCTTTCAGACTAAAGATTTTAATTTCTAATTTCAAACACCTATTAATGACAGTTGTCATGAAATAATCTCCCTTCTTAGAGAACCCAGAGGAAATGGGGTTCTTCCTTTTTAAAGATAGTTTTTAGGCATCAAGTTTATTTATGTAAGATATGTATCCTGAGTCTCTGTAAACAGCACTTACCCAAGTTATTTGTGTTTTAATTCTAAAAATAATCATCCTGAAAATTTAGCAATGAAAATCTAAACTAACTGGCCTGCAAGTAATGTTATATAGATTAGTTGATTCGGTTTGTAGGAAAAACAGTTGACTTTTAAAAATTCAGCAAGTGGATTTGATGAGAATATTTAGAAGAATAAAGAGATATGTATACCAAACACATATTTTCTTTTGCACTAGACTACTCTTACACAAAATCAGTTAGCACACGCCTTCTCTCTGACTCCTCTCAAGCATTGCCTTTCTGTTGACTTGTCAGAGTAGGAGGACACCTTATTTGGCTGCAGAGATCCTGAGTGGCCTGCCCAAGGTTATGTACACGTCAGCCCTGGAGCCACAGCTCCTGCGTTCCCAGGAGCCACACACCCAGAGCCGGAAGTGACCTTGGACCGACATACACGGTTTTCTGTTCCTCATGTCTCAATATTGGCTTAAGTTTTCACAAGAATTTATATTTGGAAAACAGTTCTGAAGAGGCAAGTACTTAAGTTCTCCTAACCCAGCAAAAGGGGCAAGAGTACAAAATAAGTGGTGTGGTTTTCAAAAAGGAAAATTAGGTTGCATCTGTGCAATTAGTGAACTGTGGCATTCTGCCTGTTGATGGGGAGTATGGGATGTCTAAAGATTTTTTAAATTAATTTTCATCCCTCCACCCATTACCAGTCTGTACATAACTACTACTCCCTTCATAAATAGAATCTATGAGTTCATTTCCAGTCTTCTACCCATTCCCCTAAATCCCCCCTCTACCAGCAGGTGATGGTCCACAGATAGCCATGACTGTTTAATAGAGAAACTCTCCAAAAGCAGCATTATTGTTTAATATGGGATGCTTCCTGCCACATTGTTGGCTGTCCTCTGGCAGAATTAGAGCATTTTATTGTTGTGGTGACATGTTCAAAATGACCCCATCATTTGTCATAGTCATTGTATTAGTCAGGGTTCTCTAGGGAAACAGAATCAACAGAAGATATCTGTTAATAGTATGAGATTTTTATAAGAGTCTCTCACATGACCATTGGGATGCACAAGTCCAGGTTCCACAGGCAGGCTGCAAACCAAGGGCTCCGATGAAAGTCCAATGAAGGTCCTTAATGGGTTTCCGGGCTGTCCAGAGACAAGCGGGGAAATTCTCCCTGAATGCTGAAATCACTTCCTCTTTTAAGGCATTCAACTGATTGGATAAAGTGTCACTCATTGCTGACAGCAATCTCCCTGGTTGATGTAGATGTAATCAGCCATCTATGCAGTAAACTCACTGATGACTAAAGCCCATAAATGTCTTTGTTTTACAATTAGCCCAGTGCTTGCTTGATCAAACAACTGGGCACAATTACCTGGCCAAGTTGGCACATTAGCCTAACCATCACAGTCATCAATTTCTATTGTCTTGAGATCTTGGATTTTAAAAAGTCATATTGCATTTTCTCTGTCTTGCTATGGTATGTGGTTCAAATATGACATCTCTAACGAGAGCATGACGGAGTATATTGTCTACTTTCTGGTTAGTTAGAAATCAAGATGTTTTAGAAATGCTCTTCTAGATTTCTGTGCAGTAGGGGTAAATATTTTGCCCTATCAGAGTCTTACTTCCTAAGTTTTGTGGAGGATATGAAGCCTTGTCAATGGCAGCTCATTCTGTCTGGCCCGTCTCTAAAAACATGGCTGGGGTGGCCATGCAAAGCTCCACGAAGGTATTCACTGTTTGGAGTCCCTCTGTCCCAGTGCACACTTGAAATAAAGTAAGACAAAGTAGTCCTTTAACCTCACAAGAAGACTGGGCTCCACTATTATGGAAGTAAAGCTTTTGTGATGGTAAATGATGCCGTCATCTGAAGTTTGGGAGACACACCAGGGAGTGGAAGACATACACAGTGGCCCTGAGAGTGCTGCTACACCCCCCCGCACTGCTCTCAG
The DNA here is from genome assembly GCA_026826555.1 of Tolypeutes matacus. NCBI lineage: Eukaryota > Metazoa > Chordata > Mammalia > Cingulata > Chlamyphoridae > Tolypeutes > Tolypeutes matacus. Next base: position 7,716,927 of record JAKSZT010000049.1, on the reverse strand, counting down.
AGGGGATCAGGGTAGATACTGACACGAGGTAGAGTACTCACAGCTCACGTGTACCTGGCCCCAGTGATTGGTGCAAGGGGTCGACATGCAATCCAGACCACACCAGTCAAGTCTTCCTTGGAATTTTTCGCACTAGAGTTTGGAGGGGGAAACCCTTTCCTCTTGTATCCTGTGTTCCTAAGCTTGTTCAGCTCTTCATTGGGATCTGTGAGCTACCTCAGTATCTTTTCCATCATCACCTTTTTGCTTAAATTAGTTCAAATTGGCTTCTGCTCACGTGCACTGGAGAAAATCCAGAGCTGGACACATTATCAAAAAGAGGACTTTATAATATCATTTTTAATGGCTGGTAGGTATCCTATTACATGCATATATTACAGATTTTTTTCAAGTAATCCTCTGTAATTGGACATTTTACTTGTTTAACATCTTCCTGTATCGTAAATAATGTTGGGATAATCATCCATATTCACAAGATGAACATGCACATCTCTGATTATTCTAATAGGTTGATCCTAAAACCATGTGCCATGCCTCTTAAAGCTTTTGATATATTATGGCCAGATTTCCCACCAAAGAGTTGTACTTAGTGGATATTTCCAACAGCAATTCATGAAAGTGTCTTGTTTTTTTCATGTTGTCACCAACTCTGTATACTATTCTATTTCTTTAATATCTTTCTCAATATTATAGGCAAAAAGTGCCAATTCATTGTTTCTTAGTTTGCACTTCTTGGGAAGAACAAGTCATTCTTCTAATGAAGCCCTGGATTTACATCCCCTTCAAGAGCCTCATGCAGGAGACACACTTTATCATTCCACTGCATGCTTCAATTTTGCACTTACTCACTCTTATCACTCTTATCAAAATGCTAACAGAGTTTCCTACCACCAAAAGTTTTCGTTAGAACATTACAATGCCTAAATTTGATGCAAAATACCAACAATTTTCTTTGTTCTGGAAAGAGGGGAAGAGAAATCCCCGAGTGAACATCCTGAGACATGCTAGCAGGTAGCAGGAGCATTTTTGTTTTGTTTCTATTCAGAATTAATGACCGAAGAAGACATGGGAAAACTCTTTCCCTGACCAGACTTCTTCTGACTCAGATTGCTCTCTCAGTTGTTGTCATGTGCCCACCATCTTTTGTCCTTTTTGTGTGGGATTAGAATGAACTTGGCTATCACAGAGGCACTCTTTTCAGTTCTACCACATCATCCTTGTCGGAAGAGTCTGCGATGCTTGTCTGCCCTGCTCCTCTGGCAGCCAGTTCCTCTCTTTTCCTCAGAAGCAGTTCCAAATAGAGTGTATTTGTTCTCATCTTTTTTCTCCCTTTCCATTAGAAACAGACTAAAACTAGCATTACATTGTCAGAAGTTAGACTTAGTGAACTCTGGGATTCTCTTCAAGAAACTCCATATGAAAAAAAAAAAGCTGTTTCTTGTAAAGCTTGGAAACATCCTTTAGAATATGTATGATTGACTTCTGTGCCCATTTTCAAGTGCCAAAAGGGTCTTATGTATGTATGTGGTATGAAGGTGATAAAGCCAATAGCTGATTTTTCACTACAGTGAAATCTGCTGCTTATTTTTCAGTGCAGGTCAAAAAAAGAAAATGAAAGAAGAGGGTGGGCAGCTATTTTTATTTTCAGATTAAATATATGTTGACATAGCTTCTAGTGGACTGAAAATTATATGTGCAGTTTCTTTTTTTTTTAATACAATAGGGTCTGTACTAATGTATCATTATTATTCATCTGGTGGGTAAAAAAGGATTGCATTAAGGCATGTTGATTTTTACTCTTTATCTCTATTAAAGTCAGTCTATTTTTTCAATAAATCTTAAATACATATATAGCCAAGTTCAACTCTATCCTTTCTCAGTTTTCCTTCACTTCTATTCCAGTGCTGTATACCAGACCGCTGTAATTCTCTGCGTGCATACCAGACCGCTGTAATTCTCTGACTAAAGCAGAGAAAATACTTAATTTATTTGAATAAGAAATTTTAGAGATTTTCAGAAGGAAGAAAACAATCTAAAGGGTATAGAAACAGTATGGTTTTTAGGAGATAACTTTTCTAATTTAAACTTGGGTCAAGCCACAGCCTCCCTGGACCTCAGTTTTCAAATGTAGAACACTAGAAGGACTGATTTTCCTCTAGGTCTCGTCTAGTTTTATGATTTTAGAAGATATTGGCAGGTAAGAAATAAGTAAATTTCTTTACTTCAAGCCTGTCTGGGGAGCCAGGCCCACGTCCTTCTTTCATGAACCGCTCTCCATTTTCCCTTCTTCTGAATTTTAACCTGCTTCCCCTCTAGCTCAGCATCCACTGATCAGGCCACACAGTAGTGTTCACAATGACCATTTCTGGAAGCCTACTCTGAGCCAAGCTGGGATTTTTGTTTTAAGAACTCTACTGGGATAGAACTAATAATACTGTACAATTCACCAATTTAAAGTGTACAATCCAGTGGTTTTTAGGATATTCACAGAGTTGTGTAGCCATCATCACTATCAATATTAGGACATTTTCATTATCTCAAAAAGATCCCCCGTGCCCTTTAGCTATCACTCCTTCATGCCCCATTTCCACCCCAGTTCTAAGCAGCCATTAATCCACTTTCTGTCTCCATAGATTTCCCTATTCTGGACATTTCATAGGAATGGAATCATATAACACATGGCCTTTTGAGTCTGGCTTCTTTCACTCAGCTTGATGTCTTCAAGGCCCATCCACGCTGTGCATGGATCAGAATTTCATTCCTTCTTACAGTTGAACAATATTCCACCATAAGGCTTTGCCATATTCTGTTAACCCACTCATGTGTTGATGGACCCTTGGCTCATTTTCCACTTTTTGGCTATCATTGATAATATCTCCTAAATATTCATGTACAAGTTTTTGTTAAACTTTTAAAATGGTATCTTGCCTAAAACCTCAGGAGTGGAGCTGCTCCGGGCTAAGTGGAGTGGGAGCCCGCTGCCTCGCCCGTCCCCGCTGCTTCCCCTCAACCCTCAGCTGCCTGAAGTGGAGAAACGGCCATGCTCCCTGAGTGCACGTGGTCACGGCCGTCCTCGTCATGTCCACGAGCCAGAGGTCCACATGCGCGGCCCACAGTCTGGGCGGCGCTGCCAGTGGCCACAGGGCCGGCCGCCCTATTTTAATACATCCTGTGAGGGCCGCAGTGATGGTATCAGGAGGCAGGCGCTTTGGCACTTCCTCAGTCCCGACCCCGTGGGGTTTCCGATAGGTGTGGAGAGGTGGGAACCTGTGGGTCCCCATTTCTGAGCTCTGTTGTCGAGTTGGTTCCTGCATATTCGCATCATTTTCCTGAAGCTAGACTTTGCTCTGGGATGGGCCTTGGTTCCCACATGACTCTACCCCTTCCTGGGTGGGCTTGGGCAAGTTACTTAGGATCCCATTTTCTCATGTGGAAAATGGGATAAAGTAAGTATACCCTGCACAGTGCCCATCACATTATTATTTTATTATTGTACGTTAATGAAACATATCCTATTAATTACAAGAAAATAAGAAGAATCAGTGTTTTCCAAAACTATATTAATATATATGGTCATCTAATCATTAAAAGACGGACCCATGAAAACTTTTTTTTTTTTACTTTGGATACTTTCCTTTTGAATTTCAAGTGAGTTGTCTTTCTCAGAAATGTACCATTATATACATAGGGTGTGCTACTTGCATTTTCCTTTCAGTACAATGTGCCATTATAAAATCAGATATTATATGGTCAGAGTTTGAGTAGATTTTATTATCTATTGATAACTAAACCCCAGGGTTTTCAGAGGTTTTAGAAACACCTTCCTGTCCCTCTTAGCCAAATACAAACTGGAGTTATAAAAATCAAACTTTCTCTGTGGCAACAATGAAAATCACTCTCCTTAAAAAAAAAATTTTAATTTAAATACTAGGTGCAATATTAGGAAACAATTTCACAAATCCCATTCTAAGATCATACAAACCAGAAGTGAATTTTATATAACCAAGGACATTTCTAAAACCCCAATGCCATTTTCTACCTGGCTATAACTTTCGGCATTCCTAGTTGGCAAATACAAAATTGGGTCCTGTTTATGAATATGCCCACGGTACATTGAGTTGGGTGGCCCTTTCCCCATCGGCCCCACCGAGAATTGTATTCTCCAGTTATTTCTGACGGTCCGCAGTGGGTGCTTCTATGTAGCCATAAATCCGCCTGTCAGCTGCTGTTATTCCTGAGCATCTGCTGCATCGTCCCCCACCCCACACCCCAGTCCTGCTTTCCCTGTTTCTGCCTGGGAAGCCGCTTACAGGGGCGGTCTTGAGGCCCTGCCTAACGGTGCCGTGGAGAGCAGGCTGACGGCTGTGCCGAGGATGCTGCTGAAGCTGCCAGTCCTCGGATACCAGGGCTGATTTTTCACAGAGGCAGGGACTGGCTCAGTCTTGTCACCTGGGTCCCCAAACAATTCTGAGCATGTGCTGCTTCAAGCTTTTGTCCCCCCCCCCACCCACACACACAATCTCACAGTCTCTGACAAAGGCAGTTCAGCCCACTTACGGCCCCTAGTTCATTAGCCCGAGCACAGCTGAGGGAGCCAGGTAAGCTGAGTCCATATCACCCTCTACCCTCCTTTCCTCTCTTCCCTGCCCCACCAGAAAAGAAAGTCCCAGAGCTCATCGGGCAATGATGACAAATATTTGGTAGGGGCAGGAGGCAGGAAGAGGAGGTGTTTTATGCACAAGCAATATCTGGATCCAAAACCGGACAGCCAGGTGCCCTGTTGTCCAGCCGCCAGCCCTTGTTCAGCCATGTCATGAGGACAGCCTGACAGTGGAGCACAGAGGCCGTCAGGTCTCGGCTGAACGTCCCATTGAGGATTTAAACTCAGACCATCCTGCAGGAAGCAAGAGCCAAGGCCACCTCCCTGGGTGACTTCCCAATGCTAGTTGGGAGTCCAGAATGAGGTATTCTCCAGTAGCCTCGTCCAGCGAATCGCCCTTTCCCATCCTTAAAGGAGGCCCGGCCTTCCTAAGCACACGGAGCTGTGGCCTCCTCCCCTCTCCCACTCCTCTTCCAGTTTCGCCCACAGGTTGGTCAGCAGCATCTCATTTCCCATGGTGTCCTGAAGCATCCTCTCCATTGCGATTGTAAAAAAAGATTTATTAGGGATAGCCTTCCTCAGGCACATTAATGAAATCCAGATTCTGTTTGTTTCATACAGACAGACAGATGTGCAGTGTTTGGTGCTGCTTTCAGATGAGCAAGGCTGTTTACACAGAATGTTCCCAAGACCACCCAACTCATTTCCCACGTGGTCTCCAGCGTCTTCCAAACCCTGGCCTCCAGAGAAAAAGAAAAAATTTGATAACTCAGCGTCCCACCCAGTGATGAAGACATGACTCAAGGCCAAAGGCATTTGCCAGCCTGCACTGCCAGTCAGCTTGCCCGCGTCAAACCAGCTGTCTTCACCTCCTCGGGAAGCATCCTGCTTTCTGACCTTTCTCCATTACTCACGTCTAATTAGATCCACGGGGAGGTGTGTGCAAAGGCTAGAAATCAAAAAAGTAGTAACAGTGGATGGAACACTTCATGGTTACCCCTCCTCCAGCCTTTCAGTATATTTCCCATCAACTGCCTTTTCTTCCTAGCTATATAGTGTGTCTAAAGATCTCAAGAATACTTTTTTGCACAGTTTGCTGTACCATTCAGTGTTTTAGGATATAGCCTTCTGTTTGCTCCTTGCGTTAACTCTGAGAAGCGGATAAGGCAAGTAATGGTACCTGCGTTTTCCAGGTGATGTAAATGAGAAATCAGGTGAGTTGCTAAGGAATCTCAGTGAGTTATTGGTAAAGCCAGCTTTGTTATGGCTGATCATAATCCTATATTTTCTTTGTCCTGTGACGGTCACGTTTAGTCTGAGGTTGTTTTGAGTTACGTGGACGCATGGCTGCATTATAGATGTGTATTAAACACGCGACGTTACATTGCCATCAGGTTTACCAAGATGTCAGGATACATCTAAGCCTTTTCTTCCTAAGCCCAGTGACTTGTATAAAAACTGGAGCTAATATTCCAGTTTTCTTCTGCAAATACAGATACAGTTCAGTTATAGGGACGTCTGGGGATAATTCTCATGACGAAAATAAAAGCAGAGCTTGATAGAGCAGAAGCAGCATTGAATAAAAGCAGACGGGCCAGTTATGGCCTCGACATTCATTCACCCACACCTCAGAAAAGAGACGAAGAGCCACTCAGCAAACAGTTTCAGGGCCTCATTTAATTCAGCCTCATGACAACTGGCAGGGATTATGTCCCCATTTTACAAAGAGGGGCCAATATCAGGGGTGGGAAGAAAGGGGCGTGGAGGGTCTGGGCCTTGTTTTGTCAGCACTTGAGGTTTCTTTCTAGAGAGGAGGCCCTGCCCAACTCTCAGGAACCTGTCACAAGACGCAGTGAGCGGAAGCAGCAGTGCCAGGGCGCAGTGCGCTGTGCTCACGGGCCTTCCTGCACCTGGAGCCCGTCGGGGGGCCAGCGGTGGTGGGCGAGGTTTGGGTGCCAGTTGATGATGCAAGTAGATCTTAATTTGCATGTGAATAGATGCTGGTGGTTTGACGGGCACAGATGTGGCACAAAGTCACCTGGGAGGAGCCGGGGTCCCGAAGCTCGAGGATGATAGCGGGAGTGGCGTGGCCAAGGCTGCAGGCTCACAACAGGCGCGGGCCCATCTGCACCGCCTCAGCCCGTGGCCTGGAGCGGGATAGACAGGCAGCCTTTAGGGGCCCCCAGACCTCCAGACTCCAAACCTGCATTTTCCTGACATCCTCAGGGGATTCCTGTGCAGAACTTGCAGGAATGTGGCAGGCAGCCAGACGGCAGGGCCATGGGCTAGACCGAGCAGAGGCTGGGGAGGATTGAGCAGTGCGAGGAGGTGGCGGCCTGGCCCTGGCCCCCGTCCCAACACTTCCCAGCCACGGGACAGGGGGCAAAGGGACGGCCGTGGGGGCGTACACAGCCCCTGCCGCCTCGGGGGACTTCGTTAGGGCCAGTGAGCAGAGCCAAGCACCTCCCTGGTGCTCAACAAATGGTCCGTAAATGATGCTGAGTCAGGCTGGCCCCAGCCTTGCAGGGGCCCACGGCAAGAGTGGAAACGCAGCGGCACATGGTGGGTGCCTAAAGGACTAGCATTTTATGACTTCGTAGCTTTGTCTGGGCTGGGCCCCTGAGTGACTGGGGGCCAGGGCCTGGGCCTGGTGGGGGTCCATGGTGAGGCAGGACCCAGCCTCCAGGCACCCCCCTCCAGCCCCTCTTTTCCAACTCCGATGCCTCCCAGGCTGTATGCACCAGCAGAGGAGAGAGGGAGTGGGGTTATCTGGGACCCGGCAGCTGGCACGCCTGCTCTGTTGACTGAGCTTGGCTGGCTTAGTTTCCTCAAGCTGCCGGAACGAAGTGTGGCTAACTCGGTGCCTTAAAACAACAGCAGTTGGATGCCCCGGAGGTCCAGCATCAAGGTGTGGCAGAGCCGTGCCCCCTCTGAAAGCTGTAGCCGAGAGTGCGGCCTTGCGTGCAGCAGCACGGCTGGCCGGAGCCCCCTTGGCGGTCCGTGGCCTGCAGGTGCATCAGCCCCGCCTCTGCCTCTGTGGTCCCGAGGCCCTCTCCTCTGTCCACGTCTGTTTGTCTGTCTCTCCCTCCCTTATAAAGACAGCAGTCATACTGGATTAGGGCCCACCAGCTCCAGTGTGGGCACTTTTTAAATTAAGTCCACCTCCAATGACCCAATTTCCAAATTACATCACATTCTCAAGGTACCAGGGGCTAGAACTTGAATGTACCTTTGTGAGGAACACGATTCGATCCGTAACAGGCCAACTTGAAAATCCCCCTTTGTCTGGTTGCCCAGGACTGTCCTTTTCTCCATCACCTCCTCCTCCGGCCACACACTGAGCTCTGCATCCTCCAGCTGTTGCTGAGTGGAGAGAGTCAGATCAGCACACAAGTCCCGTTACCTCATTCTGGTATGGAACTTTCCAAAAACTTTTTTGTAAGACCAAAAAAAACCCACGCCATTGTGTTCCGGCATTTGGGATATGCAGGCACAGCTGGCCTGGGTCTCGGGACAGCTCTGCGCATTGCTAGGACAAACTGGGCTTCGCTCCGCAGGCGCGGGCATCTTGAGGCATATTTTGAGCAGAGAAGTTACACAATGAGGCATGAACCAAAAAAAAAATAAAATTAAATTAAATTAAAAAAATGAGGCATGAACCGTTGGCTCCAGATCCAGGCTGGTGCCAAGAAGCCGCGTGTATTCCAGAGGTCGAGTCCCTCACAGCCAGGGCTGCTGCCCATTGGTCACTTCTGTCCCTGGGCTCTTCCTAATTGCCCTCCCAGCCCCTGGCAATCTTAAAACACACTCACGAGAGCTGGTCCAAGATTGTGTTACTTTGAGCAGCAAGGGTTTTATTTGTTATTTTTTAAAGTTGTTTTATAAATCTTCCCTGGGATATTTAGAAAAAAAGAAGGATGTGGAGAAAGTGCTCCTTCAAGAAACAGTCGACACTGGTAAAATACAGTAGCCTACATTTTGAAACAGATTTTACTGAGTATTTTTGGGTCATTCAGCTTATTTGTCCTTCTGCTTCATGACCTAAAAACAAAATTTAAACCGAAACAAGCCCATACTAGGGTTCAAGCAGAAGGATATCCTGCTTCAAGATCTCAAACAAAGTTCATGTAAAGCAAAGTCACTGTATCTGTTTCTAAACCGAGTTTCCTCTTTCCTAGTGTCTCACTGAATGGAAGTGAAGGTCTGTCTCCTCTCCCTCCATTTGCCTCTGACCCTCCATTATTCCTGCTAGCCTTTCACTTCTTCACATCATCATGGTCCCTCCTGACCCAGCACCACCTTATTTGTCATCAGGAAAAGAGCCTTCCTCTGTTGGGTGGGGATTACTCTCAGCTAACCGGCACCCTCTTGGAGCCGGGTGGAGGGTGCTGACCACTGGAGCAGGCAAGGCAGTAAATCATTGTCTTTAAACAGAAAAGGCTGTTTTGTCTTCCATCGAGTCCTGTCAAGGCTGTGAAGTGAGGCACGCCAAAGTCAGGAAATGCAAAATGTGCATGGACTTACTCCCAAACACGCTAGATTGGACAAGGTACTGTTTTAACCCCCCTGGTTAAAATGCTAGTTTAAGTTTTTAAAAAAATATTGCAGAGGCTGTTGGAGGATTACGTTAATAAAATAATAGTCATGATGATAAAGCGACATGGCTTGTGTGTGAATCACTCCAGCACCACAGGGGGAGACCTGGAGTTTCCAGCCTCCCCGCCTCCTGAGTTCCTCAAGCCAGCTTCAGCCCTGTCCCTCTCCATCTAGCTTCACAGATGTGTTCTCATATGTGCTTGTTTATATTTTTAATTTTTTCTCTATCTCCCATTGGGCAGTAAGCCCTTTCAAGGGTGGATACAGCTGATGGCAGAGCTTAAAGCAAGAGAAACCAAGTGTCTAAAGTGGGAGAGTGGACAGATACACGGCGCTAATGTGGCCGAGATGAGGCAGCGTGGCCCAGCAGACGCTGGATGCCACCACACACCAGCCTGGGGCCCGGGTTTGAGGAAAACAAGGTGCAGCGCGGCAGGGGCTTTCACTCGGTGGCAGTGGCTGCAGTCCCAGAAAGCTTCAGTTGGATGTGGTTTGTTAACGTGTGGGACCGCCGGCGTCTTATCAGAGCACACAGCAGGGCTGGGGCATTGGGGGAGAGCCTCCTGGAAGTGAGGAGCTGGGAACCGAGTCTTGCAGAACGTGTAAGGGAGATGGAGAAGTGGTCATTCCGTGGCCAGACTGCGACCCGGGGGGGGGAGTCGGGCACGCCAGGGCTCTGCGTGCAGCCAGTGGTGAGCTGTGCCCGAGTAATTAAGCACGAGTGAAACAAAGTGTATGAACGTTGACTTCTGTAAATTAAAGTGGTTTCTCGGCCAAGGCTCTTATGTTTACAAGTAGTGGGAACCTATTTTAAATTAACCTTAAGCTAAAATGGTGGGTTTACAGAAAGGAACTGGGGTATCTGATGATCCCCAAGATGGAATGCAGCGGGCATGGAAAGATGTTAGGAAGCCAAGCGTCCTGTCTCATGTTGTCCCGCGGATCTTCTACTGCCATCTTGTGAGGTGGTTTCAGCAAGGCTGGCTCCTTCTGTAAAGACGGTTAAGTGGCTTTGGGGGATTACCAGCAGGACTCTGAGCAGGGCTGATATGGACAAAAGTGAGTCAGCATCATCTCCAGGGGGCTGGAAGCAGCAAACAGCAATGAGAGACGTTAGGGGAACTTGTGGGCCACTTGAAAGCACCAGACTCTGTGGCACGGCATCTGGAGGGGCAAGGCTGTCCCTGAGAAACTGCCAAGTAGCACCCAGATGAGCTCGCTTTTAGCCAAGGCTCTAGCCGCAATTGCCCACGTCAGAGCGCATTCACCTGGCAGTGGAAAGATATGGCTCCTCCTTAACCACGGCCTCGTGGGCAGGTCGTGGCTGGGACCCCTGATCCCGGAGCACATGGCGTGCCCGTGTTAATGTGTTGAGTGAATCGGGCAAAGAATAAATCGCAAAAACCAGTATTAGGAAACTCACATAGATGTGCAAGTTTCTTTAAAACTCAAGGTAAATGGTGAGGAGACAGGGCATCCTTTACTTGCCAGGAGCTGTGACATGAGCCAGGCAGTCTGACCCCAGAGCCCATGGGACACCAGCACTGCCTGTTCACATAGTCTCCAGCTCACAACTTTCTCCCCATAAGGTTGGAAGAGTGAGTTTCAAAACAAAAAGGATCCTAGAGGCAAATGATGTTTTTAAGTGAACAGGAAACCAGAAGGAAGTTCAGTCCATTTCAAGGGAGGAAAACATGAACATGATACTTTCAAACTTTTCTGTTTCTTTTTTTCTTGGTAGCAGAACTTTTATTTCTAAACAAGATCTTGCGTGGAATCCAATCACTGTAACAGATACAGGTGGGGTTGCTCTTGCCGAGGTGAGGGGTGAGGGGCAGGTAGGAGGGCCATAGCAGCTGGGCTGCCCATCCCCTCCAGGCAGCCGAAGGGACAGAGTGAGAAGAAAATGGGAGAAAGGAGCCAATTCGCCTGTGCTCGTTTTTGGACTGGGTATCGAATGTTCAGAACTTAAAGAAAAAATTGAGCATTTGTGCCATTTTAATTAGAGGCTCTCCAGTTTGGCCATGAACACTTAGAAGGAACAGCTTCTGTTTTGCGGCGCTGCCCATGCTTTAGTACCAATGACCTCATTGAGCCCAGAAGAGCAGACGGGGGGGGGGGTCAGGATGAAAAAGGGGGGAAAGTTGTCACCTGTGCAGGCTGCGAAGCATGAGAAAGGTTTTGAGCACATCGGTGTGAAGCAAGTTGCTCTCACTTTGGAAATGAATAGCCTAGAGAGACCTTCTTTGGTTTGTTTGTTTTCTTTACTTTTCCCCCTCTGGTTCCTCAAAAGGACAGGATATTCAGAATATTTATCCTTCCTCGGTGATGTTTTTTCCTAAACATTATCTAAACAGTTCAGATTCTCTGTGTGGGGCTCCAGTGCACCTGCTGGCCTGTTTGGGTGTACTCTGTTTAGTACCTGGGGACCAGGTTACCTACGGTAGTAATTTCCAGAATATTTCTTCCAAGATGCTTGGACTAAATGTCAGAGATTTCCTTTGCTGGGTAAACAAATCCTCCCCTCCCCTATCAGCAATTCTACCAAGATGTTGAATTCTCCAGGCCAGCCTCAGCCTAGTCATTCATTCATGTATGTGAATTTCAGCACCTGGAATCTCACTTCTTCGTGTGAGTCTCGGCCATGCACTTTGTGCTTCTTTCCTCTAGGAATATGGGGGGGGGGGGCAGCCTAAGGTGGGGTCAGGCAAATCTGGGATTGACCTGGACTCCACCTCCTAGCTGGGCCTCTTCAGGCAAGCTACTTAGACTTGGTGCCTCAGTTCCCTCATTTGCAAATTGGGGTTTGGATAATACCTGCTGAACCTTAGAGAAACAGAAATTTCCATTCATATGCAAACTCATCTAGAGCACAGAAAAACGCTAAAGAGCTACCCCACTCGAGTTATGAAGCTGCCATAATTTTGCTTTAAAATTCCACAAAAGTGGTGAAAGAAAACTGTAGGCCAGTCTTACTTATGAACTTAGATGAGCAAACCCAAATAAAATGTTATTGAATCAAAATTAATGACGTTTTAAAATAATACACCAAACCTAGGAATATAGGTTGCTTTTGAATCATTAGGAAAATATCTTGGTTAAACACAGTGATTGACTGTGTAGGATGAACTGCATTCCCTCCTGACACACTGTTGGGCTGAGAGGAAAGACATACACGAGGTGTATTCCTATAAGGACAGAAAGGAGTTGGTGGACAAGAGATGTCAGTGCTTTACAGAAGGGTGCTGACTCCAGATAGAGAAGGTGAAAATCGAAATGCCTGTGGGGGGAGAAAGATTCGTGTCCCAGAAGTCCTAGGAGGCTTAGGAGTTTGAGCCACCAGGTCCTTAGAAGGTGGAGTGGAGTAAGGACTGAAACAGCAGGACTGGTGAAAAGCCCGTAAATGGAGAAGTTGGTTTCCACATCCCAGCAGGAGACAGAGGTTTATTAAACCAGGGGCACTCCTGGCTCCAGTGCCCAGCAGAGGACTGAGAGGTGGCCGTTCCCGGAAGAAGAAAGGGAGGGAGGGGGAATGAGGACATTTGAGGCTAATGAAGCAGAAGAATGTGGAAACTGACCTTCACTTATGTGAATGGAGGGTAGGAGAAAAATGACAGGAAAAAAGAAACAACTCAACCAACGGTGTTGGGGCAACCAATGGTTATATGCACGTGGAAGCTGTAAATCCCAGACTCATTAAAGACAAGTCTGCTATTGAAAACATGTTTAGGAACTTGAAAGAAGCAAGGCCTTCTTAAAGATGAGCCAGTCCTCAGTCGCTGACTCTGATTCAGCACGTTGTTTAGCTTCCTGACCCTTGGCGCTTTGTGTCTTTACTTTTAATCTATAAAATGGCCATAATAGTAGAGTCATTGTGAAATTTGCTTGGATCTGCCAGAGTATTGGTCTCACTTGTAACTTTTTTTTTTTTTTTAAGATTTATTTAATTTATTTTTATTTATTCCCCTCCTTTATTCCACTGCTTGTGCTCGCTGTGTCTATTTTGCTATGTGTTTTCCTGTGTCTGCTTGTCTGCCTTTGTTGCGTCATCTTGCTGCACCAGCTCACTGTGCCGCAGGCTGGCTTGCCTTCACCAGGAGGCCCCAGGAACTGAACCCAGGGCCTCCCATATGGTAAACGGGAGCTCAACTAATTGAGCCACAGCCGCTTCCTATCACTTGTTACTTAAACATTGTGATTTAGTAGTTGTATCTGATGCTGCTGCCCCAGTCCTCTGGAGTACTGAATATTTTCTTTTCCAGCTGCTACTAACAACTTATTTGAGTCTGATGTGCAGAAATTCTCCTACATCTCAGCACCTCTAGAAGTGACAGGAAAATGTTCTCCTTTGACATTTTGGACAAGCTCTCAGTGCAACTGCTTATGAATATATGATTGTATATGCCAGTGTACAAACAGTAAAAAGATCAGCGAATTCTGAGTATCCTTTGATTCTGAAAGCAGTCCCATAAAAAGAAATTTACCAGTTTCGTCTAAAGTAGTGGGCTGCTTCCCAGATGCGCTTCCATGGCAAGGCTGGGCCTTCGTGTATTCTCCCCGATGCTCTGCAGTGACCACTTTACCAAATAGAAGGAAAAACACTTTGCTGTCTTTTTTTTTTCCTTCTGGTGAGCAGGAAGGTAGAAAAACAAAAACCGCTTCATTGGGGAAACTGTCCTATTGGGTGATTCTTTTTCCTCTTCGCAAATGACCAGTTCCATGACAAAGGAACTCTGTAAAGGCCTAGAGGGAGACTCCCTGGCAAATGACAGCATCTGATTCAAGCCAGCCCAAGAAAATTCCCAAGGGACTGCATTGGCTTCACCTGGAAGGTGAAGGCTGGACCCAGCCTCAGGTGTAGCTGGTGTAAGCTGGGAAGGCAGGACCCCATCTGGACCTATGGGGAGAGGGTGTCTTTGCCAGAGTCGGGGGGGAAGGTGCTAGACGGACAAGTACTGACAACCAGTGCAGCCCCTGGTAACCCGTATCCTAGGGTCTGACTCTATGTGTTTGCTATTCTAATTATTTCATATCAGTGAGATCATACAATATTTGTTCTTTTGTGTCTGGTTTATGTCACTTAACACGACGTCTTCAAGATTCATCCACATTGTCTCATGTGTCAGAACATCTTTCCTTTTTACGACTGAATATTATTCCACCGTCTGTATATACCACATTTTGTTTATCCATTCATCTGTTGATGGACCCTTGGGTTGTTTGCATCTTTCAGCATTTGTGAATAGTACCGTTGGGAATGTCTGTGTGCAAATATCTGTTCAAGTCCCTGCTTTCAATTCTTTTGGGTATATACCTAGAAGTGGGATTGCCAGGTCATGTGGTAGTTCTATACTTAACTTTCTGAGGAACCGCCAAACTGTCTTGCACAGTGGCTGCACCATTTTACATGCAACAAGGAACGAGTAAGTGTTCGCATTTCTCCACATTCTTTCCAACACCTTTTTTCCATTTTTCGAATAGTAGCCATTCTAGTGGGTGTGAACTGGTTTTGATTTGCATTTCCCTCACAACTAATGATGTTGAACATCTTTTCATATAGCTTTGGAGACATGTCTATTCAAATCTTTTGCCAATTTTTTAATTGGTTTGTTTGTCTTTTTGCTATTTAGTTGTAGGATTTCTTTATATATTCTGATATTAAACCCTTACCAGATATATGGTTTCCAAACATTTTCTCCCATTCTGTAGGTTGTCTTTTTACTTTCATGAGGAACTCCTTTAATGCACAAGAGTTTTTAATTTTGTAGAGGTCCTGTTTGTCTTTTGTTTCTTTTATTGCTCATGCTTCCTGAAGTTTTTGCTCCAAAATTAGGTTCAATGGGCCCCTCTCCCCCGCTGCATCCCCGCTGCAGCTTCTGGAAGGCTCCGGCTCTAGCATAGCCGTGGGAGACTGGCTCTTGGTAACCCTGGGCAACCGTGGATCTGGACTTGCACCGCGGGCTGGGTTTGTAAAGTGCAATCCAGCTACTAACTGGGTAGCGGGGAGAAATGTGCCTCACAGATTTTCCTGTGCAGTGCAATATTATCTTTCTCTTTTCTTTCTCCTAGAATGACCAATCCCTGGGGGAGATGCAGATAATTGGAGGCGAGGATCTTTCCGCACTGGCTGGAAAGGTTTGTTCAAGTACCTTTGCTGGTGCCTGTTGATGGCCTTTATTTCCGGTCAGCACTCACAGCAATTTCAGACACTCCCCAGGACTTACTAAGTCCAGCCAATGGCTGTGTGAGACTCTGGCACCATGTCCCCCTCACGAAACACCTGCCTTGGCCCGTCTTTCCTCTCCAAGCTCCCTTCCCATCTTACTTCACACACCTTCAGGAAACCCCTTGGCACGTTGTTTTGTCCCATGTCTCCTCGCCTTTACAGGGACCTCCTGAAAAGGAAGCTTTTCCCTTTCCTTGTCTAGTTTTTAGTTCGCATCTATGCCTTAGCACCTAGGCAGTTCCATCTTCTGGAAGACACTTAAATAGGTTTGTTGAAATGAACAAAATTTGGGGTGGGGGGGATAAGAAGAAAGGGCTTCTTGAGACCGCTTTTTTCCATGTCCTTCCTTATTTGTCCACTGAAAAGAAAGTAACTCATTCGATTACGGGGACAACACCTCCGATTTTAACTTGGAGTTCCAAATCCTTTGCCAATACTTAGTAAGTGAAAAGACTGGATTCTGATGTAAATACACAAACTGGAAGGAAGAACGGTTTGATAAAGAAGATGATCTTTGTGGAATGTGATCTGAAATTCAGGCTTTGCCGTGAATGATAGCGTCGTGAAATTTGTTTTTGTTTAGCTGCACCGAGAGAGATCCCTTATTCACTGTCTCTGCACCACTTCAGCTTTCTAAGTAAAATGGATCGGTCTCTTACAAGAGCTTTAGCTGTCATTTTTGTGGTGTTATGGTTATGCAATATCCCCATGGGGAAGGGGAGTTGCAGTCACCTTTAATAAAACTACGGATAATAACATCAGGACACGCCGGAGCCCCGAGGACTCTGACTGTAAAGCAGCTTGCCGCTTCTGTTCTGAAGACGTCGTGGCGGGATCCAGTGTTGAACTGCTATCGAATCATCAGTTGTGCCCCACAGAAATTGGGATTTACTTATTGGTGTGAATACATCGCTAGGCCGCCATTTGATGTTACTACAGCAGTGCATAAAATACCATCCTAGAAAGTTAAAAGAATCAGTTTCCAGAAATTCATAACTTTTAACCACCCCACGTCGGCCTTTAAATGACAGATCACTGTACTGTTTTATTGTGTGATGTTGCCTTATAAATGCATCACACAACAGAAATATTTTACCTTGTGTTTTTGCTCCGGGGTCTGTCACAGTGATGACTCTAAAGGTTCCACATGGATGCCAAGAAGACCTTGCACGTGGAATTGTGGCCCTTCTCTCCTTCCTGCTAGAAGGATCTCCTCCTTTCCTTTTAAAGTAATTTCCCCTTAAGTGAGCACCAGCCATTCCGATTCATTATGAGAAGGAGAGGCTGAGGAAAGGGTAGCTTCTTCCTGGGGAGGAGTGAGCAGAAGGCTGAAGGGGCTGCCTCACTGCCTCCCTCCTATGATCACGCCAGAGACGTGCACAGCAAAGGAGGCTTGTGCAGGTGCAGGTGGGAGTGGCGGGAACCAGCTGCAGGAAGCACAAGCTGGAGTACCAGACAGATTCTTCCTCCAGGTTTCCAGGGGCTCATCAGGGGCGTCTCTACACTCTGTGTCCACACATGCATTTCTATAGACTCGTAGAGGTATGCCATGTACAGCCCGTTGGGCCCAGAAGGCTGTGCATAAATATTTCCAGGTGAATAAACACTGATGAGCCAGGTTCTCAGCCTTCACAACACCTGGAAGGATCAAGATTCTGCCTCCTGGGCTGCCAGGGCCCACAACAGAAGGGGGTCCTGGGGTGCCGGGGTAGCCCACGCTACCTGCTCTCCCCCGTCTTCAGGCTGCCTCTTCCCCTCCTCTCTGGGGGCACCCGAGTCCAGACCCTCGCTGCTCTCGGCGTGGTCGAGGGCAGGGTCGGCAAACAAAGTATCTGGGGCTTTATGCACCTTACAGTCTGTCCCTGCGCTGCTAGTGTGAAAGCAGCCGGAGGTGACAGGAAGCAAACGGCTGCATCTTGTTCCCATCAAGCTTTATTTATAAAAGCAGGCAGCAGGCCAGATTTGGCCCATGGGCTGTAATGTGCTGACCCTGCAACGCCAGCACCACCGGGGGCCTTGTCAGAAAATCAGAGTCCCAGGCCCCACCCCAGACAAGCCGATTTCTAGGCCCGTCAACATTTGAGAAGCTGGAGCCTTCGGGCGAGGCCCCTCTGAGCTGCTGGGACAGCCTGACTCTGTTCCCTGAACTTCACTTAGCTTTTGCTACCTTCCAAACCATTCTTCCCAGTGCAGCCAGAGGGGATCTACAGTGCAGATCGGGTTGCCTCACTTGTCAGTGGCCTCTCAACCAGATTTAGGGGGGGAAATACAGGACACCCAGTTAAAATTGAATGTCAAGTAAACTATGAATACAATTAGTGTAAGTATGCCCTGTGTAATATTTAGTATAAGCACCCAGCAGTTAGTGGGTATATTTTTAATGGTTGTAGAAGAAAGTCTGAAACGGCAATAAATATCAGCATTGGATGGAAGGGTGCTTACAGGTCTCCTTCTCATGTAGCCCCCGGACGAATTCCCCGCCCACCCACCAATTCACGCTTATGTTACATTTATTGATCAGAGGCAGGCCCTCTGCCAGGAGCTCTCACACACCTCCTCACCCTCAGAGAAGAGCTGCAGGTCTTTCCACACAAGACTCTTTCCCTGGGCTTAAGGAGATCTAAAGGAGGAAGCATTCACTGTAGCAGGGTGAGAACGTACTTGGGACACAGAGGAAGGGGAAGGGCAGAGGGAATGGGGAGGACGGGAGCAAAGGCAGGGGACAAGTAGTGGACTGGTTTGATGGAAGGAAATTAACAAGAGGAGGGAAACAATAAGGAAAAACTGATAATGTAGGTTGAGTTTGGTTTGAAGAATGCACTGAATGTTTCAGTAAAGAGTTTAAGCTTGCTCAGAAAAGCAAAGAGGAGCCGTTTGGGTGCAGGAGCTGTCATAAGCCGTATGTGTTAGGAGAGTGCCCTGAATGTAGGGTGGAACTTGCTGAAAGATAGACGGGCGAGAGACTCCAGCTGGGAAACCAGTTCTGAGGCAGTGTGGGTTGAGCAGGCCTGAGCCCTGGAGCTGGGTGGGCAGAGCAGGGTGAGGGGGCAGGGATGGCGCATCAAAAGGAGCCACGGCGGAGTTAAACGACTAGGCCAAGGCTGGAAGGGAGCCCTTCAAAGGCACTCTCTGGAAAAGCTCTTTGGGACACAGGAAACGGTTCTCCGGCTCCCTGAGCTCAGGACCAGGCCGCTCTCCAGCGGGTGAAGACGTGGGAGTTAAAAACGCTTAGGAAAGGGAGAGTCCCCACAGCCCTAGGCGCCTTCTCATTTTTCTCTTCTTCCCCTTTTCCCTTTCCTTTCTTTCTTTTTTTCAAAGGAAAGGGCAAGTTGCTCACAAGGAAGGCTGGGTGAGTCCTGACTCTAACTAGGTCATTGCCACTGGATAAAGGAGCCCTCAAAGTTGGTTTAATCCTGGCACCTCACAAAATGTGTGTATCCACCAAAGCAAGATTTTATCCACGTTCAAGAGAAATCCCAGGAAGGGAGGGATAACACCCTATGCGTGGAAACAGCTGTGCAGTTCAGTGTGAGATTTCAGTGGGACCCCCCACCCTGATCAAATGCCAGAGGGAAGCATCGGCCCCTGCCCAAGTTCCCCGCTTGGCCACTTTGACTGCCGAAGTCATTCCTTTTATTGCACGGTCTAGGCTGAGTACTGGTACAGTTAGAGAAGTGCCCACTGAAGGATGGTTCTGGAGCTGTTGAGTTTCCCTTCCTCCGTGGGGTTTAAATCCACGCACCTCCCTATCCCCAGCGCCCACGATGTGCCGCAGCGAAAACCTGCCCGGCTGCACGTGAGATGGTGGGGGATTGCTAGTCCTCTTGTATTTTAAAAGGTTAGAAGTAGGAATAAGCCAGCTAAGAAAATCATTTAGATTTGGATAATTCTTCCCTTCTTGTTTTTTCTCCCTAGGAAACTCTATGTGACTAGCTTACATCAGGATCGTGAAACAGCAAATAAAAAGCACACTCTAGAGGCTCCCCGTCAGATTTCTGCTCGCAGCCCCCAGGCTGGAGATTTTACTAGCTTTTCTGGGAGGAAATGAGCTAGGCGTGATGCGATGACTAAGACAGTGCCGGCAGCCAGCTCCGACGCGGCAGGCAGAGCGCTATCAGATTGGAAGTATTTAGAGGCACAGTGTGTCCTGAAGCAGTTTTCAAGGCTTGCCCACTCAAAAGAGGAGAATTTTAGAAGATTTCTCAGGGCACAGGAGAAAAGCAGTAGACATTGGCGATAGCTCAGTTGAGGGACGGCCAGGCCTTCTGGCGTCTAGCCTTTGGGGTTGGCTTGTCGCAAGCCTTGGGGGCCCTTGGCTGGCAGGTGCGTCTCTGCCCCCATCACGGTGTTCACTCTCTTTCTCCAGCTTCTCCCATGCCCAGTTTCCTCTGCTTCCAAGGACACCAGCCGTGCTGGGTGAAGGCCCACCTTCATCATCAGTTTGGCCACACCTTACTGTTAGCATCTTCAAAGATCCTATTTACAAATGGGCTCATACCCCCTGGACCAGGCCTGGGAAGGAGGACTTGGACATGTACTTGGGGGAAGGGCATGATTCAATCCCCAACGTAATGAAAGAGTTTGAGAATGTGCTGTGAGGTTCTGCTTTCTGTGGAGTGGCTGCTCTGTGCCAGTCCTGGGGAAGTCAGGGCTTCTGTGCGGTGCCTCCAATAGCAGGCAGTTACCAGGGTTCCTCCCTTGTCCAGCGTTGATGAGCCCACTAGACAATTTCACTTTCATAATGCCGTGCATAACTCAGAAAGTTCTTTATTTTATTGTAGATGTTATCAGCCCACCGGACCTCCTTAATCCTCCACAATCCTCTGAGAAATATATTTAAACCATGATTAACCAATTTTCCCTTATAATAATCTTTCAGGGAAAGAAGAGCTCATTTAAAAAGATAAAGGATTATTGCAATGTAAGACATTGCATGAAGAGAGGAAAAACAATTAGAAATTCCGAGAACAGAATGAAAAAGCCCTAAAGGAAATATAACTGTAGTACACTACTTGACTCTATTAGACACAAATGTGTGCAGTACCAGAGATGCAGTCGTCGTGAAGTAATGGCATTGGGAGATGAGAATGGACATGAGTTCGTGTAGAAAGCTTAACTGGCAACTATTATATTACATAAGAACTAGATGATGCCTACAATTGTTCAGTTGAGAGGTAGAAATACAGAAAAATGGACTGCCATGCAGGGTCTTTGATTGGACAAACCAGCTACAAAGGCCATTTTAGGGACAATCAGGAAATTTTAAATATGTCCTAGGTGTTAAATATTAAGAAAGTATTGTCACTTTTTTTTTAGACATGATAATGTTATTTGGGCTATGCATAGTAAAGAATGTCATGATATCTTTTAATTTAAAGTACATAAGCACTTTAAAATACTTGAACCGTTAAACAGACATCAAAAATTTAGAAAATCTTTAATTTTTCCTATATTTCAAACTTTCTATAATGATTTGCATTTATTATAGAAAGTACAAGCTTGCTTTAATGAATATAAGTATGTTTACATATATGGTAGACAATATAAGCTTTCTATAATAAAAATGAATATACATTCCTAATTAAAACTTTTTTAAAAACCAGCAACCCAAAAATTCAATAAGCACTTCTGATGTTTTTTTAAACAAATAGTTCAATGAAACATACAGAATATGGAAGTAACAACCAGAAAAACAGTTAAAAGTTGTAGAAGTGTCTTTGTCTGGGTAGCAGCATGGGGGTAAGCGGGATCATGTGAGTGGTCATTGTTTAACAGCCTTTCAGATCTATTTTAGACATGGCTATGTAGCACTTTGATTTTTAAATGCTTTTTAAGTCATTTTGACAATTTATCACAGGAGCAGTACACATCCAAGTCCCACTTCCCACCCACCATTATATCTTACAGTTGAAGACTAACCTTTTCAAAGATGACTCTTGTTTTGCAAGGTTCTGAACTGTCAAAGGGATTAAAAAAAAAACAGATCTGATTACATTTAATCAATGCACTCTCCTTAATTAGGCAAGGATTCAGACTAGTGCATTTTAGAAAGATTTCTCTTTATAAAGTTTAAACAAATGGGAATTGTGAACTAGGAAATTAAATGAACCTCAACTTTCTGTACCTGTTCTGGCTGGTCGATAGGCATGGCTGGTAAGCCTCAGTCAGACTAAAACCGCACATCCTAATGGACTGATTGTGCTAAGTACCTCAAGGGAGCTCCTCTCGGAGTGTGATCCTCAGAGTAGAGGACCCGTGGGTATGGCCTTCTTTCAATGGACAAAATAATCTTACATTTTCATGATAAAATTAAGGTTTTTAGTGGAGTGAATGACTAAAAATATCACACCTCAGGGAAAATCACTTCCAGAAACATATTCCCATCTAAGAATGCATTTGACATCTAAAATAATACGGTGCAAATTGAACAGAGGTTTTGGTTGGCTGGTTGGTTGGTTGGTTAACATTTTTAATAATTAAATCTCTTTTGCATTAGACATAATGTGTAAGGTTTGAGCTGATTTTTGAAGTATTATGTGAATTCGGGTAAATGAAAGGTCATCTAAAGAAAGAAAAACACCATTGCATTATCTTATGAGCCAGAGTCATATCACATTCTAAATGACTGGGTTTTATTTATTTCAGAATGTTCTCATTGTTGAGGTAAGCTGACTTTACCTTATCCATATCTGGAGGTTGAAAGAAGCTAATGGTGAGTTTTAAAAAATAGAGTTTGTTATCAAATTTGGCCAAGCCTATTGAATTCCCCAGGTATGCATGGCACTTCAAATATATCGAGTAAGAGGCAACTAGAACCACTGGGCTTCAATAACTTAGAACTAAAGCATTGCAATAATAATTAAATATCCCTTTTCATATCCAGTTTCACATCCGTCTAAATTGATTTTTATGCTTGTTTTTGAATCAGACATTTTTACAGAAGACGAAACTAGCCCACCAACCCAAATTTGTTTAATCACAACACCAAGGTTAGCACTCTCTTGCCCTGAATTCCGTGTTCTTGCTCAAGACCTGCCAATGCCTTTGAGCCATTTGCCCTTCAGCATCAAAATGCAGTCAATTAAAAAATGGCAGTCCAGGGAAAATCTATGTTGAATTTGTTTTTCTGCTTTTTGCTTTTTTAATTAAATAAAGGAAAGAAAGGAGTAGGTGTCTGGCAGCCTGGGGTGAATACAGCGAGTGGAGCTCGCTGCCTTATCAGCTGGCAGCAATTCAGGGAGCTGTCCTCAGCCTTTGTTACACAGTCGCCTTGGGTGCCGCATGTCTCTGCAGTCCTTCCCACTCAACATAACCCATGAAGTAGACCCTCCAACCAAACAAATTGCCCAAGCCCGGCTAGATTTAGACCTGTTGTTTTGATAATCAGCTCCCGACAGCTGATTCCTGTGCCAAGGACAATAAATTTCGCTGTCCATTGTGCTCTAATTGCACAGCAGCTCATCAGCGGAGATGAGCCCCAGCTCGCCCCAGCCGCACACCCTCGGAACTCACGGGCGTCACCAGCTGCCATCCAGACACATCTCACTTCCCAGCCGTAGAATCCCCTATTGAGTGGGAAGGAGGGGGACGCCGTTCAGCTATTCATTATGTTCAGATGTCCAGCCTACGTCCATGAAAATTCATGTTCTTGTATTGTGATACATAACCTTAGGGCCAGATTCGGTCCTTGAATGTGCATGCACGAATCCAACTGTCATCAAGGAGCCCCTTCCCCCCGTGCTCTGCAAAGACACAATTTAGCCCTTCAGCACAGCTAAAGGATTCAAGGAGAAAATAGGCGCCAGTATATTCCCCCAAACCAGCTGCCGGAAGGAAGCACCTGCCTCAAAAATAGAACCAATTCTGCCTCCTCCATTGACTCCAATTGGGTGGCATTTCTGATTATGATGCCTCGTTAATAAGGCATACGGTCATCTCTCTGCATGGAAAAAAATCTGTCGATGATGCCCAATTGCATTTTGTTGAATTTGTCTGTCCTCTTTGAAAAGGACGTTGTTGGAACTGGGAGGACCATGAAAGCTCTGCTCAGCAGCCTGGAGAAATACAAGCCCAACATGGTCAAGGTCGCCAGGTGAGTGGCACGTACACATGGCCACTAGTGGTTTCGCATCAAGCCCGGGAGGGATGCCGACGCAGGAGCAGGGTGCTGCTTCCCAAGACCGCAGGCTGTTCCAAACCAGGGACCCTCACCTGGGCTGCGTGGTTGGAGCACACGGGAGATAGAGCCTGTTTGACCGCTAGCCTGAGAGAGGAAAGGACAGAGGACACACTGCCATGTTCTCCGCACCCCTCCTCATTGTGCCCCCATGAGCTGTCTCCAGGAGCAGCTCGGTGAGCCCAGTGTGATGCCCTGCTTCCTTCCTTCCATCCAGAATCGTGGGGATGGTGCCTGGGAAGCATGGGCGGAGCTCGAAAGAGGGCTGGGATGCTGTCTCCCCTGCTTGATGTTGCCTGATATGTGTAATTCACAGATTGTGTTTGGATCACTAAAACATATTCTTTCTTGTTCATGGTAGCTTGTTGGTGAAGAGAACACCCAGAAGTGATGGCTTTAGACCTGACTGTAAGTATGCTTCAGTTTTCATTTGTTCGGTTGTTTTTTCGGTGGTTGTCTTGTTTTGTGTTTCAGTGTCTCTGGTTTCCTGTCTGCCAGCATGGAAGCTATGTCAGGCTGATACTCCTGATACTCCTGCCTGATACTCCTCATGCCATGCCCAGCCTGGCTGGGGAGGATAGAGTCCTGTAAAATGTCGGTCTGGAATCTTCTAATTTGCCTCTTTCTCAGGAACTCTGTACTGTGCATTGGCTACTTTGATTCTGATAACACCTTAACACCAAAGAATTCAGCTAAAAAGTTCCAAGGGTCTAAAGGAGGAGTTGGCCCTGCTGGACTGACACCTGCTTGGCCGCTGTTGTCACCCAGGGGCGTGGGGAGGTGCCAGGAAGGGTTAGAGGGATTCACACACCATCTTCAGGAGCTGTCATTACCAGATAGTACACAGTGGTGACCTTCAGCAGGCCTGAATTTTAGCCCAGAAAAGGGAAAATCCGTGACGTCTGCCTACCACCCCCAGATAAACATTCGCTCGTGCAGGGAATGGAGCAGAGTGAGTCTCTCTCTAGATATTATCTTCACACTGGACTTCAGACATGCATTTCAGAGAAATTTCCTCATTTGGGCATCTTCCTGCCTCTTCCCCAAAATATGAATAGTTCTAAAGCCAGAAGGGATAAGCAAGCAGCCTGGTTACTTATTCTAGCATTACAAGTGATTGTTGTTTTTTTTCACTTGCCTAGGCAGACCTCAGCTCAAGTTTTAGAACTTACTTTTGCTCTAAGCCACTGGTATAATTTGGCTGCAATTCCAACATCAGCAAGCTGAGCAAACATTACAGTAAGAGAAGCACGGTATAGGTGGACAATGTGCCAGTGACATTTAGCCAGTGACTTGAGTCTAAAAACAAGTCTTGTGCCTGTGCTAGATGGCCTAACTCTACACAATGTCAGTCCTAAGCAGATGGACCCAACAGAGTATTCCAATTGGGGAATGTAATCTGGATGTAGTTAAGGTTGGACAAGGTTATCAAGCAGACATCTTCTACGGGAATAATGTAAGGTGCTTACCGTCTAGATAAGATTGTAACTGAGGTTGAAAAACATTCGTTTCAAGCATCTCCAACTGATTACAAATTCCCTGTGTGACCTCAATAAAATAATAGCAGCTAGCACTAGTAAGAGGTGATGATGTGCCAGGCACTCTTCAGAGAGCTATGCAGACAGTAACTCATTTAATCCTCCCAGCAGCTCTCTAAGGTAGGTTCTGTTTTCACACCCATTTTACAGGTGAGGAGCTTGACCACGGCAAAGGTGAATAGTTTGCCCAAGGTCCCGTGGCTGGTAAGAGCAGGGCCAGTCTTGAACCCAGGCATTGTGGCTCCAGGCACATCTCATAAATGACTCCTCCCTACATGTTCAGAGTAATCTCTGACGTCTTTTATTCTGATTTTGCTTCTCCTCTGCAGTTATTTTTCTCAAGAAATCCCATGGTTCGGAGACACCCATCTGGCTACCCAACAGTGACACCATAATGCAATCCCCCTAGAAAATAAGTTCCTCCCCTCTAGCACTTTCTGAAAGCAGGACCCAGTTGGTTTGGTCATCTTTGGCCATTGGGATCAAAATGGTACTGAGTAGCTGCCATGAAGATAGCTTTCTCCCTACTGTAAGGCCACTAGCTCTCCCAAAGTACAGTTTCATAAAATAAGTAAGTATATCCTTCATCTGTAGTCCTCCAATGAACAAACTTTTAAGATGCCAAAGGCTTGAAGAAGCATTTGAAAAATCACTGGATCATAGGCACAGTCCTTCTATCTTCCAGGACCTCTAAGGAAGGAGACCTGTTGTCTGTTCCTTAAGATTAAAAATCATCTTCCTTTCAGTAAGTTTTTCCTTTGCTTAACCCAAGTCTCTCATACTGCATTTAAATCCATTCCCCTTCATTCTGCCCTCAGTAGAGATAAAGAGCTGATTAATACCCAATGCATTGTGGCCTGGGAGACCTGCAGTGAAATCACCCCTTAGCCTTCTCTTCCTTTGGCCCAGCAGCCCCTTTCCTTTCATCTGGTCTCCGAGGTTCTACTTTTCCGCCCTTTGGCCAGCCCGTGGCCCGAGGACAGTGGCCGCTGCACCCGGTCCCGAGTTGCCGCGGCATGATGCCTTCCGTGTGACCTGTGCCTCGTGCCTTTCGAGTGTGTCCCTTGGCGTCCTATCACGCGACTCGCTTTGGAACAGTGGCGCCGCGTGACTAACGTACATGCTTCCTTTCATCCACGGGGGCCCTGAGCCCACCCCCAGCTCCGTGTGCCAGGAGCGCACTCTTTCTTCATTGCATGCTTGCGGGTTCGTCTTGTTCTCCTGAGTGGGCGCCTGCCGCCAGGTCCTGGTGGGCTCGTGCTTTGCACTGTTTGTCACTTTTCTCACTTGCATCTGCCGAAAAACGAAAGGTCCTCACAGTTTAAGTGCCAGCGAAAATTGCATATGGTGGCTTTGTACTTAACGTCATCTAATTTCTTTTTTCCCCCTTTCTCTCCCTGCTAAGATGCTGGCTTTGAGATTCCAGACTTATTTGTGGTGGGTTATGCCTTAGATTACAATGAATACTTCAGAGATCTGAATGTAAGTCTTGTATGCAAATTCCCTAACCCCCTCTCACTAAAGCTTAACAAGTGTTAATTAAGTGACTTAATTAACAAATTGCTGAAATGTCTTCCTATGGCTTCCAGGGCAGCTATCTGCCTAGGTAATGCAGTTTACTCTCACCACCACCGCAAAGGGGCTGTGCAGTGGCAGCAAGTTAGGGTGGTCTCTGCTTTGTGCTGGAGGAGTACGGAGGCTGCCAGCAGAACCAGGGCTGAGCCGCTGACTGCCCACCCAGCCATACCAACAGCCGTTTAGTGTCGGTACGCGGGGTCCGACCGCTGCCCATTACGGTGGCATGCACCCCCAACTGTTCCCGCTCTTGGCAAAATGGTCTCAACACACAGGCATGGAGCCCCCAGAGTTTGAGCTGGGTGATGCCTCATCCAAAGTCAGCCAAGCAGCCCCTCCCTCTCCCAGGAATTCAAAACCTCAACCCAAAGCCAGAGACTGAGGCTGTTGGACCTTGGCCCCCTTAAAGGCAGTGCTCCAGAGAGGGCGCAGAGGCCTCTGACGCTGCCCTGGTTTGGCCTCTGCTTGCCTCACTGCTTGGCCTCCCTTTAATTCCCCGATCTGCCCCAGTCTCCTTCCAGCAAATCCCCTTTACGGCTTAGTTAGTCTGACTTGACTTCCGTTGCTTACAACCAAGATTCCTGGCATGAGGCATTTCTTGCTACCAAAGAAGAGGGTCAAATAAGAGTGTGTGTTGTGTTTACCACTGCTATTTCCCCCTTCACCAGGGAGGTGGGGGTCTGAGCTTTCGTGGACTTTCTTCCTCTGCCAGAGAGAGGCACATCTGAGTTTTGGGGAACTGCGGGTCAGATTTGGAACCAGACTCAAAACGAAAAGAGCAAAGAACTGTTTGTCAAGCATTTGAATGGGTCTCTTTAGATTTTATATGTATATATAACTACATGTATATTGTACATATATATGACATAGATGTCATATAGTTAAGCAGTTATGGGATGACATTCTTTTATTACTGTATCGCATTTTCTGTGCCTCATATTTTGTTAAGGGACTAATGCATTTAAACCCTTTATTGTTTCAGCACATATGTGTGATCAATAAACACGGTAAAGAAAAATATCGAGTCTAAAGAAGTAAATTTTCACCAGCGGATTTCCACATAGCATCAGGAAGCCAGCATGGAAGCTCATCTCCTCGGGCAGTGTTGCTCAGTGGTGTATTAAAAAAAAAAAAAAAAAAAAAATGTTTTAATGAGGGAGCCTTTTTCCCTGGGACTCTACTATAAAAAAAGAAAGCAAGGCTTTTGTTTGCTTTGTTCCAAACTAAACATTCCACCTTCATGCTCTGTCTACCTTCACACTCCTGAATTACACCTTCTTTTGTTTTGATACAGTTGTTTTGCTTCTGTTACTATTCCCAGGAATACCCCCACCTAGTTACTCAAATATTTTTTACTTGACTCTCCTTTAACTCTATGTTGATGCTATTTCACAATCTCAAGAAGCTGGAAATCTTTTAAGGGAAACCCTGCGCCAGCATCCTGGGAAGGCAGCTAGGCTCCCATACTGAAAATGAAGAGAAAAGACAATTTAATAGAAGTTTCTGTTTGCACAATTCCGACAGGCCGTTCTTGTCTGCTTTGACAAAGCCTTCCTGCAGCACAGTGTACTGTGAATCTTAATGACGTTATGAAATGAGCCTTTGCGCCGAGCTCGAGGTTCGTGCTTCTGGGATGCGATGGTGGTATGTCACGTGTGCATGGGGGCACTCAGCTGTGGTTGATACTCTGAATTTTAATTAGAAAAAATACAATGGCAGCAAGGCCTCGGCTTCCAAGCTGCATCCTTTTATTCACGTGTGGACATGAGCAAATGGCAGAATGAGGAGGAAAAAGTGTTTTCAGTGCTCAGAGCTAAGCGAGTATAAATTTTTCCTCTTATTTGCATCAACATGAACTCAGAGGTTGCATTATTTTTTTAAATATCCTTATAAGGCTGATCACACAATCCAAAGGTCTAGAGAAAACAACTCTTTAGAAAGCTTTTTCTGAATAGCATCTTTTCCTTTTTCCACTTTTGCTGCTTTATGAAACATATCCTAATTTATAGGGATTTTAATAGAAAATAAACTTTAGAGTGCCAAGAGAGCTGTTTCAATTCGCTTCCTAAAATTAGCAAATGCAAATAAATAACTAGCACCCTTTGTTTAGTTCTGAACTATATGTGGCGGCTTTTAAACTAATAAAGAACAAGAAAACTTATGTTTAATAACAGCTTACTGTTTTTCTTCCGCCTCCATGTTTTTTATGTACTTCCAGCCATTGGAAATGTGCATGAGCCAGTAGCTTACAGACTACTGCCCGTACATAGCCTGTGGCTTTAGTTTTGTTAACCTGGATAAAATCCAATATATACACTAGCCTAAGCAGAAGATTCAGCCAGGCCTGAGCTGCTGCTTTTTTTTTCTCTCTCTCTCTCCATAAGCTTGTTCATAAGAACAAGGAATTTTAGTTGTAAAGGATTTTCCTGCATATCTATGTTCCAGTCAGAGAAGAAAACAAACCACACCCAGATATCCCAAGGGGAAAATCAACAAAGGGGATTCCTTCTAGTTTTGTTCCATAGAAGAATCTATGCTTTCGATTTATAATTCTGTATGGTTGGCCGATTTCTTGAGGTATTATGCCACATTTCTATCAGAGGACCAAGGAAAATCTAGATACACATTTGATTTTAAATATAAACTTACCAATGAAGTATGTATAATTAAAAATGTATTTCTTAAAACTGTTGAATTTTTGCAAACATCTATATCATTTTTGAGGACTGGATGTTTATTTGCGTTTGAAAGGAAATTGACCTCCACAAGATTTTGAAAAGGATTTGTAACAGTTAATGTGCTGAAAATGAAAAAATGCATTAACTACCACAAGAAGCTTAATCATTCCTTCATTTTTCCCTTTGGACAATATTTTGACTGTGATATTCCAAGAATGTCATCTTGGGGAAAATTGTATTTCCTTTTCTCTTGCAAAACTCTTGTCTGTTTAATACCACTGAGTTTACTTACCCTAAACCAAAAATGTGAAAGCTCAGGACAGGAGTAACAACCAAGTGCATTATAGTGCTCCAAATATGATTAGTAATAAAAAGTGGGTGTGTGTTTCACCAGGAAAATTTGGATTCAGCTAAGCCAACATAATCATACTTTGGGATTTTCCAACCATATCAGAACCCCCTGTAGTAAATTGGCCTTTTCTCACATGGACTGGAATATACCACACATTGAACCATGTACCTCAACCATGTACCTCAACGTGAAATGGAATAGTTAAATGCCCATGTATGTTGCTTGTCATGTTTCGGGTCTGCTGAGACTGTGAAAGCAGAATTTGAGAGCCCAGTCAGGCATTTGCTCTATCTCTTGGGATAAACTTGTGTTCTCCCAATGGAGAGAGAAAGGGACCCATCCCACTTCTAGAAGCCTGGTGTCATGGAAATACTTCCTGGCTTTTGTGATACAGAATTTCCTTCTGGAGTACTAAAACCCTAAAAGACACTCTGCATCCAGTTGTCTGGCCAATTGGATCCCAAGGTGACAACTGAGGCAGGCTGGTGTCCCGAAGGGAACAAGTGGCTTGCAGGAGGGCAGTGTGGGCTGAGTGCTGGGAGGTGGGTACGGGGAGAGGAAGGAGGGCTGCACTGTTGGCTCCGGTTCTACCCATGAATGGTCTGGACCTGGCGGAGAGAGGAAGACAAAGACAACAGCTGAGAGAACTGTTTCCTTGACAGCCCTGTGCCACCCAGTCGGGTCAGCGGCCAGGCCACCCTCCACATTTCACCGAGGACTGCGGAGACGCGCTGGGACAGGGAAGGCAGGACAGCTGCTCCACTGAGGACCCCGAGGGTACACATCTATGCAAGTTCTGTGGGCTGGAAAAGGCGTCCCCATCCAGGGTGCTGCCTGATCTCCCCACTCCAGCCAGGAAGGTTGATGGACCTGGCTCTGAAGTTGGGGAGGGAGGCATGGGGGAGGCCTCCATTTTCCAAGGGGGAGAAATAAGCCTGGAATAATGTGACGGTGGCCACATTTGTATCCCGAGCCCGTTGGCTATCGGGAATGCACGGTGAGTGTGGACAACTTATTCAAGAAGCTGCTGTGAAGACACACAACCAGAGCTAAAGGGTTTCTGAAGGATGGGAGTGACTTGGACATAGTTATTTGCTGTAGAGAGGGAGAGGAAAACAACAGTGGAAAGGAAGAGTGTATTAGTTACTGACTGCGGGTAACAAATCACCCCAAAACCCAGTCGCGTAGGCTGGCACTAATCACTTTTTTTTTTTTTCATGGTTTATGCAAGTTAGGAATTCAGCAAGGCCCAGTGGGAAAGGCTTGTTTCTGCCTCAGGAGGTCAGGCATCTCCCCTGGGAGACTCAAGGCTGCAGAGCTGCAACTCTGAAGTGGCGCTGGCCAGCACATGGTTATTTAAATTTCATTTCACTTAAAATGCAGTTCCTCAGTTTCCCTAGCTACATTACAATTGCTCAATAGCCTCATGTGGTTAATGGCTACCATGTAGGACAAAGCAGATAATAGAACATTTCTATCCCCACGGAAAGTTCTATGGATAGTGCAGATCCAAAGGCTTCTTGATTCACATCTAGGGGTTGGTGTTGGCTCCTGATGGAAACCGTGGCTGAGCTGTGAGCGGGAACACTCACATGTCACCACTCCTCACAGCATGTCCCTGGATTCCAGGGCAAGCCCTGAAACAGAAAGAGAGAGAGAGAACCAGGTGAAAGCCATAATGGCTCCATAGTACAATAAAACCAATACTCTCCCACATTCTATTAGTCAAGGCAGTTACCCAGTTTTGCCTGGATTCAAGGGGAAGAAGCACACACCCCCCCACCCCACACCCTTGATTATAGAATAACAAAATCACACTGAAGAAGAGCACGTTGGGTGGCTATAGATTGCCGTGGCATCTTCAGAAAATGCACTCTGCCACAGACTGGTTATATGCCCTGCACGTTCCCTGCTAATACAATTAGTGGAGGCACTGATTATTCGCGATCATAATGCATAATGGAAAACATGCCTGCTTACATAGGTTTCTAAAAATTACAGAATGCTACCAACTCACACGGGAAAAGATGAAACGATGAAAAACACCAAACAGCATGCACACACTGATTATAAAAATAGAAATACATATCTGCCCACTGATAGTGTTTGGGAAAGATTATAAAGACTTTGAAAGGTCAGTTTTATTTCTATTAAGTTGCTTACATTTGAAATGTAAAAAATATAGTAGAATCGTTTTTGTTTCCCAAACATTCTATGAATTTGAATTCGTACAGAAATTTCAGAAGTTCCATTTTTATATGAAGAAAATGAATATTAATTTGACCAAGAAACCAATCCGATTTTGCTCCTTGAAACAAAATAAATGCAGCCAGGTGGACTGAACTATGTGTGTGTGTATTATGTGTGTATATATTTATAATATATAGTAAGCATATATTAAGTGTATATTTAACCTCATACCTAGTAATCACCAAACCAATGAATACATATTTTTAAAAGAACAGATTACCAAGTACTACCCAATAGGCTTTTCAATATAAACAGCCCCATCTGATTTATCTAATCTCCCGACATTGAGTGACAGAGTTCGCTGATGAAAAATCAGAAATCGATGTCATCTTGTCTTTATTTTAAAAGGCTTTTGGTCCTGCCATGTTAGGGACATTAATCAACAGCCTGAGCAAATGGTGTATGATGTAGGGTACTAGGTGACTGGGCAAATCCTCGTAGTTGAGCTCAAAAGGAACATAAAAAGTTTTGTGAAAGATGCAGGCCCTACCCTTGGGTCAGGTGGCACCTCAGGAACAGTTTGGCTGCAACTACCAGGAGCCCGCCCTCTAGAGAAACTTGACAAATGCCCTTCATTTCATGCTTAGCACTGAACTCTGAGGTAGGAATTAGCATCCAGGGTCAATGACTAGTATTGAGAGATTGAATCACTTACCCACAGGCACACAGCTCAGGTTGAAGCTAGAAACTGAGCCAGTGCTGTTGGACCCCAAGTCAGGACTCACTTCCGTGCCTTGGGCTAAGTTCCATGTGGTGGAAATGTCCCCCCCCAGACTTACAGGTGACAATCAGATGGGGAAAAGAAAGGCTGGGTTGACCCTAAACAGAATTCTGCAACATTTAACACCCATCGGTCACCTGGGAGCCTGATAAAGAGTACTCGGACCTGCCCTCAGGGGTGCTGCCCCAGCAAGCCCCCTCCCCTCCCCTCCCCTCCAGATGCTCCTCCAGCCATTCACCAATCAAAGGGTAGAGAGTCAGGATTCTAAATGACCTTTTTTTTTTTTTTTTTTAAGATTTTATTTATTTATTCATTTCTACCCCCCTTGCTGCTTGTGCTCGCTGGGTCAGCTAACCACGCCGTGCGGGCGGGCTTGCCTTCACCAGGAGGCCCCGGGAACCGAACCCGGGGCCTCCCATATGGTAAACGGGAGCCCTACTGATTGAGCCACAGCCGCTTCCCGTAAATGACCTTTAAAAGCGGTAGAATCAGGAAGGGAAAGGGGAAGGAAGTCCATTATAAGAGAGGGTTATAATCATAGCACGAGAAAATAGAAGAGAATGATTGGCATGGTATAAATTGGAAGAAAAATACAGGAAAGTCAGATTTAATAAATGTGAATCAGACAAAATGGTAAATCCAATAATGGGGACCAATAGTAGACACCATTGAAATAGGTCTCCCAATTTTTGTGATAACATAGAAATAAATATTGTTACTATTCACCCCCAAATACATCTATGTTGTATTTTTATTGCTCTGTTTATTTATGCCCTTTTATCTCTAGTTCATCCTTTTCTCTCTTCCTTCCATAGGTAACCATTTTAATATGTTTAAAGTATACCTTTTTGTTTGTATATGTAATAAGACATCAAATTTTTTACTTAAGTTTTGTGCTTCTGAAGTTTTTTATTTGTTCGCATATTTGTATAACTAGGACTTCCCTGCCCCTAATGATGTCACATTCATTTTTCTTCCACTAACATGATGGCTTTACCTTCCACATTTAGGTCTTTAATCCATGAGTGTTCATGTCTGTAAGTCTAGGGAACTGGTAAGGTAAAAGGATTTTGTTTATTTTCTGTCATATAGTGAACGAGTTTTACCAACGCTATCTACTGAACAATCCACCCTTTCCTCACGGATTTGCTGTGGCTCCTTGATCATGCATCAGATTGCCAGTTGAATCATCTTTATATTCCTGGGATCAAGCCCACCTGGTCCTGCATCTTCAAAATTATCCGGTTGGATTTCATTAGCTATGACTTTTATTTAGGCTTCGTACATCTACGTTCAAATATGAAATGATTCTATCATTTTATTTTCTTCTAGTTTTCTTATTTGGTTTTGGAAAAGGGATTATTCTACACTCAAAAAGTGAGGTCAGCTTTCACATTTTTTCTGTTTTCTGCAGCAACTTTTATAAGATAAAATTATCTGTTCATTAACATTATTATTTTTAAATCTAAATGTACATATAGCTATTCCTTCTTTGTCTTCCACATTTTACTTACTTCTAATGCCTTTTATCATGATTCATCTTGCTAGAGCTCTGCAACCATCTTTTCAAAGAAATCGCTTTTAGTTTCCCTAATCCTCTCTTTTGCTGGCTGCTGTGCCTCATCTCGATTCTGTGAGCACAGATGGCTACCACTCCCGGTCGCTCCTGCTCTGGTCACTGGAGGCACACACACACACACACACACACAACCTCAGGTGGCCACACAATGGCTTATTGGCATGGGAGCACATAAGACCAAGTAGGACTGACCATCACCAAGATCCATTCCATGCTCCAGAACCCCCTGTAGGAGCAAGATGGGGCTGCCTGCACGCTTGCTTTGCTTCTCCTATCCTATCCTGCTTCCCTCACTTTTCTTCCCTGAGGGGTCCTCCCTCAACAAAACCCCAAAGAATGCGCATACCTGAATCCTCGCCTCCAGCTCTGCTTCTGGGACGGGTCAGCAAAGTACAACTCACAGGCCAAATCCAGCCCACAGCCTGTTTTTGGATGACCTGCAAGCTAAGAATTTATTTTATTTTTTGCATTTTTATAGAATTGTTTAAAAAAAAAAAAAAAGGAAAAAAGAGAAGAAAGAGAATATGCAACAGACGTTGTATGTAGCCTGCAAAGCCAAAAATATTTACCATCTGGTCTTCTGCAGAAAAAAATTGGCCTAGGGAATCCTATTCGCCTCTCTATTCTTTTATACTCTACTCATTTGTTTCTGCTTTTCTTTCGTTCTAGGTATTTTGTTTGTTTGTTTTTTGAGAAAGCATAAAATTTACCAAGGTATTTGATAACATTTACTAAAGCTATCTTCTAAGAATCCCCTGGATTTGTTTCTCTTCTTATAATACTTCTTCAAAACATGTTTTCAATATGGGCCTTTGTATGATAAAACTCCTAAGGCCTTGTATGCCTGAGAGTATTTTTCACTGCGTGCTCGTATTTGAATTAAAATTTGGCTGGATTTCAAATTCTAGGTTGAAAGTTCCTCCCTTCAATATGTTAAAGCTTAATTATTATTCCGTTACCTGACATCCAGCAGCACTGGGAGGAAGCAGTCGCCTTGGCTTAATCCACCAGTCCTAGGGGCTTACAGGAAAAGGTGCCCTCACCCCCCAGAGTAAATGCTTGAGGGCAGGGGTCAACCCATGTTCACTTCCATCGACTCCTCAGAGCTGCGGCTGTTTGTGCTTCCCTGACGTGACCCTGTTGGCCTGGGCCATCGCTGGCGCTCCATGGCGAAGGCTCAGGACCACGGGGGTGTGGAAGACGTGCCCAAGCAAAGCATCTTCCAGCCAGGATCTCCTTGCTGCCTCCAGCCCACCGCTGGCACTCAGTGACCCACCTCCTCGACACATCAGCTCATGGCAGCCTCCTGCCCCTCCAGTCACCTCAGCGGTGGTGGTGAGCTGGTGGAGCCGCCACTGCCGCTTCTGCAGTTTCTCTGGGGTTGATTTCAGGGCAGAGATCACACAAGCTCATGCTTGTTTATCACCTTTTATCACCTAAACAGGACTCTACTTAGAGATGAGTATAACTTTACTATTATATTATGTTCATTATAAAATACATACAAAGACAGACATTTAAAAGAATGGATAAGATCGATTCAGTTTCTAGAATTATGGCAGATGAGAGACTCTGAAAGACACCCTTGCAGAAAAGAATGAAAAATGCTGGATAAAATATTTTTTTAAAAAATCATTTTAAATGCATCAGTGAAACTTGCATAAAGTACAAAATATTAGAATATAAAAAGGTAAGTAAAGGCAAGAACCCAGGCACGTAAGTTCACAAAGCCAGCTTTCACCTAAACGGCTTGGGTAGTCATGAGAAGGAAACTCCCTTTGTGGACCACGACAGCAGAGCAGACCCAGCTGCTGCACTCTGCCAGCCATGCCTGCACTGGCTCCAAGGCCACTCTTCCTACAGGCTGTTCCAGCCAGTGACTGCGCTCAGCAAGGATACCGAGGCAGGTTTGTTCCTAGAGGACTTGGGAGTCTTCTGGCAGGCAACTTTCCCTCAAGGACTTGCTGAAATTTCCTTAGAACTGTACCACTGCCTAAGATGCTTCCACTCAAATTTCCGTCCTTCCCTCTCTCTCTCCTTCGCTTGGGTCCAGGGCTGTATCACTTCAGATGGCTCTCCATCTTCCCCCACATTCCTCCCCATTTTCTCTCACAGACATTTCCCCTAATAAATTGCTTACACATTTTATCCCATCTTGGCATCTGCTTCTCAGAGAACCCAAACTAACACAGAAGTATTTACCAAATGTGGTGAAGCTGAGCTTTCATTTTCATCACCTTATGAGGTGCAAGGAATGAGAGAGAAAGTCCAGGATCCAAGTAAGGTGGGGAGTCTAATAACAGAAATGCCTGTGGTAAGAAATGAGATAAATCAATAAATAGAAACAGACCCAGAGCTCATGTAGAATTAGAATCAGCAGGCATGGTGATTAAAACCCCTCCAATCTGGAAAATCTGCTTGCCTCAAACCTTCGTGGAGAATGAAGGTGAGAAATATCTCCCTGAAAATTCATACCAGCAAGCAACCCTCACTAAAGTTTGCAGTCATAATTTACATACAGAGGAAGAGAAAATTTGAGAACTAGACAATAAATTTAGATAACTTGTCCAAAATGCAACACAGAAAAACAAATAGATGGAAAATATGAAATCAAGGTTAATGCACAGAAGAATAAGGACAGAAGATCCAATTTACTTGTAACCAAAGTTTCAGAAGGAGTGATAGAGAAAATGGACAGAGGCAATATTTGAAAAGATAATTGAGAATATTCCAGAAGTGATGACCTGCATATTAGGGAAGCCCAGTGAACCCTACACTGAGTTTATCAGTCAAGGTAATTCTGGGATGTGCAGTGGCAACAAATTGACCTCAAAATGTCATTGGCTTAAGAAACCAGAGGTTAGTTCTAGCTCAGGGCAAAATCAGAAGTGGTTTAGGGTCCCTGCTGCTTGTTGTATCTCTGCTCTCTGGAATGTTATGGCATGGGAAGAGCGAGATGAAAGACACGGTCTCAGCCTATAAAAGACATATTGTTTTAAAAGACATACAAAGGAGCAAGAAAATGCAACTTATAATGAGGAGATTAAAAAAAAAAAAAACAGAAACAGACTCAGAACTGATACAGATGTTAGAATTGGCAGACATTGTCATTAAAACAATTATTAAAACTGCATTCCAGATATTCAAATGTTATAAGTTAAGAGGAGACATAAAAGATATAAAGAAGATCCAAATCAAACTTCTAGAGGAAAACATGAGTGTCTGATATGAAAAAATTAACTGGGTGGGATTAATGGCATATTAGATGTGGCAGAAAAAAAAGATTAGTGAACTTTATAACTTAACAATAGAAAGTATCTCAAATGAAACAGAGAAAAAAAAATTTAACAGGGCACCAGGGAGCTGTGGGACAAAATTAAATGGCCTAATATATGTATAATTGAAGTCCTTTAAGAACAGGAAAGAAAGAGAAGGACAGAAAAAAAATCTATTTGAAGAAATAATGGCTAAAATTTTGCCAAATTTGATGAAAACTATAAATTCACAGATTTAAAAGTTCAATTAACTCCAAGCATAAGAAATATGAAGAAAAATGCTCTAAGGCATACCATAATCAAACCGCTTAAGACTGTGATGAAGAGAGAATCTTGAAAAGCAGCCAAAGTCAAATGGAATGGGACCTAAAAAGATACAACAATAAATCAGCAGCAGATTCCTGATCATAAACAATGTGTGAACTGCAGGATCTCAGCCCTCAAATCAACCCAGAGAAACTACAGAGTGAGAAAAGAGTGCAGCAACTTTTTAGTCCTGAGAGAAAAAAAACTGTCAAACTGGAATTCTATATGAAGGTGAAATAAAGGTGTTTTCAGGCACATAGAAGCTGAAATAATTCATCACCAGCAGACACACCTAACAGAAATGGTAAAGAAAGTCCTCCAGACAGAATGAAAATGACAGATCTAGGGAAATGCATCGAGAGCACCAGAATTAGTACCTACTTGGGTAAAAATATATAAGATGCTTTTCTTATTATTCCAATACCATGCATACCCTCTGGGGATAGGAGAACCCAAACTGGAGACAGCATCGTAAATGAGAGAAAGTTCAGGAACCAGGTCTTTTTGTCTTTGTCAGCAGGGTCACAATGCCTGGTACAGAACAGGCCTTTGAGAAATGTTTGTTGATTGACTGAACGGGGGCTAAAAAGCTATTGACTGGAGCACTAGCTGACTCTTCTCAGAGTACCAGCATGAGTTCTGGGAATAACGCATTTTTAAAAACATGTTTTTAGGTCTTAAGGTGAGAGCTGAAAGTTACAGAAAGAAAGTTAAATTAGAACTCTAAAGAAAAAAATAAAGAAACTTGGAGAGAAATCTAGGGCTGGTGTGGACGTTGAGGGTAGTGGTAGGGAGCGTGGAAATAAGAGTTTACTTTAAATGTTTGGGGGTAAAGGGCTAAATCCCCACCGCAAAGAGTAAAGCTCAAGGATTCCACATTTTCACTGGTCTAAAGTAGCAACTGCATTTATTCTGATTTAAGGAGGACATTTTTCTCAATTCTCTGACTTGTCAGCAGTTGGGCGCCTACCTCCCACATGGGAGGCCCTGGGTTAGTTCTAAACTTTGACATCAAAAAATAAGAGCCCTCATCCCAGAATGTTTTTGGGGGTGCAGTGGGGAAGTGGAGAGTCACCAGGGTGGTGGTCCTCCCAAAGTCCTTTTAACAGCGTTACCAGAAATCTGAAGACTTTCTAAATGGGCAAGCATAAAAGGCATTTTTCTCTGGTGCTTAAAATATATGTGCAGATGAACTTCTACATGTCATTACACACTCAATAAACAAGGTTAGCCTTAGGGTTGTCCAAAGCTAAATATCTCCCAAGACATTTTAGATTAATTGGTCTGCATGTAGTTTTGCTTTTATCACATATTATGCATTTAACCACTGTTCACTTAAATGGCATCTATTTCCCAAATCATTCAGGTTTATGGCTTAAATAGTAGTTTAAAGACTTAAATGTACATTTCTGTTTAGTACAGAATCTACGTTTTCTCATTTTACAAGATTGCTTATTACACAGATCACAATGTGTTTTAATTAAAAGAGCTGGTAAAAAGAAACAAACAAACAAAAAAAAACCGGACCAAAAAAAAAAAGAGCTGGTAAACTTGGCTCAACTGTGGTTGCACCCTATGACTCATAAGCTTTTCATTTTTTCTTTTTTAAAGTCAATTCAACAACATCTGGTAGCTTATATAAGGAGAGAGGATGTTCTTTACAATCACTGGTTTTCTGGACAACGTGTTTCTGCAATTGGCAGACTTCCGTGCTTCTCTGACTCGCTCGCTTTGTGTACTCTAACGCTACACTCTTTTTTTTCTTCTTCTTCTAAAGATTAACATGTGCAAGAATTTGGTCTAATATTGCCCAATAAACTTTTGCAATGATTGGTTCCTAAATCCCTTCTATTCATTTGTTCTAAGTTTCTGCAACCTTGGGGGGCGGGGTCAAGATGATAGAAATAATTGTGTATGAGTTTGAAGAAAGAAAAATACCAGCCTCATACAGTTCTTTAGGGGATTTTATATTATGAAATCCTTTTATTCTCTTTGATAATCACTAAAAAGATAAGGATCAGAGATTGCAAAATATATCTCTAGATAGACGATTTTTTTCCTGCCCAGATGTTTTCCACATCCTTCCTGATTCACA
This sequence comes from Tolypeutes matacus, assembly GCA_026826555.1. Lineage (NCBI taxonomy): Eukaryota > Metazoa > Chordata > Mammalia > Cingulata > Chlamyphoridae > Tolypeutes > Tolypeutes matacus. Next base: position 7,676,960 of record JAKSZT010000049.1, on the reverse strand, counting down.
GTCCTTCACACTGAGATAAACTAGGCCTGATGCTCCAGGTTCTTAAAACATGTCCCTGGATTTGTTAATGTTCCTCTTTTACTCTGATCTTTTGCTAAACTCTGAAATAGGAGTGGGGAAATAGACCTGGTGCCTGCAACAGGAATTACATTCACTCAAATGAAATTCTTTCAAACTTTTTACTATTGTTTATTCAGGCAGAAAGAGAATAACGTCACTTCAAGCCACTTATCCTCCATCTGTTTGCATTTCCATTTTGCTGGGAAACAACACTCCAGGAGTTTTAAAAAAAAAAAAAAAAAAAAAACACTGTAGGGAAGTGGATGTGGCTCAAGCAGTTGGGCGCCTACCTCCCACATGGGAGGCCCTGGGTTAGTTCCCGATGTCTCCTAAAGAAGACAAACAAACAATGAGCAGACAACAAGCAAACAACAGCAACAATACTGTAATCAAACTTGGCAGACACCGAGATAATAATTGAGTCCAGATACTTAAGTGTATCAAACGGATTTTAGAAAAAAGATGTTGACATCCAAAATAGGTTAATATCAGTTATAGATAAAGTCTTGTTCAACAAAGGCCGTTTTATTCCAATATTTACATGGAACTACCCTGACTTCCTAATGAATGGATCTCTCAGTTGAATATTTTGTAGTTTGAAGGGTTTTAAGAAATGTAAACTTTCTACTTCTTCTTTTGATCTTTATTCCAGAATACTCCATTAAAAACTAAACCTTGTCATCAAGGAGCCCAAGAAGAAAGCAATTTGGTTTAAAACAATTTGTTTTGGGGAAGCAGATATGGCTCAAGTGATTGGGCTCCTGTCAGCCATATAGGAGGTCCAGGGTTTGATTCCCGGGGCCTCCTGGTGAAGGCAAGCTGGCCCACGCGGTGAGCTGGCCCATGGGGAGTGCCGGCCCACGCGGAGTGCTGGCCCGCGCAGCAGTGCTGGCCCGCACAGAGAGCTGGCGCAGCAAGATGACACAACAAAAAGAGACAGAAGAGACACAGCACACCAGGGAGCTGAGGTGGTGCAAGAGATTGAGCGTCTCTCTCCACTCCAGAAGGTCCCAGGATCATTTCCCAGTGCTGCCTAAAGAGAAGACAAGCAGACACAGAAGAACACACAGCGAATGGACACAGAGAGCAGACAGTAAGTGCAAAACAATGGGCAGGGTGGCAGGAGGGAATAAATAAGTAAATCTTAAAAAAAAAAAAAAAAAACAATTTGGTTTGAAGAGAAGGTAGTACATACATATACTTACAAGAAAATTCTTTAAGGTCTTGGCATAGTTTCAAGTGGTGATTTTCAAAGGGTTCCCAGTATCTCCCCCTCCCCTATTTCTAGCCCCCAGTAAGACCTTAAATCCACTCATTCTTCTCTGGGAACACATTACCATAGTTTAAGAAATTACTATTTCCTCAGAAAAGTTTTTAATTCCAGGTTATTTTACTTTAAAATTTCCCATCGTGGTGAGAGACAAATGGAAAACTGCTATCATCTTAGTGTGTCCAAAAAATAACACGCACACTTATTTCTTCATTACTGCCTTCGGAGATATTACTTAATTTATGCTAATGGGCATCAAAACCTAGTCGATGGGTTTTAGACATTCCCTGATCTCAGGTGGAGGATTTCTAGAACTGACATTTGAAAGGAATTAAGCACCATATTTATTGAAAGGGTACTGAAAATTGCAATGAACTCATGCCCTCCCTCACCTAAAGAAGTTTCATTCTCACCCAGTGGGACTGGGTGGGGAGATTCCTTTTTACATAAAAGCCAAGGACTGGGAAAGAAGGGAATGCAGGCAGGCTGCAAATAGAGAATCTTGTCCTTTCCCTGCTTTTCCCTCTCGCTCTTCCATTTCTGAGGTCCGTTTCTGGAGCGTGGGTGTTAGAGGCAGAGTGGTTCAGATGCTCCCACGTGCAACACTTAAGACTCTGGCATTTAACTCATTCCCCAGCGTGCTGCTGGCAGTTGCAGGCTGGAGGCAGCTGAGTACGTCTTTGCCCTGGGGTGGACGAGAAGAGGCAGGACCACTGAAAGGACCATTACCAAGGACATTCTACCCTCACGCCATTTGCTACCCTCGTGCCCCATCTTTTTCTTAAATAGAAGCTTCATTGTTGAGGGCAGGGAATTGCCTTCACTTTCCAAACACACGGAGTACTCCACTGTGTGTGAGTTCCAAGTTTCTTTGGGATCACGTAGGCCTGCCAAGGGAGTGCTGAAAAATGCAAACCTCCTCTTGGTGCCAAGGCAGCCTCACTCATTCACTCAACCAATGCTTATTATTTCATGTTCACTTGGCATTGACCCTTTAAATACATGCCCACTTAACAAGGTCCTTTAATATGCTTGATATTGGCCCTTGAAAAGCCAGCGAAACATCTCGAGCCCGACTCCACATTTATATTAAATGATGATCTTGCTTGCCAACTCAGCACTAGATATATAATAAGGCATGTTAAGAAAATCACCCAAGTTCTTGCCTGATTTCTGGAAATGCACAAATGAGCAATCTTTCAAGTGTGATATTTCCCAAAATACACTTGGAGGGGCGAGTGCACACTTGCTCCCCAGACTTTGGGACCCCACTCTGGCCCAGGGCACACAGGAGCAGCTGCTGTGGCACCACGCGAGGGTCCAGGAGCCTCGGCTGAAGTCTGGGTGGGGCGGCTGGTGTCTGTCCACCTGGCCTTGGCCTGCTGACTCCTTTCTGCTCATCTGTCTGGAACTCATCCGTGGAATGAGGGCGCTGGACTAATCCCTTCCTCCACCTCTTAGAGCTCAGTCGGAGAACAGGACACAGTTAGTTAAAGACACAGGCCGGAATTACTTCCCATTGGCAAACAGTGGACCATGGACAAGTAGCTTCACTTCTCAGAGCTTCGGTTAAATGGAGACAGCGCCTCCCTCGTCACATCGTTGCCAGGATTAAATGAGATCATCGAGGTACAGCTCTTAGCACATAATAATGGGGCTAATCCACACCGTTACACACACTCTGCCAACACGGATTCATGCGCCAATACTCGGTCGTCTCCAAACGTCCTCGCTGGCTTCATCTCCATGTTTACATCTGACGACGTATTTTAAATGAGTATTCACTATTTCTACGGAAGGGTAATAGTGCCACCCCTTCATTTCATTATGAGGGTACAAAATATTAGTATTTGAATCCACCCTAATCAAAATGATGGTTAAAATAATTGTTGGGCTGTTCTAATTTAAACAGTTGGCTTTTTTTTTATTTTTATGTACCAATTATTTTGGCAACCTTCTTTGAACTGATTACAGTTGAAAGGTTTTTTTTAAGAAGTACCAGTGTTTAATCAGGAAGACAGAAGAAGTTGGGAAATGGTGTTTCCCAGAGAGGAGAAACCCTCAGATGGGTCCTCCGTCCTGCTGGCTCAGGGTCTCGACTTTGCAAACATTCTTTTTGCAGCTACTTGGGCAGTCATAGCTAGAAGTGTGTCCTCCCGAAAAAGATGTGTAGAAGTTCTAACCCCTGGTAGCTGGGAATGTGACCTAATCTGGACTCGTCTTTGCAGACGGAATCAGGCTGGATAGGCCTAAGTCAATGAGCCACGGCCTTCTGAGAAGAGGAGGGGAAACTGAGAAGACGGCCGGGTGAAGACCAGGCAGTGGCTGGAGGGAGGCAGGCCCTCCCGGGGGATGGCCAGGGATAGCCCCCGAGGCTAGGACAAGGCCAGAGGGTGCACAGGCCTGCTGATGCCGCGGTATCAGATTTCCTGCCTCCAGAAGTGTGAGACGACACATTTCTGCTGTTCTAAGCCCCCAGGTTCCGTGGTCTTTGTTACAGTGGCCCTGGACACTGAGGAAAGTGTGCCAGCAGAGGGGAACAAAGAGAATTCTGATTTCATCATCACTGTCAGCTGCAACTTCAACAAGGCGGCTCTAGCAGGTTCCACCGCTCTCTCCAGTTAGGAGACAAAGAAGTGAAGGCACGACTCAGAACTCAGGTAATTCTGACCCCCACAAAGTTGAGTTCCAGTTCCCAGCCCCATGGGTCCCTCTCGGCCTTTCTTTACTCATCCCTAAGCAGAAAGGAGACACACAGGCCGCCCCACGGTGTAGCGCTAATGGATAATTCGTTTTAAAAAGAAGGAGAGCTAAGCCCATTGGCAACAGCAAACCTCAAGAGGCTTGTAATGAACTCGGGGAAGAGGGACCAAGAGACAGCCTGAGGTGCACTCCTTCCTGGCGAACTGCTGATCTCTGAGGCAAGGCCGTGAAACTGCCAGCATCAGGAAAGATCCAGTGTAACGTCACATATCCTTGGAATTTATATAAACTGCTCAATAAGAGACCAGCCCGGCAAGGGAAGTGCTGACTGGTGACACGCTGTTTGTTCATTCCTCCTGGGGCCAGGGGAACAAAGCCCCCGAGATGTCCCCATCCTCACCGCTGGAAACTGTGAGTATCTCACCTCACACGGCCAACGGGCTTTGCCTGCGATGGGCCCTAAATGCAGCCACAAGGTCATTGAAGAGGGGGCAGGGTGGCCCGAGTCAGAGAAGGAGACGTGGGGGCCAAAGCAGGGGCCCAAGGCAGGGGCAGAAAGATCTGAAGACGCCACACTGCTGGCTTGGATGGTGGAGGAAGCAGGTACAAGCCAAGAAGTGCAGGAGGTCTCCAGAAGGCAAGGAAGTGGATTCTTCCCTCGAGCCTATAGAAAGGACCGTGGCCCTGCTGACCTCTTGATCTTAGCCTCCAGAACTAGGAGCTGGTGAAGATCACCCACAGACTAGTCCATTCTTTTCTCTGATGGTTGCCACATGCCCTCCCCTCTGGCCCAGAGCCTCCCCATTCTGGTCTGAAACCTGCTCAGAAAACCTGAGTAACTACCGTAGCGACGGGATCTCTCCTTCACTGATGCCCAAGAGAGCAGTTCCCAGTGCGGCAGTGTTGGGGTACGGCCTCCCAGGCTGTGGGGCCCCAGCTCTCGCTGTCTCTAGCTCCCCTTCAGCTGATGCAGTCCCCCGAGAGTCCCTGGAGAATCTCCCTAGAAGCTTCTCCACATGCAGGTCCTAGGAGGCATGGTTTGCAGAACTTCCAGATCAACACAATCCCAAACTGCGAACCCGTAAACTGCCACGGGATTGAGGAGAGAGGAGGGAAGGGGCAGGTGGGAAGACACAGCTGCTCCATCATCTCCAACTTGCTTGAGCCCCGGATAACCCCTCAGCTGTGTTCCTGCCGCAGGCCACTAAGTGCGTCAACCAAACCCAAGTTCCTTGGCTTCCCTTGGGGTAGCCCAGCCCAGCTGACATCGGGAGAAAATGGCGTTAATGGAAAAGTAAGGATGACAATAAGAAAGAAAAGGACTCAAAGCAAAACATTGACAGAAATATTAATTTCTATACTTCAGGTGTCTGACTGTAAGAAACGCATTTTAGAGAAAGAACCGTAGGATGCTGCAGACTTATTCTAAGGCAATGCTCCTCTGGCTGCCTTGCTTGAAAGGGTCTAGCCTGTTTTAATCGGACTCTACCCTCCACTTCCCACCACAGCTCCCTTCTCCGAGGCAGCCCTGTCCCTTATGGCCTCTGATGAAGACAACATTCCTTCTTTACAAAAACTCCAACTTTTCCTTATCCAACCCCCTCTCCCAGCTCCCTGAGGTCCTTCCTGTCAGCTCTAGTTGAGGGCTGGAGGGCAATAATGCCTAGTCCATGGCTGATCCGAAGGATGGAGAGCGGGCAAACAGCGCAGAGGCAGGCTTTCCTCTGGGGTTTCCCTCTGCGTCGGTGGCACTTTGCTGTGACTTCTTCCAGGGACCTCCAGGTGGCCAGCATCCCTGAGATCCCCACCAGCACAGCACGCCGTCCTCCCGGAAGTGCCTACGAGAGGCCGGGCAGCAGGGAGGAAGGCCCCGGGTGGGGTGGAGGGTGGGGACGCACCCCCAGGGCTCTCCGTGAGGCCAGTGGCTCCACTTGCTCATTTTAACATCCATGACACGTGCTGATTACCTGCTGCTTCTGAGAACTGCTGGCCCTCCTTGCTTCCCAGCGGCAGAAAGCGGGCTGATTTTCTCTGGGGGCTGCTACCGACAAAACGCACCCCTAAAAGGCCCAGGACGGGGCAGAGGCTGAGCTGTCTTGTCCTTGTACCCCAGGGTCCAGAGCCAGGCCCAGCAGCGAGCCAGCAGCCCTGCAGCCTTCCTGACCGATGCATGGAGCACAGTTAGTGCGTCGCTGGCCCAAGTGGCCACTGAGAAGGGTGACCAGGCGACCAGGCACGGGGCGGGGTTGTTTGGCCTGCGGCTGGTTTGGTTCCTGAGCTGTCAGGCCGGGACAGATGCCTCAGCTCCTCAGACACCCGGCAGCAGGCTGCCCCCAGGTGCGGCAGGGGTGCTCTCCAGGCCGGTTTCTCTCGTGACCTTCCTTCGCGGGGCTCGTGGAGGGGACCTGCTGGCCACCTGGTCCGCTGTTTGCTGTTTGTGCCGCGGCCCCGCGAGGCCCCTCTGAGCCAGCGGCACCTGCACGTCAACTCACCTCTCTCGTTGTAGAGCACGCTTCTGGGTCCTTCCCACCCCAACGCCGCCCCAACCTGCTTGTCGCCTGCGTCCGCGTCTCCTGGGTTCTGCACGCTGCGTGCACCCTGCCCTCCGTGCTTCCGTTTTCAGTGAGTGCGTGGCCAGTGGTGCTTGCTCACTGGCACAGATCTGGAGGGCAGAGCTGGGCTTTCATCCGGCCTCTGTGTGGGCTGCACCTCACCCCTCCGCCTCCATCACAGAACGAGGAGGATGCTGGGTGCTCCGAAGTCCCCTGCAAACACATCTGATTTTCTGGGGGTCCCCCAGGCTGCCCTCTCTCTGCCTACTTCCTGAGAACCCCCTGACACCCCCGACATCCTGCACCAAGTCTTGAGGTGCATTAGCTGCTCCAGAGATTTCTGAGCCCACCAGCCATCAGGCTGGCCTGGGCAGTCGCTGGGACCCTCAGTGCCCAGGGCGAGACTTCCTGAGCAGAGCCAAGGGACTGTCCCCTCGTCGTGACCCAGAGGTGAGTGGCCTTGACGCGGCTGCAGCCCCAAGTTCATTCCTCTCAGCCAGCACTCAGAAAAGCACTGGATCCCCGACAAGAACCTCCAGGGCTTCTTTCCCATGCCCTGTGTGTCTCCCCCATTGTCTACCTGGAAGCCCTCTCAAGGCCCCTCAAGGCATACCCGTCCAGTGCAAGTGCCGTCAGTGCCATTTTATCACAGACACAGGTGAGGTGATGGCCTCCTCGGGCAGAGGCCCCCAGCAGAGTGGCTTCCTGGGGCCCGTGGACGAGTTGGAAAAGACTTACTGGCTGCACCTTGGGCAAATTGCTTAACCCCTCTCTGCCTCAGTTTCCTCCCCTGTGAAATGGAGCTAATAGCCCAGCTCATAGGGTGCTCATGAGGACTGGAGCAGTTAGCGCTGGGCCTGAGCTATAGCAGGCGCTCAGTGGACGTCGGCTGTTGTTAATATTAGGGAGTTTCCTGAGACTAGTCCCCAACTGGGTTCTTACCCACAGGAGGATGGAAACCGAGGCAGGGGCACGGGGGTGAGCCTGGCCTACGGGAAAGCCAAGAAACCGGGTGCCTGACACAGTATTTTTAGCAGTGATGGTGACTCACAAGCATTTAGTGTCGCGAGGACTTAAAGCTGAAATCGCCTCTAACACCTGGCCAGTGCTTTTACCGCCCTGGTTTACCTGAGCTTGGAACAGGTGTATGTCTTTAATTCCATCTTGCGCCGCAGGGTGGGGGGTGGACAAGGTGGCGTCTCTCGCTTTCGCTCTGAGTGGACAGTGGGCCTCTCGCTGGCTGTGCCCAGCCGAGGCCCCCGGGTCAGGCGGCCTCGTTCAGCCGGTGTTTGTGCAGGAAGGGGATGCGCTGTCCCGAGGGCTGCTAGCCGCCCATTGTGTGCCGGCGCAGGCTGGGTGTGCCTGTTTGTCCTGCACACACAGCAGCCTCTGTGTCCTCTGCGACAGCCTGCACGCAGCTGGGGACGTTTGTGCCCGAGCCAGCTCCTCACACAGAGAGGAACTGCGAACAGCACACCACGTCAGGGCCCTGCTTTCCTCTGGGAATGTCCTGGGCTCTCCAACATTCCTCCTGCCCGGCCAAGAAAAACAAGCAAACAGGGCCCCTCTCTGACGTGCACACCTCTGCACCCTGGGGTAACGGTTTCCAGTCTCCACGTGGGATCTCCATTCACAAGTTTCTGACCCAGAGCTGGGGACAGAGATGCCAGCACGGCCCGGATGCAGCTCCCGCCAGGCCTCAACGTCGGATAACGGCAAGGCGCTGGCTGACGCGGCCTGTGGGCCCGAGGGCTGTCCTGCCTGTCAGTGAAGCCGAGGCTGAGGTGATGCCAAACCTGGAAATTTAACACCATTTGAGCCGGGAGGCGAGTGTCACTGGACTCTCCGAAAACTGTGCAATCCTTTCAGGTTTCGGGCGGCCCCGCCACAGACACACACCCCTGTCATCACGATGCGAACCGTCGGCTCCCCCTGCGGGGTGGGTGTTGGAGAGGACAGGTGGTGAGCTCACTCACAAACCAGCCGCCACGGCTGCCACCTCTGGGTGTTTATATGTGACCTTGAGCCTCGGCCTGGCCCCAGGGAGTCCTGGAAATGACGACCACGGGGGACAAAGCACCTATAATATCGTTTGTTGCCAACCAGGTAAACGATGCTGTTTTTATTTTATTTTTATTTTACTTATCGTGATGATTTTTTAGGAGGTATCAGGGATTGAACCCGGGACCTTGTATATAGGAAGCAGGTGCTCAACCACGGAGCTACATCCACTCCCTACGATGCTGTATTAAGGCCTGGTTGCTGTGATATAAGTGTTGAAGTATGTCCCCCAAAAAGACATGTTCAAGTCTTAAACCCCCCTCCCCGTGACAGTGACTATCGCAGTTCGATATTGTTTATGAATTCCCAAAATAGATATGGGATTGGATTCAGAGGTTTCACTTTTACTTGATTAAATTATGATTAAGGCTTTGATTGGGCCACATCAGTAGGACATTGAGCCCCACCCCCCACCCCCCTTGGAGGGACTCACAGAGAAAACTGCATGGCAGAAGAAAAAGATGGAGCCCTGGGAAGTGAACACACAGAGAACCAGATACCTAAGAATGAAGAGAAGGCACCATTAGACATGGCAGGGGCCCTAGCAAGAGAGACAAGCCGTTAACCTGTAGTTTACAGCTGGCCTTGTGGAGCGAGACGAGCAGCTGAGCCTGGAGAGAAACCAGCCCTGGGAGGGAGACAAGACGTATCCCAGCCTACAGCTGATACTGGAAGAAGCTGGGACCACGGAGCCTTAAGAGGAAGAGGAAGCCTGAACCCTGGCAGACGTCAGCAGCCGTCTTGCTCCAACACGTGGCAACAGACTTTGGTGAGGGAAGTAACTTATGCTTTATGGCCTGGTAACTGTAAGCTTCTACCCCAAATAAATACCCTTTATAAAGGCCAACAGAGCTCTGGTACTTTGCATCGGCCCCGCTTGGCTGACTGATGCAGGGACTCTATTGGGAAGGTCCTTTTAGTTAAGCAGAGCCTGCCTTAGTTTTCCAGGCTGCTGTGATAACTCCTCGCACTTGATGGCTTCAACGACAGGAATGTGTCTGGCCCACAGTCCTGAGGGTAGGAGTGCAGTGTGGAGGCCATCAGCAAGGCAATGCTTCCTCCCCAAAGCCCGTAGCATTCTGGACTGGCTGCCGGCGATCCTTGGGGTTCCTTGGCCGGTATCCCTGCAAGCGACACTCTCTCCTGTCTCTTCTGGGTTCTGTTGACTCCTGGCTGCTCCCCATGGCTTTCTCCTTATGAGGCCTCCAGGGATGGGGCGAAGGCCCATCCTGATTCAGCTGGCCACCCCATAACTAAAAGTAGCACCTTCGAAAAGTCCCCCTTGCAATGGGTTCACACCACAGGACAAGGCTTAAGATCAGAACAGATCTAAAGGGGGTCCATGGGTCAATCTACCACAGGGCCAAACTGGAGATTAGGTGAGCCCTAATCTGACATGCTAGAGTCCTTAAAGAAGGGGAAACTGGACCCAGTGCCCAGGCTGGGGGAGAAGGCCACGTGGAGATGGAGGAGGCAGACCCAGGAGTGGTCCATCCACCAGCCAAGGAGCAGCTAGGAGGGGCACAAAGGAGGCTCCCTGCAGGTCTCATGGGCATGCGGCCCTGCCCACACCGTGACTTTGGTCTTCAGGCCTCCAGAGCTACAGACAATCAGAACCTGCTGTGCCACGGCAGCCATTCTGTGGTTCTCAGTTACGGCAGCCCAGGAAGCCAAGACGCTGCGAAGGTTAGACAGCCACCTGGGCTTGCCCAGAGCTCACAGGACGTCTAGCATGACACACTCTCCATAAAACGGAGACGTGTATCTACCTGCTTGTGCACATACACATACACAGCTGCATGTCTACATCCATCGGCAAAAGTCTCTAATGCACACGATGTATCAATGATCGATTTCACAGGAGGTATGATTTGGATTATGACTTAAGTACAAAAACAGAGATGAGAGTTAAATTCCTCGCTGGCTTTATTTGCACTGTTTGCTCGGTTGGGTTTGGCGCTGGTGTCAGTTAGCAGGGCTGTGGGAGGAGATGAGCTTACCGCACTCTCCACCTTTCCAAGGAGACTGAAGCCTTCGGGGCTCACGCTCAGCTTCCAGGCACGGCTTTGAAAACCCTTCCCGTTTTCCCTGCTGCTGGCATCGGGTGCCTTTCTGCTGACCCTAATTGACCAAGAATGTTATCTTGGACCAGCCAATCCAAGGACCCAAATCCCCTGCAGTTTCTTTGCTCAAGGAATTCACTGCCCCGCTGCCCACAAGGCAGCTCACATTTAGCCCCCAAATGCTGACTCTCCCAAAGCCCACGGAGAAGAGGACAAAGTTGGGCACAGAAAGTGCATTTCTGGGAGCCACTTTGCCTGGGTCAGCTACTCTTTTTCCAGTCAGGAGCTGCTGCATTCTCAACTCTTCTCTCCCAGGTGATATTTGAAGCTTGGAGTGGTAAGAAAAATAACTTGACATAGAAGAGGAGGGGTTACTCACTAACTATGCTCCCTTCCTACCCATCTGCCTTGCCAAACTATCTAGGACCTTGCCAGGTTTTTACATGAAGACACAGGAGGAGGGGGAGGAGGGGGAGGACAGTGAAGCTTTAACTGGAACGTCGGGAAGGCCCACGCAGGTGAGCTCCTTGATGGAGTCAGTGCCCGGGCAGTGGGGGTTTCCACAGTACGTTCAGGGAGTGGGGCGAGCTGCAGTAAGGTACCTCTCTAACGTAGCTGGCATTCTTCAGGGTTTCCTGAGGAAAACACAAACGTGCCATGCAAAATATTTTTACAAATAAACAATAGATGGAATGAAATTCAGAGAAATCAGTTGGTTATTCGGGGCATGTCTGCAGTACACTCTAGCTCAGAGGTCCTCAAAGACTCCTCAAAAAAGAATTTTGGGAAACGATGTGTTTTCTCACATAGGTTAAAGGTAACATCCCTAATTTTTCAATGTAAATTTAAAGACTTGCAAAGGATGTAATTTCAGCACACTGTAAATGTTATATTTTAAACTAAAACTACACATCAGTTTCAAGTGTGTCTGATAGAATCTAAATAACATGACAACGTGACACCCGCTTTCATCCACTAAAAAAAATAAATAACATGGAAAAAAAACCTCTTATTTTACATTTGGAAATGATCGATCTTTTCTTTTTCTCCTTGAACTTACATGCATTCTGCTTCCGCATTCCCACCAGTTCACCCCACCCAAAGCTGGGGTGGGGACAGGGAGTGGCAACTCAAAATGGAAAGTGCAAAGCTCCACGTGAGACTGTGGGAATGGGGGGCCACCATCCACAGGCAGCCCCAGGGGATAGCACGGGGGACCCACAGCTTCAGCCGCCCCCAGGGCAGCCCCTGCTCTGGGGGGGAGCACTAGGCACGGGGTGGCAGAGTCCACCCCACAGTCGGCCCCAGGCAGCTCGGCGGGCAGCAGCCCCTCAGGCCTGGCCCAGTCCCTGGAGATCAGCCAGGCCACCCGCAGCTGGAGGGGCTGCAGCAGCAGCAGGCAGCAGCCCCAGCCGCTGGAGGGTCAGTGGATGCTGGCCACACCTGCACTCCTGCCTCCCAGCTGGGTCTCTCCCTAAACTCCACACCCATCTACCTGCCTGTGCAATGGCCCCTGGGCACATCCCAGGCATCTCACACTTACCGTGTCCAAAATCAAACTCCTGAGCACCCTGGCTCCATCCCAACCTGTTCCGTCCCAGGCCTACCCATCCCGGCACCTCCTCCACCACCATGCTGCACATGACCCCTTCTTATCAGTGCTTCTGCTGAGACCAGGGCTTTCCTGAAACTTCCCTGGAGACATCCCCTAAAGAAGTCAAAGCAGGAGAAGTGAAAAGTGGCCATACTGGGAAGACTCATTTGTGAGCCCATGTGAAATGTCAGCTAGGCACCCCTCAGAAGGATAGGCATGGACGTTCAGGATTCCTGTGCTGCACAGTGGGTGGAGGCCAGCACTGTGACACTGGGGCTTGTACTCAAGCATCGCTGTTTTCATGCTGGACCTCTGTGACCTGGCAAACTGGAGGCCTGGCAAACTCTGCCTGAAACTCCGTATAGCCCAATCAGGAAGAGACTCACAGCCTCTGGAGAGAAAGAGATTCTGAGTCTGATGGTGCCAGGATGCCATCCGAATTTAGCCCAACGTGCACTCCAAGCTACGTGGGTTTTGCCCTAACTTATTCTGCAAGACATCAACTGGGAATTTCCCCATCTGGGAGCGCGCCCAACGGATTTAAGGGGAAATCGTATTCTGTAGCTCAAATCAGGATGAAGGAGAGAAGTACTAAAGAAAAGCATATTTCGCATGGAGAACCTCACTTTCCAATTCCAATGTAAGAGGAGCAAAAAGAATCATTTGCTGATAATCACCATCTTATTCCTGCCTGGAGAATGTTGCCCTCCAGTAGCGAACATGCCCTGAATGGAGAAGAGCCCTGATTTCATTTGTACTTTCAGGGGGTTGAAGCTCTGTGAACGACAGGCCACGTAACTGTGCCAAGACTTTGCCGATACTTGAGGCAGGAGACCCCTCTTCCTCTCTGAGCAAACCAGACAGGGGCAAGCAGGAAGAGAATTTGCCCTCTAGAAGAGGCTTCATGCCATAAAAATGAGGCTCTGCTTCTATCAAATCACTCCAAATTAAAAATTGGTGGACAGCTGAGCCTGGGACAGAACATATTCTGAAAAGAACTTGCTGTATCCACTAGCATCCTCTGGTTGGTTCCCAAGAAGCAGGGAAAACAAGCCTACACTAAACCGCTCCGAGCTCGGAACGCATGGTGGCTCCCAAGACAAGTCAGCACATGGAAACACTCCCAGAAGCCCAGACTCCATCCCAGTTAGCGCTGGACACCAGGGAAGCCAACCAGGCAGCTGGAGCTAAGTGTCCCCTTTCTCTGAACTCCAACAAGACTCACAGATTCTGGCCCAGGCCGCCACGTGACTGCGTCCGATACCATTTATCCAGTTGTTTGGTTTGCTCGGCAAAAGTGTTAGCTCCTGGGAAGCAGAGACAGCTTCCTGTTCCCTCAGGACTTCACACATCAGCCGGGGCTTACTAAGTATGGGAAACAGATTCGATGCAGGATTCAGTTCCCGAGAGAAAGGAGCCAGATTTGCAGACAATCAAATTTAGGGTAGCCCTGAAAAGTTGGGCCTCTGCAAACCCTTTGAATGAACGTCCTGCAGTACAATCTCCGCGGGGCCCGTGTGTCTGGTGTCCCCTGGACCGGACGCTGTACTGCTGTAGGCCCCTGTGAGGTGCCCTTTTGGTCTAGACATCACCAGCTGTGGGAAGGAGGAGCGGAGGATGTGAGGAAAGGGGTCCGTAGGAACTCACTCACTCACTCCTCACTGCAGCCCCAGGAAGATAATGCTGGGAGGAACTTGTCTGGCAGATGAAAAACCAAAGCTGATAAAGACCTTGGATGAGGGATTGGCCAGCCCTGTCCATCTAAACATGTTGCATCTATTTATAGAAAATGAATCAGATAAGAAAGGGGATTTCCTGAAGAGGAGGAGGAGAGGAAACGTAGGGCTGTCACGGGACACCTGGGGGTGCCCTTAGCCCACTCTTCACGCAAGGAGTGCAGTGTGGGGTTTCCTTAGGCAAACTCTTCTGCCCTGGCAACACTGACACAGCGTTACTGCGGAAAAGGAAGACGGTCCGTCTTTTAAAAGGAGTCTCTCATATGCCATGTGAGGCTCGGTTGCTAAGGAACTGGTTCCACATCTTGTATCTGATTAACAGCTGCTACTCTAGACCACTGGGTTTTGTTTTTCCTCTAATGAGCTTGTTGAAAACCAAAGTAACAATCCCAACATCCTGTCCTTTGAAACGACAGCAGTAATAGTAGCAAGCACTATCCCTACTTAAAATGTGCAAGGCGCCATTCTAATCTTACTCTCACAATTACTCTGAGAACAAGCGACTATTGTATCCTCATTTCACAAATGAGGAAACTGAGGCATGAGAGGTCTTTTCCAAGGTCACAGGGCTGCTAAGTGGTGAAGCCGAGATTTATCCCTAGACAACTCGGCCCCAGCCTAGGCTTCTATCAACTCTGCTAGAGACGTACTACTCTTGCCCAGAAGCGTGTGCATTACAGAAGGAATATCTGAGGTAGAACTCACCTTGAGGTGGTATCACAGTGCCAACATTTTACTTTCTTCTTTTTACTTTCTATTTTTTTTATTTTTATTTTTTATTTTTAAAGAAGCTTTAGATTACATAAACAATACATTGAAGATATAGGGGAGTCCCATATTACCCGCCCCTCACACTTTTCCCCATTAACATCTTTGATTAGTGCGGTACATTTGTTACAATTGATGAACACATATTGAAGCATTGATACTAACCATGGTTAATAGCTACATCATAGTTCACACTTTCAACCACAGATTTTAAAATAAGTTTTGACAAAGTGTATAACGGCCTGTATCCATCATTGCGATGTCATGCAGGACAATTCCAGTGTCCCACAAATGCACCTATTCTTCCCTCTCCCTCCCCTCAGAACCTCTGGTGGCCACTGTCTTTATATCAATGATACAAGTTCTTCCATTGCTAGAATAATAATAAATCTACAACAGAATAATAATAGAATAATAATAATAAATCTACTTTAGTCTATAGTTGCATTCCCCCCTTAATCCTTCATTCCTCAATCTTCAGGATTTGGGGATGGCAATACCCACTCTGTTTCTTATTGAGAGTGGGCTTACTTTCTTCTTGCTTTTGCTGAAGTTGTCCAAAAAAAGGAGCAGGGAGAAGGGGTGGAATTCTGAATCTGGTGCCCAATGGATGAAGTAACACATGGTCCCAAGGACTAACTCCTCAAAGAGTCTCTGTGTTTGGGGCAGATTTATAGACTGTCACTCAGAATTACTCCCAGCCATGTGTGCATGGGTCAGTCCAAGTGTGTGATACAACTGCTCTTTTAGTTGTGAGCAGCCAAGGACGAGCCAGTGAAGTCTGCAATGAGCAGGAGGGAAAGGCCAAAGCTGACTGACGCCATTTTTGTCATTTGCTGCCAGGGGGCAAGGTGTTGAGTTTACTAAAGAAAAGCATGTTTTTAGAGAAGCCACACATGTGTCCATTCTTAGTACTGATCTGAGACATTCGCCCAGTAACACCTTGGTCAGCAGACTGGGGCCATTTTTCTGATTTGAAAAAGCTCATTCTAAAAGCTCTTTGGGGCGGGGGGTGGGGGTGGCGGATGTGGCTCAAATGGTTGGACGTCCATCTCCCATATGGAGGCACCTGGGTTTGATCCCCGTGGACCTCCTGGTAAAAATAAAGAAAAATATAGAAGGCGCAGGAGCTGCCAGGTTCCGTGCATGGGTGCGCCATCAGGCTCCACCAAGCTACACAGCAAGATGATGATGTAACAGGAGAGCAACACAAGGGAGAGCCAAGACGAGACCCACCAAAAAACCAGGAACTGAGGTGGTGTAGGTGGTAGGACACCTCTCTCCTACACCGGAGGTTCTCAGGATCAAATCCTGGTGAAGACAGGAGGAGAAGGATGAGAAGAGAGGGCAGGAAACAGACACAGAGAATTGCCCAGTGAATGGACACAAAAACAGCAAAAATGGGGGGGGGGGGATGGATAAAAGTAAATAAATAAATAAAATTTTAAAAAATAAATAAATAAAAGCTCTTTGGACTTTTCTAGCTAAATATGATGGGTTTAACCCATGCCTAAATGCATCTAATAAAATGTCAATAATAAAATGTCAGGAATGCAAAATTAAAAGGTCCACAAGACCAAATGAATATGTCTTCATCTCTTAGAAAGCAGGAAAGTGGATGGGTAAGCTAGTGTGCAGAATGGAGAGCCTGGCCATCTGCAAAAGGGGTTATAATAAAGAAAAGAAAGTCAGTTTGCCCACCCCCCTGCCCTAAAAAGTCTCAGGTCTTAGAAACGCCAAGTACTGTGGAAGCTGGTGTGCAGCCTGAAACTGAAAATATGGATATTGGATGAAAACCTGCATGCACGGTGATTATCTAAGTCCAAGCCCTCTAGTTTCCCATACGGCCAGACAAACTACTTCCATCACCACCCTCAGACCAGAAATCACTGTTCAACCTGAGTTCTAGATCAAGGAGTATATTGGGTACCCACCACAAAGGACCCAAACAACAATCCCTGGGAAATTTCAGAAGATCAAAAACGAAGAGAAAAACCTAAAAATTTCTAGAGAGTAAAAAAATGAAAAAAAAAAAATTTTAAAAGCCAGTTCACATAAAAAAGTATCAGGAATCAAAATGGCATTGACTTTCCTGATAACAATAGTATTTGCTCTAAGTTAGTGGATTACTGCCTTTGAAACTCTGAGGGCAATTGTTTTTCCAACATAGAGTTCTATAACCAGCCAAATTAGCGGTCAAGTTTAAAGGTGGAATAGAAGATCTTTTTAGATATGTAAATCCTCAAATGTTTTATGTTTCATTTTCCCTTTCTCCAAAAAAAGTACTGGATGGTGTTCTTCAGGAAAATAAGGGAGAAAACCAAGAAATAGAAATTATAGGAGCCGGAGAACACAACATAGGATGATAAGGTACAAGAGACTTAGAAAGTAACCAGTGCAGGTTGTGATGGGAGGAGGGAAAGCTCCAGAGTGATAAGCTGGATAAAATTTAAAAAAAAAAGAATTTAACTGTGTGGAAAATAGAATTGGGAGGCATATTAAGAGATATCTGAGTATTTTGAATTAATGATTATACAAATTAAAAAGACAATAACTCCAGAAACTTTAAAAATTTTTGAATAATAAAGTGAACATAATCATACTATTTTACTTAGCTCAGTAAAGAAAAATATTTACATGGTCATAAGAATATAACCTCTGAATATTGATTTACCCAAAAACATATTATATAAATTAGGAAGAATGGGAACTAGGGAGAACCATAGTATAAAAAAGCCAAACCATCATTTCCAATAATGAACGATGATGCCACAATTAATTACGTTAAAAAATGGTGCTATGAACACATTACTTGGAATTACGGTGGGAAATGCTGCGGGAAACAGCACGTGGGTACCTCGGGAGGCAGTTCTAGGGGTGGGGAGGGCTGGACAGAGAGAGCTGCTGCTTTTCTAAAAAGCATCTTGGTCTATTAGGTTTCTCAAACTATGGTCATGATTACTTTGATCAAAATGAAAATGAATGAATTTTAAGAGGCAGAGCAGATGTGCTGGTCCAGGCATCTTGGGCGGCAGATGCCAAGGTTTTGTGTGTGTAAAGTGTGTGGCATGGCTGCAGAGCTAAGGAGAGCAAGTCTCTTGTGGTCAGCCAGGTAAAGAGTGGCGCTTAATTAAAGACAGAGCACACAAAACGGAGAAAAGCCAAAAGGAGATCAAAGAAGGGAGAAGGTGACCAGTAGTTTGCATGTGGGTTGGTTTCAAGCGGCCGCATTTTATGACTGTGGTTTCTGTGCACTTTTCTTTTGCGTTGATAAAATCATAGCACTTGGAATTGGAAGGGACAGGAGATTGAATTAAGATGGTTAGCTGAGCACAGAGGCTTCGACGTGACAGGAAGAGATTTGTATTAAAACTAATAAGCCCATAATATAACTGGAAAACAGGAAGGGGTATTCCTGGTGGGTCAGAAATAAGAAGGAACTCCTAAATAAGAGAAGGCAGGCGGAATTGGGAAGCTGTTTTTCAAAAAGCAAATGGCTGTCATCGAAGGCAGGAATGGTTCTGGAATGATCCAAACTTGGAGGTGGCAGTTAATGAGGAGCAAGAAGGGCATCTAGGGGCAAACATGGGGGGCCTGGCTAGGGGAGTGCATTAGGAACAGCCAGAGGGGCAAGCTCTGACCCTTCCTTGCCAAGGAGAGGTGTCTGCCCTCAGGCAGGAGCAATGAATGCGAGCTCTGGAGGACTGCCCTGGGAGGCTGGCACCACCCAGAGATGACGAATCCTCATACCCACTAGACAAGCACTGGCACGCCCCACCTGGAAGCAGGTGTGTCCCGCCCCTGCTTGGGAATGCTAGGAGACAGAGAAAGCCTTCCCAGGCAGGATATCAGGGGACCCGGCCACGAAGATGCAGTCACAGCTAATGGCCAAGCATTTGAGCAAAACCGACATCCCAGAGTGGTAGCAAACTCAGTAAGCAGAAGCTTTTCTTTTCCTGCTTTTTTCAGAGCTAATATCCTCAGAGAAGTAAGAGAGGAGATCACATCCTTGAAACTGAACAGGACTTTTTTTTTTTTTTTTAAGGAAAGCATGTTAGAGGCATTGGAAATAAAACTCCGTTGATTAAAACAAGAGTCGTACAGGCTCTTGGAGGATATGTGGCCCTGCATTTGCTTTTCGGCTGCATTCCTGTCTTATGAAGCCGTCAGTTCTCTCTCATCTTGGCTCTTGGCTCCTTGTTCTGTACCGTTGGTCCTGGTTCTACCTCTGGAACAAAACCAAGTAAATCTGCTGCTTCTGCTGCAAGAAAGCCTTTCAAACGGCTAATCATGCCTCTCCCCTTCCTCTTGTCCCGGCACTAAACCCCTCGTTTGTTCAACTCTTCCTTGCCTGACAGCTTCCCAGTGTGCCTTCTGCTTCCCCTTCCCCCGCCTCGCCCACTGCCGCCCAGGTCCTAGGGAGAGAGCCCTCGCCGTGGGCCCGAATTGCCTGGAAGCCCAGCTGGGGCCCCACTTTCCCACAGAGGCGCTATTACTTCCTCTAGTTACTCAGCCGCTATTAATAGCGTCTGAGTTGACTTGAGTGTGATGCTTTCCTTCAAAAACTGCAGGAAATGAGTCAGGAGTCCCGTTTCTCCAGCGCGCAATATCGGGTTCAGCTATCTAGTAAATAGTTTTGGTCCCCCAGCTCTGCTCCAGCTCTGTCACTGCCCTCAGGACGTTTACAGCTCAGTAGACAGGTTAAATAGCTCTCTGAACAGCCTCCGCTGGAGACAGCGGGAAGGGACGGCAGAGAGAAGAGAGAGCTTTGGAATGCCAAAAGAGAGGCCTGATCTAAAAGCCGGGATGCTTCCTGATAAGTTAATCCCCGAGGGCTGGGCAGCACTCTGGCTGCCCCGGCTCCTCGCCTGGACTGGGCCCGATTCCGGCTTTCTCTTCTGCGCTCCGCCTCAGTTCCCATGGACGACCCTTTTCTTCTTCCCTGGCGTTGAAGGGGGATGGAGAGGCCCCGTCTTAGATCAGCCCTCCCCACGTCTGGGGAGATATTGCAGAACCCAGTTCATTTCCCCACTGCTTTTCCTGGCTCAGATGCCCCCATTTTGCTGTGCTGGCTTAGAGGTTCTCGCCGACGACATAGGGCTAACTCTTGGCTTCCACGACAAAAAGTTCCAGCCGAGGGGAAACTGTTCCCAGCACAGGGGGTTGCCTTCGGGGCCGCAGCAAGAACCTGATGCCGGAATGCACTCAGGAAGGAGGAGGTCCATCGTTCCCCAGGGGCTTTGCTCGGCCCCCATCTGGGCTGGGGCCTGAAACCCCCAACTCCCAGCCACCCCTGCCAGCCTGGCGCTCCCCACGGCAGCTGGCTCAGAAGGAGGCTGCTCCCCCAGTCTCTCCCTTCGCTGGTGGTGGGTGGCAGCCTCTGTACCCGGCGCTGGAGTTTCAGGTTGGTGGACGAGCCAGCCGCTTGAAGAAGCTGGAGCATCCGTGTCACAAAGAACACTCTCTTAATTTATTTTGACACGGGTTGTTTAATTTGAATTATTTATGATGTTTTATAGTCCACTGGAGACTGCCCCGCAGCTCATTCGATAAGAGGCAATCCAGCCAGTAACCTGAGACCTCGCCCGACCCCTCAGCTGCCAAGCCCTTCCTTGCAAGGAAGAGCGAGTCTTTTCACGGGGGAAGAGTTCTTTGCTCAATAAATATTGGCTGATATTGACATGACAGTTACGTAGTGCGTGGTAATAATTGGGTTATGCTCATAAATGGGTCTGTACATTGACAAAATGAAAATCCATGAGTTATGGGCCCATAAACACCTTACTCTGATAGGAAGACTTTCCCACCACAATCTCACAGACCCCAAAGCAGTTCTTGGAGACCATCAGGGCCAGAAGCCCATGGCTGCCCAGCCCGCTTCTCTTACCACGTAACATTCCCGCTCTCTCCAGTGGCATTTTGAGACAAAGGTCAAGTCCAAGATCTTCCATCCTAACTGGACCCATGGAGGAGCTGAAGACACGCAGCGGGTAAATCCTCCTAGCCACACAGTGTGCTTTAAGGAAGAAAAGACTACGGTGGTAGGAGTAAGCTGCTGATACACTCAAAAATATTTGTTGCTCCTGCCATTTCCTCGTCCACTTAAGGGCTGACACACTGCCTCACCGGCTCACACCCACACCCATGCCTCCACCACAATCACTTCACCCAAACCGTGCAGTCTCTACACAAGCTCCTAGATTATCATTGACAAAGCAGGAATATGCTGCAGACTTTAATGCCAAAAGAAGGAGGCGGTGAGCGACTTAGCTGTGTACTCCTGGAAGTCTGCCTGGTACCCCTTCTCCGTTCACCACCACCCCGCACACCCTGCTCAGCCATATGGTCACACCGCCCACACGGCCTGGACGAGCCAAGGCTGACTTTCGCGTCTTCTGGGAACATTCCAGCGTGCAGGCTGAGAGAACGCTTTGGTCCAAGCGGACTTCTGGTGCTAGGCTCTCAGCCCATTGCCCACATCTCTTGCCAGGAGCTTGGACTGCTGGTCCAGCTCTCCCCACCCCAGCTTCCTGGTCCCCAAACCCAGTCCTTAATTTGTTACTACCCCACCACTCCCAGGTCTGACTGTGGCCCGTCTGCCTGGCCCATGGCTCAGCTGCTCACTGGCCACTGGACGTCACATTTCCATTCTCATCTGCCCCCCGGACGGCACCTGCGTGTTGTCCTAAATGAGGGCTACGAGCATGTCCCTGGCCACTGGGCTCCCTTTGCAGACCCAGTAAGAGCTCCCCAGGCTAAGGAAATCCCTCCCTCTTGTCATTTTTCCCTTTTACTGCCTGAAATCTAGCTGGCATGTCAATACTTCTCCCGTTTCATCTTGTGAAAGGAACCTTTGTGCCCCACTCAATGGCAAAACAACTTCGATATCTACTGAAAGCTGAGGGTCTTCCATCACCACTCCTGGTGCTTTCCTAAGAAAGCAGCTTGATTTCACATCGGTGTTAGACCCCTCAGGAAACAGCATTCACAAATTGTAACCAAGAGGAGTAACCCTGCTCCCAGCCACTGGGGCACCCTTCTATTTTCAGGGGGCGTGGACTGAACCCCTGTGAAAACGCACAGCTTCTCACAGCCTGCAGCAGCTCTCTGGCCGGCCTGCAGGTCTGTTTTGTCCTCTTGGCCTCCCCGCCTTCCTCCTCATCTCGTCAGCAGCACACCCAATGCGTCACCTAGAATTCCTGGGTGCCGCACGTTGCCCTCCTACTTCTCTGCGCTGTTTCTGCTTGTTCAAACTGGAGGGTTTCGTGTGCAGAGCTGTTTATGCCCAAGGCTGTGCCATGTCTGCAGGGAATAGGGCCAAACAGGCAGCGCGTATCATCCTATAAGAAGACTAATTGCCACGCTGATGAATTTAAAAAGGAAAAAAAAAATGCCTCGGGGACAATGCCAGGCTCATTTTAGAACAGAGCCCTTAGAGTGTGTCTCCAGAAACATCTGTCATTTAGAGAAAACCATCCTTTCCCCTCCCTCAAGCTTGCAGTTCCTTCGGCTCCATTCTCTTCTCTCCCGTGGGCCCCTCCAGCTTTCCTGTCGGGGCCTGACAGGTATGTCCAGAATCAAGGTCTCTCTGTTGTCATGTTCAGGATTAGCTGACAAAGCCCTGCCCTTCTGGTCTGGCCGCCCTATCACGCAAGGCCGTGTCCCCAAGACATTTCTGCGATACACCATCATTCACCAATCGGAGCGCCCCGAGGGGTGACATTTAATTCATGCCTGCCCATCATGACACAAAGAAGAGGCCTTCAGCTGGCCACTGGCAGCTCTGCTGGCCAGACAAAGGGTCCGCGGGGAGCCCCAGCCCCCCACCTCCCACCTCTCAAGCACAGCCTCTCCTGCCAGGCCCCAGGGTTGTTCCAGAAGGAGCATGGCTCTGGGCGCAGCCGAGCAGATTAAAATAGACTGGTTCAGCGGGGAAAGCCATCGGGGCTTAAATGTCTTAGCACTTCCGTGGCAGAGCTGCCATCCTCGGAATCAGACCTCTGCATCAAAGCCAAATATTTGAACTTCAGGGAAGACTGCTGTAAGGTGACGCCCCTGGCTGCTGGCTCTGTTAGCTCCGAAATCTTTAAAGTCTTATAGCAAACCCAGCAATACCAAGTAATTGAGATATGGTTTTATTATGGAAGGAGGAGGGATATAAATAATAAATAAATGAAATTAAACCCTTCGGTGGCTATTGGCAGTAACACAAACACAGGATTCAACTGCAGCAGCTGGACAACAAAGGAAGGGCTCCTCTCGTTGAAGATGCGCTCACTGGGGTTTTCTCCCCCTAAAACAGTCACTGGGAAGTCCAGTGTGATGTTCTGCTCCCTGTCTCTCCCATCCTAGGAATGGAATCAAAACGGTTTTGTAGGTTGACAATAAGCACAGCGAGGCCACTTTGCAAAGTCGTAACCCACGTTCTCTCTACTCCTAGAATTCTTTACGTATATATTGCGCTTTTTTCTTTCCAAGCATGTGCATGTGTTCTCTCGTTTTCTCCATTAAGGTAAGGAATACGTCCCTAGCCCCAGTGAGGGAGGACAGCGGAGAAACCGAGGTGGGGTGGGGTGGCGGGATGGGGGGCCCTGGTTTTGAACCCCAGCCCTTCTAATATCTAGCTCTGTGATGTGGGCAAGATCTTCAACCTCGTTGATCTTCAGTTTCCTCTCCTGTTGAGTGGAAATAGCACCTATCTCCCAGTATTCTCGGACAATCAAATCAGGCGATACAGGGGAGAGATCCTGGCACCTAGCAGACTCTTAGAAATGTGAGGTTTTCTCTAAGAGGGCTGGAACTTGTCCCTCTAGCCAGGATGCTTCTGGAACCCCCCACCCCCACCCCCTTGGTTTACTCTCTCAGCCGATGGCTTCGGTAGGCTGCACACCACAGTCCACCCCATCTCACCCCCCAAACCCATCGTCCCCTCCTCAAGTCCCCCTCTCCCTCTTGGGGAGCCAGGAGAAATTTCAGGCTAACCTCATTAGACCCAGAGGCTTCTGTGCCCTACAATATGTTCTTGTCACATTAGGCTATCATTAAGACTTTAAAAGTAGAAATCCCCAGAAAGTTTGCCTTTCACATGTGCCTGCCTTACAGAGAGGGAAGCGATGATAGTGGAAAAATAAAGTAAAAACCTGCCCGTTGCCGAGACTTCCTGCCAGGCTTGCTCTCTGAGCTTGAAGACCTATTTAGATTTTCCAAAACATCCATTGGCTCCGTTGTAAAATGAGATTATTTCCATTTATTCTCACATTCTTTATGTTGCCTCCACGTTTACTTTTGGAATCTGGGAATCTATGTGGAAGGTGTAGATCTCCATCTACAAGTTCAGATGTGAAAGACCACCGTAGTTTTTCCAATCACATCATCTCCGCAGGATGGGTGGGAAATTTAACTTCAGACCCTCCTGAGGATTTCTCACCTGCAACCCAGATGGAGTTCCAGAACCTTCCGTAGCACCAGGGTGAAATTGGCAGTGGGAAGGGGAGTAGGGCATGGCTCTGCACCCCGCACATGGGACTTTCAGTTGCTTCCTCCCACACTGGGGGAGGGCATCTCTGACTATGTCGGGAAGTCCAGGCCACGTGCTCCCTTCCCTCTGAGGTTTTGCACCGGTCCCAGGGCACTGCCAGGAAGCGGTGGTGCCGCAGCGGGACCCACATCTTCTCTCACCTCCCGTCCATTCCCCACTGCCGTGCAGGGCAGGGGGCTCTTCCCTGCCTGGCCCACGCCTTCTTCTCCAGCGTCTCCCGTCGGCCTTTCACAGGAACCCTCTGTGCCCGCCATGCCCCAGAGCTACCGGCAGCTCATCAGGCAGTCAAGTCCTGCTCTGCATTTGCTGTTCCCTCCACCTCGAGCACCACCCCATGCCCCCCCGAGCCACGTTCAGCTCTTACTCATTCCTCCGCTTAGGCTCACGTGCCTTCTCTTAGACTCTGAGTTAGGTAGCCCCCCTTTGTGCTGCCTCTTCAGCCTTGCCCTGGCTCTCAGCCCACTTTGCTGTGACGGCCTGCTGCGTGTCTGCGTGCCCGATCTGACAGCAATCTGGCTTTAGCTCTGTAAGTCCAGCCCCTGGCATGTGCCTGCCATAGCAAGGGCTCAGTCTGGGACGTTAAGTGCATTATCTCACTAGCAGCAGTGCTACCCCTTGCTCTCTCCTAAAGACCCTTGC
Source organism: Tolypeutes matacus (assembly GCA_026826555.1). NCBI lineage: Eukaryota > Metazoa > Chordata > Mammalia > Cingulata > Chlamyphoridae > Tolypeutes > Tolypeutes matacus. The sequence continues at coordinate 7,651,976 of JAKSZT010000049.1, read as the reverse complement.
CCCTGCACTTGAATGGGGAGGGTGGGTCTGCACTACTCATTTGAGGCATTTGGGTGTTAACGTGACCTGCTGGTCTCCCCTCTCCCAGCCTCCTGGCCGTGAAGCAGACGTGACGCTCCAGGGTCAGCCAGTCCAACCTCCGGCTCGGGGTGGGACTTGCCCTGCAGATGGTCACTCCGTCTCTGCTTCCGTAATCCCTAAGGCTTTGATAGGAAGTGCTGAGTGCATCTCCCCTGGAATACACTGGCACATGGGGTAATGCTTCCCAAGAAGCCTCCCGGATATACGAGAGCCAGTTCCCATGGCTGGTGGGGACAGGGCAGGCCAGAACACACAGCCGAGAGAGGGCTTATCCCGGCCTTAGCAGAGCTTATGTTCCTTTGAGATTGCAAGCAGGTGAAAAAGGATGCTTGGCCACTCTGAGCTGGTGGCTGGGTCCCGTGGGTTGGTTTTGGCTGGAATTCCGCAGGTGAGACAACCACAGCCCGCCGCTCCGGCTGCCAGGACCTGTGTTATCTCCACAGCGAGTTTTGGGCTCTACCCGTCTTTGGAGAAGAAAAAAAGAGGCAAGGACAGTGGCTCTTTGTGCCTCTCAAAGGCAGTCCTGTGTCCTCAGGCTGGCGCGGCCCGTGGCCAACGTGCCGGCCTTCAGGTGAGATTGATTTCCTGCTCTGACGTACGGCCAGTGCATGCCAGTCCTCGTGCAGGAGGGTGACGCTGTGTCCTTCATGGAGCAAGGATGGCCCTAAAGAAGGAAAAGGAAGTAGCCCCCTGAGGTGGCTGGTCAGAAGCCGTCAGCCCCTCTTACACACCTGTGATACCAGGTAGGCGAGCCCCTCCTGCTGCTACCAGGCAAAGTGGATCCTCTTAGACTGTCTTTCTCATTTCCTTTACTGAGGTTCATTTTCAAAAGTCGGAAGTCAGGCACAGCTTCACCTTTAAAGGTGGCTGTCTGTTAGGGCAGCCTGAATTACCGGTGAGATCATTCATTTGCTTATGGGTTTAGCAAATTCACTGAGCACCAACTCTCTGCCAGATACTGAGGGCACCCAGAGGAAATGCTCCTGTCCCCAGGGGGTTGGCAGGTGAGTGGAGGGTCACCATTCACTAGGATCCATAGCAGAGGGGACCTGGGTGCTTGGGGGTTCAGGCAAGGGGCCACGCCAGCCAGCGGGGCTCTTGGAAGGCTTCGTATGTGCATGTGGTGACAGGGTGCAGGTGGTCACTCAGACAAACGGGAGTCCCCCGGGGCCCGCGGCGAGGAGGGGCAGACCACTTGTGAAGCCTCCTGAGAACTTCACCGTGGAGGGAAATGAACTGAGGATGGCTGGAGGGAGGACATAGGCTGGCAGAGTGGCAGGAGACATTGATGCAATGGTCAGCAGAAGAGAGATTGTGCAAACAAGCGTTGGGTGCCATTTGGATTCCCTAGAGGGAATCGGGACCTTTTTGGAAAGGTCTTTGCTGGATGTCGGCATGACCAGATACGACGAGCAGGCCGCGAGCCGGGACAGAAACACAGGCCCACGTGGGAGGCATCAGCGGACCCAGCCAGCCCGGGGAGACAGCACTGCCATGGAGAGACACCAGCACGTAGTCCAGAGAGCTGGGGCTCCTCCCTCACCCCACTAGGCAGGGTCCCCGAGGACAGGCACGGCTGCTTTTTCTTCTGCTCCTCTGGAACCGAGAGCAGTAGATATGCAGTAGTTGCTCCACAGAGGACTGTAGGGTGAATGAGTGAATGGGTCTCCCCTCCGGGAGCAGAGGAAGCATGCGTGACCCCTCTGGGCTTTCATATTAGACGTCCTGACAGCGGCAGGCCGCTCTTCCCGTGAGTCCCTCTTCGGGCTGCACATCCTCAGGTCCTCACCGGGTGCGGTGGCCCGTGCGGCTTCCTTGCAGAACTTGGCCTCATTTACCATTAAAGGTGGCACCAAGGACCAGACCCAAAGCTCCAGGGGAGCTCTGGCCTCAGGGGAGGCTCTCAGGACTCTCCGTCCCCTTATTCTCCAGCCCCGTTTGGCCTGTTGTTTTGTCACGTAGCGCTGCCAACTTGTAGTGTGCTCAGAGTAAATGGAAATTCCCAAATCCTTCCCCTGTGCTCTGCCTTTAAACCGTTTCTCCTTCCACAAGAATAAAACGCTTTTGAAAATATTTCCCTGCTTGGTATATATGACTTATGCTTTTTCAGCTCAAGTGCAGGCATTTTACATTGAACTCTCTTAAACTTCGAGGTGTTTTCTGGGGCCCTTTGTTGCAGCCAATTAAGGACATATTAGCTACGCCCTCTGGCCTCTTGTCACCCACAAACACTGCCAGTGTTCAATCAATGGCCTAATCAAGCCTCCAGCAGGATGTGTGACAGGCCAGGTCCCTGTGGCACACCATCAAGAAACCTCCCCTTTCCGTGGGCCGTGAAACAATCTAGCTAAATTGTCAAAATCATCATGTAGGAAAAATAGCATACACTAGATGGATGTATCAGCATTTATTGCACAGAGCAAGGGGCCAGTTCTATCTTTGAAGCTTTTGATTCAGTCACACACATATTGTTCCAAGTTCTGCTAGCACAATGGCAGGCAGGCAAAGAAGATTGTCACGTGGTATCACATGATGATGTTGGAGACTATTGTTCCACTTCTTAAAAACATTAAATAGCTTAACGTTGGGATGAACCCAAAGCACCACTGTCACACCTCCTGTTGTTGACCTTTAAAACTAAAACTCTCATTTTCCGATGATCAGACTCTTCTCCCAGAAGTGGTTTTGAACTTCTAGGGCACTTGGGCTTCTGGAGTGCCTCGGGGCCTCCGATCACAGTTCCAGGAACTCCGCTCCACTTCTCCTTGTCTTCACCTGCCGAGGTGCTGCCGAAGATTTTATTTGGGGGCCCAATGCAGGGGAAAGTTTCCTCTGGCTTAAAAAAAAAAATAAGCGGTTCAAGTGTGCTACAAAGATCATGCTTCCTAATAAAATGGATAAGAAAATGTCTTTGACTTTCTAACACTGCAGATAGAGACTACATTGGCAGGTCACTAAAATGTTGTCTGAAATTTATGTTCGGACCATTTCTCATGGCTGCTTTGTTTGCTCCCAGTCAGCCTAAGTGAGGCATTTCCTGGATGTTCATCTTAATATTTTGAAAGTTATGCTTTTGCTGTCAAGGAAGACCTTGCCTGGCATGGTCCTTGGTCTTATGATGAGATTTTCTTTTGTCAGGTGTAGGATGACAACCATCTGATTCCCCTTCTTCTGGGCACGGGGTGGAATTGCACTTCTCCTCTCTACAGAAGTGCGTGGCGGCCGCATGACGTGCCTCGGGCAACGCGGGGTAGCTGCCAGGTGGAGACCCTGAATCGCCACTGCTTGGTCCCACATCACCCTCTTCCCCTGCCCTGCGGGTTAGGGGAGCACCAGAGGCAGGGCTGAGCAACGCCCCCTCTAGGCTCGTGCTGGACTGCCAGCCCAAGGGAAAAATAAGATAAACCTTTGCTGTGTAAAATGCTTGAGACTTGGAATTTACCTGAAACAAAAACGCAGAGTAGCCCATCCTGACTGATGTGTCATTTTTCATACTTATTTTCCTGTACTGTAAGTATATTTCTTCTGTTTTGTGTCTTCGTTTCTATAGTGATACATCTTGATTCTTCATCTTACATCCCCACAGTTTATTGAGCTGTAACAATCCTCTCTCCTGATTTTCCAATGTCTTTTTTTTTTTTTTTTTTCTGTAAAAGAGTCGCATTGCAAGAACCTTTCTTGAATGAATATCAATAGTGGGGTAGCTGGAAGTCATACTTCTTTCATTATATTTGGCAGAGAAAACATATACTTCTTTTCAGAGGCGCTCCACCCTTCAGCTGCAACTCATTACTGTCTACCTAAATGCGCTAAACTAGCCAGAAAGCAAATGTTTCCCATTACAAATGACATTTATCAGCTCGGCTTAGGAATAGGTCTCCTTCAAAATTGATCTAGTTTGGAAGTAACAGTTATGACTCACTACTGGGTCTCTTAGTGCTTTCAAAGTGAAAAAATGCAGCGGGTGATATGATTAGCATTGACCTATTGCATTTTTTGTGCATACATATCAACCACAACATTTATTTTTTCAGTAAGACATTTTTCCTTTACTTACCAGTATCAGACTGCTTTCCTGAATATGTCTGATGGTCTTTCGTGCACCTCAATGCTTGATGTTTTGAAGTTTTTCACATGGCATATTCCTTACTATATTTTTAGAATCTGTTAGTTTAGTTTGCTCTAAGATGACTGTAAATTGAATCGTATTGTTTTAAAAAATGTTGTCAGGAATATCATTCAGAGTTTAAACCTAGTTGAAATACAGGAAGTCTCCAACTTTCTAAAACTTTACAGTCTTCTTTTTGGAGCTGGAGTGGCATTTCCCAGAAATACCATTCTGAAACTAATGATTTGTTCACATCTCGGCCGCCCAAAGTCGATTTGACCCCCAAATTAGGTGAAATACATAGTTTTGAGTGTATCATCCTGGAAGTCTAAGCACAGTTACAGCATTTGGGAAAACTAATTCTGTGGCAGCAAAAGGGTGCATACTGATTTGGAGGAAATGCTTGTAGTCCTCAACCATTGTGAGAAGGAAATGAATATGGTACCCTACCAGCTCATGCCTGTCTCTCCTACAGCCAGGGAAACCATAGACTGCTAATGTGTGTTTTTTTAAAAAGGTGTGTGTGTGTGTGTATGTGTGTGTGTGTAAGTCTAGGAACTGTTTCTGCCTCTTCAGTTAGTTGGGGTGAGTCTCTTTGCACATCTGGTAAGGCTTAGGATAGACAGAAAGACAAAATGATCTTTCTAAATCAGATACTTCTAATTCCAGAATGTTCATACTTAATTTCATACTGTGGCTTAAAAGATACTTAAAATTGATCCATGTAGAAGCAACATAATGCAAAATTAACCCACTGAGGGTCACACCTTCTCATTTGGATTTTCCAATCGTAAAGAATTGATCATGAGGGAAGTGGCTGTGGCTTAATCAGTGGGGCTCCCGTTTGTCATGTGGGGGGCCCCGGGTTCGGTTCCCGGGGCCTCCTGGTGGGGGCGGGCCCGCCCGCGCGGCGTGGTTGGCTGGCCCGGCGGGCACAGGCAGCAAGGGGGGGATAAATGAATAAATAAATAAAATCTTTAAAAAAAAAAAAAGAATTGATCATGAGTCTAATAGGAATACTAGTCTAATAAGAACTTTAAAGAGGTGGCGCAGCTGCAAAACACACTCAACCCAGTCTACGCCCACAGTGCCAGGGGAGGGAGGGTTGGAATGATTTTGAAACTCCTAAATTTGTAGGCATGGAGCAAATAATATTTATTTATTTATTTGTGATAAATTGTAGCTGTGCTGGTGTCCTGTTACTATGGCCCAAAGAAGTACTACCTCGGTGTTGAAGCAGCAGGGATTTGGGTTTTAGGCATCCTTTGCTCCATATTGAAAGCAATGAAAATGGTGGCCTTTGGACAGGAGAGGGAAATAAACAGGAAAACTTGGTCACCCAATAAGGGATGTATACAATGATTCTGCCTTTAATCATAATACCACAGTACTATAAATTCAAGTCAAAATTTGTTTTGTGCTTTTTGTTTTTTGTTTTTTTTTCTCTAAGAACAAAAAGAAATGGAGAAAGGGATCAAATGTTCCAGGCACTCAATTACAGCACAAGTTTTCCCATCACCCATCACTTCTTTTTTTTTTTTACTTTATACTAAAAGAATAAAGATTTTTATTAAGCATTCTAAGTTGCATTCAATAGCCTTCAAATACACCACACCACAATCCATCTACGATCAATCAAACCCAACAGCAGTTCATTCTTGCACAATCCACGAGTTAGGGCAAAACTCCTGTCAACTTATGGTAACCTATCACTTCTTAAAGAGTGAAACTCCAGAGTGCAATGAGGCTAAAGGGTTCTGGAGATGATCTCATTATAAAAACTGCCTACAGAGCACATGGGATTTTCTATAAGCTGCCAGCATGAACCTGTGCACTAACTGAAAGAGAGAATGCCCAGCAGCTTGCAAAATCTGGGAAATGGTAAAGGGCTATGAGGAACATGATAGGAGGGTGGGCAGGCCCCAGCTCTTGAAGCAGGCAGCCTTGGTTTTCATTTCTCTCCCATACTAACCTCCTGGCTACGTTGATGAAGGACATAGCACTCACCCCTCTGCAGATACATTTTAGGGGTTTGCCCTCTCTCTAGGCACTAGGGGGAGGGCGACAGCACTTGATCACGTCTTGAGGAGCAGTAGGAGAAGCTGCAACTGCCATTCATTGGAAATTTCCTGTGCACAGAACTCAGTGCTGAGTCCTTTACATGCATTATCTCCCTTAGTCCTCCAAATATCACTAGATATCTTATATGATTTGTCCATATCTACTCAGCTATCAAATACCTAATGTGAAAAGTAGTAGATATTGATCTTTTCATCACCTATGCTCATAAATTAATGGCCACAGCAGCTTTGGATAAAAACATAAATCTAATGTATCCATTCTTCCTGGAAATCAGATGGCTTGTGTGTGTTGGCAACAAGTTTAGACAACGTATGGCCCCGCCAAGACCATTACGTCAACTAGGTACACACCTAAAATCATGCACTATTAGAACCACAAGCCAATTAAAGTCATCTAGGGATGCACCTGTCTAATGCCGTAGCTACCAGCCATAGGTGGCTATTTAAATTTGAATTAATTTAATTAAATTTAAAGCATCCTCAGTCACAAGTCACAACTCAAGTACTCAATAACCACATGTGGCTAATGGCTACCATATTGGACAGCACCATTACAGAAATTTCTATAGAACAGGGCTGCTCTTATGACTCAATTCGAATTCAACCCCTTTGTAGCAATTAGGATGCTTTGAGGGAAAACTAGAAAACTTGACCCAATGTGGTTTAACCAAAGAATAAGAGGGTGGAGAATGTATTGGCTACAGGCCTGGATGGTCCAGGGCTTGACCCAAAGGTTCTTGAGGCCAGGAGGGCTCCAGCCAAGTGGTCTGAGTTTCTTTCATCTCTGGTCCCCTCTCCCACCTCCAGTGCCTCAGCTTTGTCTTAGGCATGCTCCATTCAAGGAGGTATGGCTGCAGTGGTGGCAGAGCTTACCACTCCGTCTAGAGGAAGAATTGTCTTTTAAGAGAGTTGGAAGATTGAGGAAACTTCCTTCCTAGAAGCTCAACATATATTTTCTTGTGTCTGATGGGCCCATTTGGGATCCACTTCTGAGAAATCTGTATGCCACAGAGACAGGATGCTATGGCTGATTAAGCTATCAGGCCCACTCCTGGGCCAACTCCACCCTCATTTCATGACTGCTACCCAGTGAGCAGAGACTCTCCCCCCAAGAAACCTAGGATATGTGGAAATGCCTTCCTGAAGTTCATGCAACCAAGGCAGTGGTGTGCCCTGGATTACATGGATCACTTGCCAGGGTGATGTAGCCAGGATGGATCTCCCAAGCTAACTACCCTCTTTCAACATTATCAATCTCTATAAAATATTTCAAAGACAGATTATATTGGAAGAGACATATCTTTAGTTAAGTATCCCAGAAAGTGTAAAACTGTTGGATGTACCCCAGTAGCGGGGACTCAATTTCAAGAGCTTTGTCTGATCCCCCACAGAGGGGAAGCACAGGGAATGGCTCTCTTCTCAACCCTGCCACTGTATAATCTGGGGTCTCTCAGTTAGCCCCCTCTAGTTGAGCTTTGATACCATATTTCTCTCTGATATCTATAATGGAAGTCAGTACAGGAGCCGCCACATTCACTGAAGAGTCTGCGGCTGAAATACTTCTTCCTAGAGGTCTTTGTCACTCTAGACTAGAGTGTGCTACTTCGTTACTTGGTGATGCAGTTGGGCAGTTTGATGTAATTATGAATTCAAAAAATATAATTGGATCATGCTTGTAAACTGATCTGTTAATCTGGGCATGATTAAGTTATGATTACGGCGTTGACTAGGCCACGGTCAGTAGGGTGTTGAGCCCCACCCCTTGGTGGGTGAGGGAAGAAAATATAAAAGGCATCACAGAGAACAGAGTTATAGCAGTTTTCGAGAAGCAGTTTTGATGTTGGAGTTTTGATGTTGGAGAGAAGATTCCAAGAGAAGAGAAGTGAGCCGTTCACCTGACAGTCTACAGCTGACCTTGTGAGGGAACCAAAGGAGCTAAGCCCGGAGAGAAACGCAGCCCCAGGAAGAGAGGAACCCACGAAGCCTGAACCCTGGCAAACGTCAGCAGCTGTCTTGCTCCAACACATGGCAATGGACTTTGGTGAGAGAAGAAACTTAACGCTTTCTGGCCTGGTATCTGTGGACTTCTACCCCAAATAAATACCCTTTATAAAGACCAACCCATTTTTGGTATTTCACATTAGCACCGCTTTGGCTGACTAATACACTTGCTTTCAGTCAAAGGGGAAGGGGCAGGAAAAGGGTCCCATAGTCAACAAATACATGTCTTTTGAGTCTTTGCTCTCAATTTTTAATAAATATGAAGTCTGAGGTCTTATTATTTTTAATTTCTAAGGTTTATATAAATATAGAAAAGAAGATTACCACAACTTGTTCCTTCTCCAAGTATAAATATACAAGAAATATCCACATAAATCTGTTTACAATTTAGAACAAAAAAAAAAAAGAGAGAGAGAGAGAAATTGTGAAGACGAGTCTAGAATGTCCAAGGCAATTTGGAGGCAGCTGGCCTTTGAGTTGCTAAGTGTGTTTATTTTTTCCATTCTCTTCTGAAACCATGGTTGCTATAGAATCCCAGAAACAGAATTGCATGGAATCTACAGAACTACTTTATTCCATCAAACCCTGGTCACCAAACAGTGATTAAATGGGTGTGAAGAGTAAAACAGCCCAAGATTCCTAAAATGTCACATATTTGCAATTCAACCAAAATGGAACCAAGCCTGTGGACTTGTCTCATTACTTTTTGGCCAGGGAAAAGCAAACATCCATGGAAATGTTCTTAACAATTGTCCTTGGTTTTTTCTGGGGAAAAAAAGTTACCAATTTATAAAGTAAATTTCAATCCTGTGGAAGGTGTCAGCCTGCCTACCAAGAGAGACTCTCAAAGAAGACACAATCTACCCAAAATGTTGGCATTAGCTTTGTGCTCTGAGCAGGTGGTTGGACAACAAAGCACATACTCTAGAACCTGCCCTCACCTCTATTAACTGCAAGCTGAAGAGCCCTCTCTCCCTCAGAGGAGCTCCTCTTCTCTCGTGAGCTCCAAACACTAGGATTTTCAGTACAACCGCATCTCTTCTCTGAACCCAACTCACCAGCTCCTCTGGACAACAGAAAGCACCTTTTTGGAGCCTTCCTATGATAGGCTCAGTTCTTCCTCTGTAGAAATGGCCACCATGAAAATCAGCAGACCCCATATTCTACTCACTGATTTCAACAATTGATTCCACAGCTGGGACAGTTATTTTCTGGTCTGTTTTGGAAGTTTTTGAAGACAACAAAACACATATTGGTGTCCTATATTAGCCCCTTATTTAGGACAGCGACGAGGTCCCTCAGCCTAACTGCCTCCAAGGTCTGTCTCCTTTCTTAGGTAAACAATGTAAATTACTAAGTCAGACTCCCCTGAGCGTTCCTTGCACCTGTCATCACAGATATGTGCCTTTATTGATTCACGATGAGAAGAAATGCCCATCAATTCAAACCCATCCAAAATGGAAATAAGATGTTAGAATTAGCAAACGAGGGCAACAGTTATTATAACTCATTCCATGTGATCAAAAAGCTACATACAGATAGGGAAGATATTAACAAAAGACCTATATTGAACTTCTAGATATGAAAAAAATACAGTGTATGGGATGAAAACACACTGGATGAGGTTAATGGCAGAGTAAGCATTGAAGAAAAAGAGGTTAGTGAACCTGAAGGCATGGCAATGGAACTATCCAAAATGAAAGACAAAGAAAAAAAATTTTTTTAACTAAAAGAGCACCAGTGAGTTGGGGGACAACTCCCAGCAACGTAAAATATATGTAATTGGAATCCCCAAAAGAGAGGAGACAGGGCAGAAAAAATACTTGAGGAAATAACGGCCCCTAAATTTCCATGTATGCAAAAACTATAAAATCCACAGATCCCTCAAGCTCAATGAACCCCAAGCACAAAAAACAAACAGATTTTTGTACCTAATAACGGAGCTGGAAATTAGATGAATCAAAAAAGTAAGACGTGCACAAGGAGGAATAGACCAAATGTACACCTATAGCCAGAGAAAACAAGAAACAAGTACCTCTCATGAACATAGATAGAAAAATTCTAAACAAAATTTTATCAAATCAAATACAAAATATATTAAAAGCATCATGGCCAAGTAAGGTTTACTCCAGAAATGCAAGCTCGATTTAAGATTCAAGAATCAATCAATGTAATTCACCATATTAACGAACTTAAAAAGAAAAGCCCCATGATTATCTCAATAGACACACACACACAAAAAAACATTTGACAAAATTCAACATCTGTTCCAGATAAAAATTATCAATAAAAATTCTACAGATAACATCATACTTAATGCTGAAATGCAGAATGATTTCCCTCTAAAATCAGGAACAAGACAAGAAATGTCTGCTCTCACCATTTCCACTCAACAGTGGACTGGAGTTTATAACCAGTGCAATAAGGAAAGGAACAAAATGACACCCAGATTGAAAAGAAGTAAAACTGTCTTTATTCACAAATGACATAATAATAGTCTATGCAGAAATGCTATGAAATCTAAAAAAACAGAATTGAGAGTCCAGAAATAGATCCTCATGTACTATCAATTGATTTCACAAAGCTTCCAATACAATTTATTGGGGGAAAAGGAATATCTTTTCCACAAATTGCCCGGGAATAACTAGATAAGCATAGGAAGAAGAAAAAAAAAACAAAACCCTTTGCTGCTGCTGCTGCTGCTGCAAGCCACATACAAAAATTAATTTGAACTGGATCATGACCCTAAACACAAATGCTAAAACTATAAATCCTCTAAAAGAAAACATAGGAGAGTATCTCCATGACCTTAGGCCAGGCAAAGACTGCATGGAGGGGACAAAAAAGCACTAATAATAGAAGAAAATGTTGATAAATTGGTAAAGTTAAAACCTATATTCACCAAAAGACATCATTTTAAAAATGAAAAAGGAAGTCACAGACTGGGAGAACAAAAGATATATCTGACAAATACCTTGTATCCAGAATAATATCTATAAAGAACAAATACAGATCAATCTTAAAGAGAAAAACCCATTTTTTTAAATGAGCAAAAGTCTTGAACAGACACTTCACAAAAGAAGACATAGAAATGGCAAATAAGCACATGCAAAGGTGATCAACATTAATAGTCATCAAGGAAATGCAAATTACAACCACAATATGATACCATTTCACACCGTCAAGAATGATTAAAATTAAAAAGACTGACAATATCAAATGTTGGTGAGGACGTGCAGCTACTGGAACTCTTCTAGGAGTATAAAATTATACAGCTACTTTGAAACTGAAAGTTTTTCATAAAATTGAACATATGCCTATCCTCTGATGTAGCACATCCTCTCCCAGGTATTTACCCTAGAGAAATAAAAAGGCAACAATTAAACAATTAAACAAGAACGTGTATTTATTTATAGTAGCCAAAAACTGGACCTAACCCAAATATCCGTCAACAGTTGAATGGATAACCAAATCATGGCGCGATATTCACTCAATGAAATACTACTCAGCAATAAGAAAAAGAACTACTGATACACGCAACAAGAAAGATCAATCTCAAAAACATTGTGTTGAGTGAAAGAAGAGCCAATATTGTACCAGTGCACGTATATGACATTCAAGCACAGGCAAAACCCGTCTATGGGGAAAGGAACCAGAGCAGTGGTTGCCCATAGGTCTCAAGGATTAACCAGAAGGAAGACATGAGGGAACTTTCTGGAGTGATGGAAATGTTTGTTATCTTGATTGGGTGGTGATGTCATGGGTGTTTATCTTTATCAAAATGTACACTTCATTCAGAATTATGCATTTTATTCTACATAAATCTTGCCTTAAAAACCTCAATAAAATTTGACCCTATCACGTGACAGATGATTGATTGTTAATAAAGTTTGCCGTGTTTCAAGAGCATTACTTAAATTTTTTAAAATTAAGCTTCAAATTTCTACACTTTGAAATGTTAAATACATTTGACCTATTTGAACTTAAAAGTGTTTGTGAAAATTGTGGACGTTTCTGAGCATCTCTTTCATCCAAGAGTTAAAAGTTTTAAAGTTTTAAGAAAGATGAAAATTTATAAGCACGTGTAAAGACTCAGAAAATGCCAAATGCTACTGCAACTTCGGAGATGAGGTCGGATGGGCTTCCAGACTGAATTGGAGCCCCATGATAACAAAGATAGAGAAGGAGGGAGAAAGGGAAGAACGACTGGAAATGAGAAGAATGCTCAGGCGAGCTAGCACTAAGGCAATACAAGGAATGGGTGTGAATACCCCACAGACTGTGATCCCTGTGGGCAAATCTGCATCACAGCTGCGAGCTCTGCCATGACCTGGGGCCCTGCTGTCATTCCACACGTGCTTCTCATTCCGCTGGACACAAATATGCCTTTCAAATTAGGGAGAAGACTCCTTCCCATGAGCTCAGCCCTTTCAGGGACACATAGGGACAGCCATTTGGACAGAAACTACTTATAGTCCCCACAACCTTTATTTCTTCCCAGACAACTATATGTTTTTCTCTCAAAGATGGTTCAACGGACTCATTAAGTGCTGTATATGGGGACAGGAGTTTAGCATATGTTTATAATAAAAGAGAAATCTGAGAAATAAGATGTCATACAGCTAATCATCATTAAGCTCTGCCGGGTTGGGAGTGGCGGTCCTGGCTGCAGCTGCTCTCTCTAGTCGGCTCTGCATTAGAGGTGTTTGCCTACTCTATATTCTGTTCAAATGAGAGCTCTGTGAGGACAGGGATCGGGCCTCATTTATCTGTGTGCTGCCACAGGGCCTTTGCATGTGATTGGGGATGACTATTTACTCGATTAAACTTAGATGAATTGCCTATTCCTCTTTCCGCTGCATTTCCAGAAATGCCAGTGTCACTTTCCCCTGGCACAAGTGCCTCTAGCCTGCTCCTTCATTATGCTTTCTAGCATGGCTTGAAAGTGACTATTTCTTATTCATTCATGCATCTCAGATTGATTTCTTTCCGCTTTCTTGAGGAGTTGAACAGCTAAATAGATAAACTGTTTCCGTTTGTGGTGTGCGTCCTGTTCTCTCTACGATTTCCTCTAAAAGAAAGAGCAATAAATAACTTAGAGCAAACATGAGCTGTGCCAACACAGCAAAACACACGCCAAACGGCAAGGAGAAGGTGACACAGACTCAGGCGACTTTTTAAATGATTTGTCCTGGATCCAACAGTAAGATTTTCCTGACAGTGACTCTCTCCCTGCCTCTCAAAGAGGTCATGACTGTTGAGTCTGGTAGAGAAATTAGTATAAAACTATACTGTTGCTTCTGAGAATGATGGTGAAATAAGTGGTCGGGGTTCCGTGTAATATCTTGGGTAATCTAAGCACCTCTTGAAATATGTGTATATATATATATATATATATATATATATATATAAATAACTTTTGTAAGCAAATACACATATATGCATATATATTTATATATCATTTTGCAAATGTTTGTATGTATTGTGAGAATTTTGATTTTTACCCATAATAAAAAATAAATAATTAAATAAATAAATAAACATATAATTAAAAAAAAAAAAAAAAAAAAGATATTGACCGTAGATTAGTGTACAAGGCAGAAAACGAGGATAATGGTAACAACCCAAACATCTAAAACATACAGGATTTATCGATTTTGCAAAGCAGTTTTACATGCATTATGCGAGTTCACCCCTTCCATGCACACACATATACAACAAACCTGGGGGGAGGCTGGAAGTTTCTTCATTGTGCAGCTAAAGAAATGGACTCTGGGCAATGGAGGGATTTGCTCAGTGTTAACAAAACCACATTCCTCTTTGATATTTCTGACTCATGTATTAATTATATTGTATCATCTAATTCAATATAGGAGATGGGCAGTGTTGGGGTATTCCTTTTGACAGAGCTGTTCCTTAGCTTCCATGCACTATCATCCAAAATCCAGTCACATGACTCCTGGTTTAACAAGGTATCTGCTAGCAGGCCCCAAAGAAGCTTCTCCCAACTGTCCAATAAAATAGCTATGAAACTACAGAAAAATGAAGAAAAAAATATAACAAGGAAAATTAAGACATATACAGCTCAGGAAGCTGGAGTGAGGCTGTAACTGGACGGTAGAGTCAACAGACATTAATTAGAAATGCATCTACTAGGCACTTATTTTGTGCCAGCGCTGTGCTAGATGATGAGAATGTAAGAGCGAAGAGAAAACCTCGCTAGATTATGCTTCACAATAGACCTAACCCACTTGACAAGGGGCAGGAAAATACGTCTTATTTATTATTCCTGAATTCAGAGGCCCATTAGAAAATTGGGCGGAGGCCGCACTCTGCCCGTTGCACAGGCTCTGCGCAGCAGCTTGGGGTGGATTCTTCCTCCTCGCTCTCCACCTCACTCTTCCATCTCATCACATTTCTCTATCTTTTTACAATGGATGGGATAATAGGTGCAAAGTCTTCAGCTCGAGTTAGGATAAGTTCCCAGTAAATGTTAGCCATTTGCATCAACACTCTTACTTTTAGAATTCAGAAGTAGCCACCCAGAGAGCGACTAGGTGGGAAGGAGAGAAAATGGAGGGGCATGCTGTGGCTCAGACCCAGGTGGAGAGCCCCAAGGCAGAGGGCCAAGCCTGCAAGAATTCCAGGTATGGTACCCAGCAAGGAATTTCTCTGCCCATGCCCTCCATGGTCTCAAAGTGCAAGGAGGAAGGAAGAGAAGATGCCACACAGAGAATCCCAATAGTCAAAATCCTAAACACTGGCAATTGGACAAGCAGCATTTTAACCTGTTCTCAAACAGTAGATCTAAGAAGGGAACTCAACTTTCCCACACATATGCAGAGAGTGGGGCCAGCACAGTCCATGCAGCTACTTGACGAAAGAGTATGAGCAGATCTCAACTTAATCAAGAATGAGAAACAGCAGGAAAATACAAGTCCATGAAAATACAGAAACCCAGGGGAAAAGAATAACCCCCACAAAGCTCTGAAGAATTATGTGTTTCTGACACATACTCAGTGCAGAATCCAGACAGAAAGTTTCAGAATCTCTTTGGCATCCTCGATAGAATGCAGAAAAATGTTGTCTCTAATGAATTCAAGCAGAAAGACAAAAGAGGAAAGAAAAAGATAAGATGAAAAGGGAAATGGTGATTTGAAAAGCAAAGTAGAAGAAAGAACTTCGGAAAAGTAAAAACACGAAAGGAAGAGTCAGATATTTGTTCCTATTTATTTTCGTGTCTTATTTCATGACTTGAATGCCCAAATCAATTCTGAAAAATAATGACAATGGCTATTATATTTTCTTAGCCTGACCTATTCAAGTAAGTTATTGTGTTATCTTCATAAATAAAAAAACAACTTTATTTTAACTCTACTATTTGTTTTTACTTTTCTGAAGTTCTTTCTGTTCTTATATTCTAAAAGTGTGAATTCCTTCCAAATTAATTTATCCACTTAATATGATTTCAATTAAAATTTTCATGGGACTGTGAAGTCCAGCCAGAACTGCCCCTTCCCCACCCCCCCACCAAATTGCTCTCCTATAAGCGATCAAATCACAAGTCAGGTGAGTTCACATGAGCAGTGTTTCTTTTCCATTTCCATTCCTATGGCCCAAGCCAGTCTCTTACTGCCCTATTCTGAGCTGTTGCAATGACTTCTTCCCTGGTGGATGTCCTCGTCTCCATACCCAGGCTCCATGCTAGCTGTCCCTCCACCATCTGTGCTGCTACTGGACTCTTCACCATGAAAGAGCTCTGATCGTGGCCCTCCTTCAGCCACATGCCCCAACACTGTTAGGGACCCCAACTGTCCAATAAATAGAGTCTGAACCCTATAGCCTGGTACTCAAAGCTCCAGCACTGCCTTTGCCACTTTATCTCTCATTAATACACTTTCTACAGCCTATGGTTCATCAACCTGAGTGACTCACTGGACCCTGAGGATGCATTCCACCTCGCCACATTTGTGATTTGCTCGTTCTAGAATGCCTTTCTTTCCCAGTTCCACATGCCCAAATCTTCCCCAACTTTCCATCTCATCTAATACGTCACCTTTGAGATAACGCCCTCCTTGGCTCTCTGTACCCTGAGGTATCCTTTCCTTCTCCTTCTCCCTCTGCTTTGGAACTTGTGTTCTACTTCAAAGCATGACCATTTATAAACAAACTTTAATCTATCCTACCAGAAAATAAACTCCCTGCAAACTCTTTCTTATTGACTTTCGTATGTCCATAGTTTCCATCACCGGCCTGACAAAAAAAAACTCATTTATATGTTGAATTAATTAATTAAAAAACATTCACATAGTTGACACAAATAACTGAAAGTGTAACAAATATTTAGTTTGAAAATATGAGCGACATATTACTAAGCTATAATTTTAGAGGACTAGAATAGAACTTGAAAACACTAAGATTTGATTAGAGAAGAACTTCACAATGTGGTTTTTCAGATGTGTTTTTGTTTGTACAATATCTTCAACTTTTCTTTGTATGTTCACCCTCCACTGTCTAACATTTTCATTTGCCGGCATTCTTGGCTTTTCAGAATGAACAAAAAGAAAATTGTTTTTTCTCATTCAGCCATTTTGCTCAACTAGTATACAAAGGAGAAGTTAAATTCAAGAGGTACTCAAGAAGGTGATTCAATCAAGACTTTCCCTATCCCTTACTCTTCGTGGCTAATTAATCACCAAACCACTTAATTTTGCCTCAAGTATTTTTTGACAGCCCTTCCTTTCTTTTGATCAAGTTGAAGTCTCCATCACCCATCCCTTTAACTCCTGTAATATCCTTAGAACTGCTTCCAACTTTCTGCCCTCTCAACTACATCCTCTACAATATCACCAAAGCAATATATCTAAACTACAGATCTATGTTCATTGAACATGAAGGTCTATTTCTTAGAAATTAGTGTAGATCTGATAGTAGAAGCTATGTACCTATATGAGGTCAACCAGGGAAAGTAAGTAGACTGGAAAAGGAAAGGGGTTGAGGACAGATCATTGGGGAACACGTACATTTGTGGAGGAAGCAGAGGGAAGATGGACGCATGTTAGAGAAATAATCAGTGTATGAAAGCAGCATTTCAACAGCCATATAGGCAGGAAGAAAATTGTAAGCTAGTGATGCCATGGAAGCCAAGTGAGCTGATTCAAGAACGAAGGAGTTAACTGCATCGAATGGTGCAGTGAACGTAAGACGAGAACTAGAAGGTTCCCACGGAGCCTGACAATGAATAGGTCATTGGTCTCCTTAGCAAGAGCAGTTTTAGTGGAACTGCAGAGAAATGAATGGAAAGAAAAGATGTTGAGACATCCATAAACTATTCTTTTAGGAAACTGGATATATGAAGAAAATGTGAGAAATGAGATGGCTACTTGAGTGAATAGTTGGATATTTTATTTGATTTTGCTTTGAGATAAGAGACTTGAAGAAACTCAGTGTATCAGTTAGCTCTTGCTGCATAACAATCTAGCCCAAAACTTAGTAGCTTAATACAAGCATTTATTTGGCTCACAAGTGTGCAAGGCTGGGTAGTTTTGCTGTTCCAACCATACTCAGCAGATCATGCATCAGCCATCAGTAGGTGGGTTGGCTTGGGAGTGGCTGGTCTATGATGGTTTCTGCTGGGACAATTAATCTCTGCTTCATGTGGTCTCTCATCCTATAATAGGCAAGCCTAGACTTGTTCACACATTGGAGGCATGATTCCAAGGAAGAAAGTAGAAGCACATGGTCTTAGACTCAAGAATGGCACAATGTCATGTCCACTGATTTTAGTTTATTTTTATACAGTGTGATCCATATGTGTATTAATGTATTACTATTTAAAAATATTCTCCGTCTTTAAAGACTATAACACTTCTATTGCACAATGCAGCAGATGTAGCTCAGTGGTTTGAGCATCTGCTTCCCCTGTACGACATCCCAGGTTCAATCCTTGGTACTGCCTAAAAAAAAAAATTTAGTACATAAATAAATTAAAAAGTCAGACTTAATGAGTTCTAACTTAGAAAAATTTTATATGCATAAAAATAATCCTCATTTTCATTTAATATTTCAGTTTATGCTTAAAAGTCATTTGTGTTATAATAAAGCATTCTCTATAAGAGAGGACGGAAGGATAATGTCCTATCCCATCCACATGTCATCCACTACTCTAACGAGCTAACAAAAATAAACATTAAGAGCACTTGCCAAAAATTAAGATCACATAAATTCCTCCCCAAACGAATGCAATTTATCAAATAGTGTCTTCAGTTCATCTGAGGCGTACTTATGGTTGTGCCCTCGAGCTGAGATATTACATGGCATTTTATGCTCAACATTAAACAAAAATTAACATATGCATATGTGTGATCTACATGCCAGAACACATGAGTATAAATTCAAAAGGCCTCAAGCACATGTTAGTAAAGATAAGGTAAGTGTGAAATGCATGGCAACATCAGAAAAGAGCTTCTCTGCCACCCTGAGAGCTTTCTGCCACGTTTCTCTACCTGTGAGAAATAACCGGGGGTCTGCCCTCTGAGTGGGGCAGCCCAGAAGACTTCACCATTGAGTCTTTCTCCTTCATTAGTTTATTCTTCATCTCCCCCTCTTTCCCATGAAAGAAGCCTACAATTCTTTTAAAATCACACAGCAGATAGTCCTCTAAGCACAGCTATGTAATATACTAAAAATTGGCTTGCAATAGCAGCCAAGATTTTTCTGTGTTTTCCCTGTTATTCACTTGGACTAATAGTTTGTTTAGACATACAAAGAAAGCATAGTATTTTAGATAAAAACATTATTTGGCACCATCATATATTTCTATGTTCAGATAGACACTAAATGCCCATATCTCTATTTTCCCCTTATTTTTCAGGAATGATGTATTTTCTCCATGATCCAATATTCAAGATCCAAATAGGCTATGTTCTTTGTGATGATGCCTTAAAATTAAAAAAAAAAAAATTTGTAATGTGCAGCATTAACATTTAAAAAATAATATATATTATCATGTAAATAATATTTATATTTATTTAATACCTTATCTTGCTTTATTTAGTTATATTTATATAATATTTGATATTATAAATATTTATAAACATATAAAAATAAAATAATATAGAAGATATAAAATAAATCTTCACCAACCTAATCCCACTCAGTTTCATGCTAATAAATATCTTTACAGAAATGTTTTGGAATATATAAATTACGCTCCACACACATACTCACATTTATATAATTCATTTTCTTCATATGAGATAATCCTGTATCTACTCTATATATGCATATCAGTGTGTATATATATATATACACACATATATATACCTAATTCATTTTAACAGGCACAAATATTTTATTTTAGAAATGTATCATTATTTACCAATACCATGGTTTTAGCCATTCAACCAAGCATTGATTTTTATGGGGATAGCTTCATACATGTAATCAAATTCATTTTAGAATCCTGTGTTCTATTGTTAAAATATGGACATAGAGAAAAAGCATGACCATCCTTCTCACAGGATTTGCAGAGCTCGGTTCAGGATAAGACAGTGCTGGAGAAGTGCTCTAAAGTAATGATTATGTTGCAATGACTTGACCCCACTGTCCTGTCACTTACAAATGAACCTTTTCCATCTTTACATTTTAAAGTTTTATTTCACACTTTTAAAAATAGACAAACTTAAAAATATTCACGATATTATATTACTATGAATCTTAGAAGAGTAAATGCTGGTACACTCAATTTATATCTTAGGTTTTGAACAGAATAATCAGTTATTGAAATGGAAATCTGAGCACTTGCTCTCTCTTTCCATAAACTCTCTCTTCCAAATTCCCAAAACTATTAAAGGAATTTAACATTAGGTAAAGAATGTGAGTCTTGCACATGCTTAGAAATTCAGGGAATCTGGACCAGATTAGTGCACATGGGAATTAATTGAAAAACCTCATGATTCTCTGAGTTACAAAAGCATTTGCAGTTTCAGATTGAAAGAGCGTATCAAGAGTGTATCAAGCATGAAGAGAAACTCTCCTGTACATACAGTGATGACATCTGGAAGAATAAATAAGTGGGAATGGTCAAGAAATTTTCAAAATTTCAAAAAACAGCACTGATGTGGACACATTTTCCTTATTAGATATTATATTATTGCAAAACTACATTAATTGAAGAATACGGAAAGGACACAGGACCAGAGACACAAATCAATGAAACAGTTTGAAAAATAGATTCAAGCCAATCTAAAAGTGTAGTGGAGTCTGTTTTAAGGGGGAACTCTAAGTGAAAAGAGAATGGGTCATTCAATACAGGTTGTTGAATCTAGCAATTTGGGAATAAATGAAGTTAGAGTTTATCAGAATTGATTTCAGCCAAATTAAATATTAGAATGTAAGAACCTAGGAGAAAATGAAAATCATAATGCATATAAGATTTGGGGTAGGAAAAGGGTTCTGTGAATGGCACCCAAGATAGAAACCCACAGTGGATATTATTAACAGACTTGCTTACATAAATTCAAATTTTCTATATACTTGATCTATCATAAATAGAATGGAAAGACAATGCTATGAGAAAAAAATTGGAAGAATAAATAATTTTAAAATTGGCATACTTTGCATATAAGGAGCTCTTACAAATCCACAGGAAATGCTCCCTATAGGAAATAAAATGGGCATAGGGTGTAAACAAGTAATCTCAAAAGAAGAAATGCAAATGGTACATAAAGACTCTGAAAATGTTCAGGACCTCTGATGGAATTTTTCTAATCATCCCCCTATGTAGCATTTTGGCAGTTTGAATAGTTATGAATTCCAAAAATAGATATTGGATTATGCTTGTAAACTGTTCTGCTCATCTGGGCATGATTAAGTTATGATTAGGGTTTTCATTAGGCCACATCAGTAGAGGGTTGAGCTCTGCCCCTTGGTGGGTGGGAACTCAAAAGTAAAAGACATGGCAAAGGACAGAGTTGGAGTGTTTTTGAGTTGGAGTTCTGATGCAGAGTCTTGAGCTGGAGCCCTGGGAAGTAAGCACACAGAGGGGCTTGGTCATGAGGAAGGAGAGAAGGCCCTGGGAAGAGAAGCAAGCCATTTGCCTGAGAGTCTACAGCTGGCCTTGTGACACGAAGCAAGCCTGAGCCCAGAGAGAGGCAAGCCCTGGGGAGAGAGGAACCCAAGAAGCCTGAACCCTGGCAAACGTCGGCAGCTGTCTTGCTCCAACATGTGGAAACAAACTTTGGTGAAGGAAGAAACTTATGATTTATGGCCTAGTAACTGTAAGCTTCTACCCCCAAAAAATACCCTTTATAAAGACTAACCAATTATTGGTATTTTGCATCAACACCCTTTTGGCTAATACACCCTATTTTTGTTTATTCCAATTTTTATTATTTCCCATGTTTGCTATGTTAGAATTTTTCATGAAAGGACTTCACAGGGTGAAAGCCCCATTGAATTTATTAGAAACTATTTAGCTCTTTTTTAAACTTTTCTATTAATTGATGCCATTTAAGTGCTGAATAGCAGAAGGTGAATTCATAGCAAAGGTCTGGACCCTCGCTATTGTATGCAGTTTAACTGTATTGTAGTGAAGTACGAGCTCCATCAGGCATTTTGATATCCTGAAACTGATTCAAGGATCCCAGATGAAGAGTCTCAGTTTTGCAACGGGGCACCTAAGGACCCAGGTAGGTTAGGAAACTTGTCCACAATTCCAACTCTTCCAGATGTAGTGACACAAAAAGCTGCTCTGCTCCCTTCTCCCTGGCTGCCTCTGAGACCGGGCACCACTTCATGTGCATGGGTTCTCAGCCAGCCTGCAGAAGGAAGGCTTGGGCAAAAGTGTGACCATCTGTGCAATAGGGACAACAAGAGAAACGACCTCATGAGTTGTGGTGAGGATTAAAGGCACTGATAAGGTCTTTGAACAGAGTCTGGCACATAGTGAACACACATACATTATTTGTGGCATGCCACATTTCCCATCTTTTCGCACCTTGGTCATCATCAGGCCGGAGGACTAGCTCTCCTCCATCTTTACACATCTGTCCTTCACCCTGTTTTCCAGTCAGCCTGAGACCCTAAAGGGGAGACCATCTTGACTTTCCCTCAGGGTCTGGAGGCTGGCATAGGAATGCGGCGGGGAGGAGGTATGGATCAAGCAAGAAAACAAAGACTAGTTTAATGCTGTGTCCAAGGCCAAGCATTATAATGCAAATGTGCATCTGCGTGTTACCCCTTCCTTTCCATCCCCTGTGCCCTTGCCCTTTGCCATTACCACAGAGAGTCATATTTGATTGCGTGGAAAAGCTAATGAATTGGACTGTCCAACACAAACAGTGAGCCCCAAGGTAAATCATGGCCTAAAGATAATAGTGCAATTATAAAAATGTGCTCTCATCAGTTGGAACGAATGTTCCACATAATGCAGGTGTTACTATAGGGTGGTATATGGTAACTCCGTATTTTACGCGTAACTTTTCTGTAAACCTACATCTACTCTAATTTAAGAAAAAGAAATAAACTCTAATGAGACCCTGAACATTTCCTGTGGAAAGAAGTAAATTTACTGCATCCGTCTTCTTCAAGCCTGTAAGTAACAGTGAGGAAATGACACCATAATTTTGTTTAGACTGTAAACCATGGATATTTGTATCTGTGTTTTAAAATATGTAGGGGAAAAAATGTAAAGCTCCTTCAAGAGGCTTGGAAAGCTACATCGGGTAGGCTAGTAAAGTGAAATATTTACTATTTCTTGCAAATGAGAATGAAACATTTAAATCTGACCATCATAAGTTCTTTCCAGAAGAAACAAAGCTTGCTGGAGAGACGGGATTGAAGGGGAGCAGAGTGACTTCCCCTGCCACATCTATGCAGCTGGGAAAAAGCTAGAGCAACCTGGAACAATGCCGTTGAGGGAGAGCCTGAGTTTTCATCCTGGAAACGTGAGAAAATCAGAGGCAGGTGCATGGCATAGCTCTGAGTTTAAAGGGTAAGGTTAGGCCCTAAACGGCGAGCATCAGTAATAAAGTCCAGGGCAGGGAAATCTGGACCAATTCCAGATCTGGGCTGGTGGTCAAGGCCAGGCCCAGTGAGCAGCACCTGGGCGCTGAGGACGGGGTGGGGGAGCAGGGCTGACAGTGGGGGCATTTGAGGGGAAGAAGTGAGGGCCAGATGGAGAGGCCCCACAGCAAAAAGGCTCAGCGGTAGGGGCACATTGAGTCACTGTGGCTCCCTGGACTGCCAAGGCAACATACATTAGGGTCAAACCAGAGGAATTAGGGCAATAGAACATTTTAGCTTGATAGAGGGGAACCCGTGAAGAGAGAACACACAGAAGCTGAAGGTTTTTGGATTAAGCCAAGTCATTTTCCTAAACACTTCCAGTGTGAGATGAGTCCCTGAGTCAAGTGATCTCTGGAAGCAACAACAGTCAAGAGGCTCAACTTAGGTCTGTATCTTAAAACTTACTCTATATTACTTTTGCCCCTAAAACTGTTATTTGTAGTTATCATTATTTTTTACAAATTGTGATTAATTTGCTCTGTGATCACTGCTCTGATCAAGAATTATATTTGTATTGAAAGAGAATCTTTGCAAAATCCTCTGAGATTTATTAACTTCAGCTGGGAGTACCCAGGGTCGCTGAGCTGCCAGGACCTAAGGCGGTGCTGTCTGGCTTCCAGGAGTGAAGAAAACCAAGGGACGGCCATGGCATATTCTAGGGCCATTGTCCCCCTCGTCCCCTAACTACTAGGTAGTCGTTAACTACCTGGGTTAATGCTTAACGGCCCCCACCATATCCTGTAACAACCAATCCTCCCTCCACACGTGGGTGAGCTGTCTCCGTTTTAATAGTATTTCCACATTCACTTCGGATGCCCATTACTTCATCTATCCATTCTTTTCCATAAGAAGAAGTTGAGCTCTCCATTTTTATTAAAGCTTTTTAAGTATTAGCATTTATTTCTATATAAAAAAGTCATGATTATATTACTAGAAATGAATTAAGTCTTAGCTTTAGGAATATTTTCTATGGAAATAAGGGAGAAGGGAAACATCCCTTAGAGAAGGATGAATTCCCTTCTGCACCACTCAGTAAATCAAAGCTATTTTGATAAGTTTTAATTGCTGCCTCACCCACCTGCTTCATTTTATACAAAACCAGAATAACTTCCTGCTGCGTGGCCACATGGGCAAAGTTATTTCACCCACATGTGCTTTAAGGAAGTCTAAACAGACAGCTCACATTTCTGGATTAAACAAGAACTCCTAAAATGCCTTCTGCTGTAGAATAAAAGAGAACAGAGATAGAAAGCATTCACGCTTTTCGGAGTGCCAAGTTTCTGATGGCTTCTGTGATGTCACCAGTCCCTTTTCACCTGCCTCCATCTAGAGCAGGGGTTCTCAACCTTTACAAGATGCTGATGCCTGGGCTCCACCCCAGAGACTCTGAATTAATTGGGCTCCAGTGTGGTTGAGGCATCATTGGCAAGCACCGGCTTTATGCATATATTTGATCAAATTCTCCCATTTTTATCAGCTCAGTTACTAGCCTGTTAAGACTGTATTTTCAAAAACATAATGGGAATTCCAAACCAGATGTTTTATCAAGGTTCTAAGCTTCCCCTTCAGTGATGAGACGGTTCAACTTTAAACTAGTAAATGAGATTTCACACTCGCAGCTTGGGCTTTCGTGAACAGACTGGAGGTCCCTGACAAACTCGAATGGGAAGAGCCACGAGGCTGGAGGGCAGGGGCACCCGCATGTCAATTTGGTGTTGCAGTCTCTGCTTGTCGGGGCTACGTTCATTTTCATGAACTGATAAAAAGCTCTGTCTTCTGGCTAAACATGGCCTCCCGGTGAGAAAGAACATGGTGAACGTGAAAAGAGAAGGTAATGGGTGCCGCAAAGGCACACCTCGAGAACATCCCAGGTCCTGCAGGCCGCGTGCTTGACCTGCCCGGGCCCTGGCCCGCGCTTCCGGGAGTCAGGCTGACGTCACGGTGGCGTCGGGTGACCCGGCGGCCCCCTGCGGCCTGCTTGGCTCCCAGGCCTCTGCGCCCTTCGCCGCGGGGGCTGCTGGGAACCGGGGCCCCACCAGCCTTCCTTGACGCGGTGAGGGAGGTTTGGGAGCCAAAGGTCCGTTTACGGCCCCATCTTTCGGTTCCCCACAGAATCCCGAGCCGAGTATGTGAGAAGACACCCTGAGTGTATACGAAAATGACAATGTAGGCAAAGGAACGTTAAAAAGGAGGCAAGTTATGGCTGTTCTTGGAGTCTAAGGAAGAAGACAGTAGTCTGCATGCACGTTCCGGGCACGAAACAGTTTCCTGGAAGGAGCAAACCCGCAAGCCCGCAGGGGCAGTGCGGTCCACCTCCCCCCGAGCCAGCTCAATGCTCCCTTCGCCTTCGTGGCCAACTGGGGTCTTTGTAACGCCTTTCCAAACGACACAGCCCCCAACCCTTGGCGAAAGAGAACCGGCGGAAGTTTGGAAACAACAGTACTTTGTTTTATACAGGGTTGAGCGCCTCTAATTTTCTCTGGAGGCAGAAAAGAAACTTTCAAGACTTACACATTGTCACTCCATCATCTCCATCTGTGTGAGCCTAGAAATTACAGGAGCATGTCATGTGCTTCCCGCCCCAATTATGCCTCTGAATTCAGGGGACGGTTAAGCTAGTAGGAGATATTTCTTGGGAATGCCAAGGGTCTTCGGAATGGCTATGATATGGGACAGAGAATATCCCTATCACTGTGACCCAAACTTTCATCATGGAGACAGTGGGGGTTTTACCACGAAAGAGCACCCCCAGACCCCCTTTTAGGCAGATACCCCGTCCTCAAGGTCCCACTTTGATGGAATTGGATTAAAAATCTCTCCTCTCCTTCAGCCATGCAGCCCCTCTCCACCATTCTCTCTCCCTTACTGACCTCCCTTGCCCCACCCCCATTCCTCCCAGCTGAAAATGGTCAGGTGAGAAAGGCCAAAGGACCTGCAGCTCTATGCCCACCACCACCCCTGTCTTCCCTTGCTCCATACAGAAGAAAAGCCAGAAAATGCCCTAGGAATTACCATTGTTCTTTCTCTGTTTTCAGTTCTGGTGAATATAATTCTCCCAGGTACTGTAAAAATGAACGTGATCTTGCTCTGCAGTTGTCTCTAGAATGGATGTTTTCTGTCCTGGCTAGATTTGAATTTCTCTGTAGCTGGATGCTACATATGGAAACTCACACTTAATCAAATGCATGTTGGATTAAAGCAAGAGTACTTAATTTTCAAAAACTAACAGTTTATTTAGTCATTGCTTTGAAGCATGATTTTGTGAATGGTCCCAACATATTTTCTATCTCTACTAATGACAAAGAGAAAATGCATGAGTTTCAATTAAAACAGGAGAGATTAAAATTAGGTTTCTTCTTTTTCATTTTTTAAATCAAACATTATTTTTACTCTAACCTAAAATTAAAAGATATTCACTGCAAAATCCTGAAACTTTACAAAAATATAAAAAAGCAGAAAATACAAGTCATGGCATCTTTTCATGAAGATACTACCAGTGTTTGACTGTAATATAACAGTAACCATGTTAAAGAAGTAACCTCTTAATCATACTTTACCAAAGAGTTTTTAAAAGACTTTTATTAAACTTTTTATTTTGAGATAAGTATTTTCTCATGCACTTTTGCACAAAATTGTAAGAAATAATACAGAGCGATTCAGTGTAGCCTGCTTTAGTTTGCCAGGCTGCTAAAAGCAGATTCTGTGAAGTGTGTTGGCTTTAACAATGGGAATTTATTAGCTAACAAGCTTACTGTTCTGAGGCTGTGAAAATGTCCAAATCAAGGCATTATCAAGGTGATGCTTTGTTCCTGAAGACCAGCTGCAGGTGACCCTGGACCCCTCTGTCACACGGCAAGGCACACGGCAGCATCCTTTTCCTGGATTCGTTGCTTTCAGCTTCTTGCTTCCATGGCTTTCTCTCTCTCTGTGTGTATTCATCCCATTCATAAAGGACTCCACTAAGAGGATCAAGACCCACCCTGGACCATGCTTTAACTGAGGTAGCCTCATGAAAACCTACTTACAATAGGTTGACACCCACAGGAATGGATTAGTTTTAAGAATTTCTGGGGTACATACAGCTTCAAACCACCCCACACACTTTACCCAGTTTTCCATCATCTTGCAATGCTATTGTACACTATCACAATCTGGATTTCGACACTGATACAGTTAAGAAACTGAATATTTCATCCCTACAGGATCCTCATGTTGCCTTTTTATAGCCACACTAACTTCCTTTATGATATCTGCAGGGTCTGTAGTAATAGCCCCTGTTTCATTCCTGATCTTAGTAACTTGTGCCTTCATTTTGTTCTTTGTCAGTCTTGGTAGAGGTTTGTCAATTTTATTGAGTTTTTTTTTTTTTCAAAGAGCCAAGTATTTGTTTTACTGATTTTCTCTATTTCTGTTTTCAGCATAATTGATTTCTGCTCTTGTCTTTATTATTTCTTTCTTTCTGCTTGTTTGGGTTTATTTTGCTCTAGTTTTCTAGGTTCTTAAAGTATATATAAGTTTCCTAAGGCTGCCATATCAAATTACCACAAGCCCAGGGACTTAAAACAGCAGACATTTATTCTCTCATACTTGTGGAGGGCAACAGTCTGAAATGAAGGTGTCAGCAGGGTTGGCTACTCTACAGGCTCTGAAGGAGGATCCAGTCTGCACCTCTTTCCTGGCTTCTGGTGGCTGCCAGCAACCTTTGGCTTTCCTTGGCTTAGAGCCTCATATCTCCAGACTCTGCCTCCATCTGCACATGGCCTTCTTCTCTGTGTATCTCAGGGTCTCAAATCTCCATCTTGTTTCTCTAATAAAGACACCAGTCATTGGATTTAAGGATCACTCTAAATTCTGGGTGATCTCATCTCAAGATCCTTAACTTAATTACATTGGCAGAGACCCTAATTCCAAATAAGATTAAGTTCACAAGGTACTGGGGTATAGGA
Organism: Tolypeutes matacus; assembly: GCA_026826555.1. Lineage (NCBI taxonomy): Eukaryota > Metazoa > Chordata > Mammalia > Cingulata > Chlamyphoridae > Tolypeutes > Tolypeutes matacus. Next base: position 7,623,690 of record JAKSZT010000049.1, on the reverse strand, counting down.
CATGGATATACCCCCTTGTAGTGGGGTGACCCACTACAAGGTGGGAGCTTAGATAATTGGTTTGAGACTTTCCTCCATTCTAATGTGTATATTTAGTGCTCTAAGTTTCCCTCTTAGCACTGCTTTAGATGTGTTCCATATATTTTGATATGTGATATTTCCCATTTCATACCGTTAAATATATTTTCTGATTTCCCTTAAGACTTCCTCTTTGACTCAGATTACTGAAAAATGTGTTATTTACAAGTATTTGGAGATTTTCATGTTATCTATTACTGATTTCTAGTTTGATTCCATTGTGATCAGAGAACACATTCTGTATGATTTCAATATTTTGAAATTTGTTAAGGTTTGTTTTAGATTCAAGATTTATTACATCACAAGGTTCTTCCTGGTATATGTTGTATGGGTGTTTGCAAAGAATGTTTATTCTGCTGTGCTTGGGTGGAGCATTCTATAAATATCGATCATATCCTGTTAGTAGATGATGTTGTTGAATTACTCTATATTCTTGCTGATATAGTTGTTGTAATAATTATTTAAAGAGGGATGGTGGGGAACAGATGTGGCTCAAGCAGTTGAGCACCCACCTCCCACATGGGAGGTCCCAGGTTTGGTTCCCAGTATCTCCTAAAGAAAAAGACAAACATACAATGAGCATAAAACAACGAGCAAAACAAACAAACAAAAACAACAGCAACAAGCAGACAATGAGTGCAAACAACAAGCAAAAACAATGAGCAAACAGACAAGGGAGCCATCTCGGGGGTGGGGGGTGGGGTGGGGAGAGGAATGGTGAAGTCTCCAACAATACTAATGGATTACTCTATTTTTTCTTTCATTTCAGTCTACTTTTGTCACATATTTTGCAGCTCTGTTGTTTGGTGCAACCAAAATTTAGGAATGCTATGTCTTCTTGGTAGATTGGTACTTTTATCATTATTTAATGTCTCTCTTTGTTTCTGGTAATTTTCTGTGCTCTAAAGTCTACTTTATCTGATACTAGAATGGCTACTCCTGCTTTCTTTTCATTAATGTTTGCATGAAATCTCTTTTTCCATCCTTTTACTTTCAGTCTGCTTATATCATTGTATTTGAAGTGAATTTCTTATAGAGAACATATAGTTGGATCATGTTTTTTAATCCACTCTGCCAATCTCTATCTTTTAATTGATGTTTTTAGACAATTTATATAAAGTATAATTATCGATGTGTTAAATCTTAAGTTTGAAATTTTTTGTTTTCTGTTTGTTTCATTTTCCATTTCTCTGTTTCTTTTTTCCTGCCTTTCTGTGTGTTACTTGAACATTTTAGAACTCAATTTTTATTTAACTGTAGTGTTTTTGAGTGCATTTTTAATAGCTTTTTAGCAGTTACTCTAGGTATTGCCTTATACATACATAACTTTTCACATACTACTGGTGTTGGCATTTTACCAGTGCCAGCAAATGTAGAAACCTTACCTCCCTTTATGTCCCTTTATTCTCTGCAATTTATAACATAATTATGTGTCCTTTCCCTGCATTTAGGACCATATCAGACAAAGTTATAATTTTTGCTCCAACCACCTTGTAACAGTTTGAATTTGGTGAATCCCAAAAAAAGATTATGTTTTTTTAACTAACCCATTTCTGTGGGTGTGAGACCCTTTGATTGCATTAGATTCAGTTAAGGGACCTTGATCAGATCACTTGATTAGATTGCTTTTGATTGGGCTATGCCAGTGAGGCATGAGTCAGGTTGAGTCTCTGCCCTCTTACTGGAGCTTTATATAAATGGAGACACACAGAGAAAGAAGACACACAGGAAAGGGAGCTCTGCCATTTTGATCCTGCCATGTGAGAGAGAACTCAAGGATTGCTAGCAGTCAAAGCTGAGGCACAAAGCCCCCAAGAGGCTAGGCCCATGGAGCAGCTCAAGACTGAAGAGAAAAGCCATGTATCTGATCTCCCCCAGATGGGCTCATGGAGAAAGTGGTGCAGCTGAGGCTGAGAGAGGAGGCCCAGAAAGAGATCTATGCCTGATTGCCCACAGCTGAGTTCCAGAAGAGAGTACATTCTGTAGGAAAAAGCAGGGACTTTGGCAGAGATTAGCTGCCATCTTGCCTTACCACGGGGCAGAACACCAGGATCATCAGTAGCTGACTTTGGTGAGAGTGCATCTCTGATAGTGCCTTGATTTGGAAATTTCCACAGACTTGAAACTGTAAGCTTTTACCCCTAATAAATTTCCCATTATAAAAGGCTATCCATTTCTGGTGTTTTACATTGGCAGCTTTTGGCAAACTAAAACGCATCTGATGAGAAACCCACTGTCATTCAAATGGTATTTTTCCCTACAGATAAAGTATTGTTTCTCATTCCCTGCCTTCAAGGTTTTTGCTTTGTCTTTAGTTCTCAGAACTTTGACTATGATTTATTTTGGTGTGGATTTCTTTGGGTTTATCCTATTTGGGGTTCACCCACCTTCTTGAATCTATAGGTTTATCTCTTTTGTCAAATCTAGTAAGTTTCCAGCCATTATTTTTCATTACTATTTCAGGATCGCCCTTTTTTCTCCTCTCCCTCCAGGAGTTTGATGACACAATATTAGATCTTTTGTTATATTCCCACAGATCTCTTAAGAAGAGTCTCTGTTCATTTTTTTTCTCTTTCTGTCCATTTTCTCTCTGCTGTTCAAATTTGTTAGTTTCTATTATTCTATCTTCAAAATCATGATGCCATCCTGTCTTCTCCATTTTACTGTTGAGCCCATTCACTGAAATTTTTTATTTTGATTATTGTATTTTTCAGTTCTATACTTTCTATTTGGTTCTTCTTTATATCTTCTTATTCTCTGCCAAGACTTTCTATTTCTTTGCTGAGATTTTAAATTTTTGTTTCAAGTGTGCTTATAAATGCTAATTGAAGCATTTTCTGCTGCATTTTTATGGTGGCTGCTTTAAAATTTTTGTCAGATAATTCTAATATCTCTGTCATTTCATAGTTGATATCTATTGATGTTGTCTTTTTAAAAAAGTATTAGAGAAATTGTAGGTTTACAAAACAATCATGCATAAAATACAAGATTCTCATATACCACCCCACCATCAACACCTTGTATTGGTGTGGAACATTTGTTACAATTGATGATAGCACTTTTTGTACTTTTTAAAATAGCAGTAGGGAAGCGGCTATGGCTCAGTCAGTAGGGCTCCCGTTTACCATATGGGAGGCCCCGGGTTCGGTTCCCGGGGCCTCCTGGTGAAGGCAAGCCTGCCCGCACAGCGTGGTTAGCTGACCCAGCGAGCACAAGCAGCAAGGGGGGGATAAATGAATAAATAAATAAAATCTTAAAAAATAAATAAATAAATAAATAAAATAAAATAAAATAAAAAAGCAGTAGTAGCCGGCTTTTATTGAGAAATTCCATGTTCTAAGCACTGTGTGAAACAATTTACATGGATTACTTCATTTAAACCTCATTTAAAACACCAAATACACAGGACAGTGAAACATGTTCTATTATCATTGTTATTATTATTTTTATTTAGAGAAATTGTAAGTTTACAGAAAAATCATGTAAAAATACAGTTTTCCCATAAACTTCCCAATTATTGACACTTTGCACCAAAATGTCACCCTTGTTGCAGTCAATGAAGGACTATTAAAATAGCACTATTAACTATAGTCCGTAGTTTACACCAAGTGTATTTTTCCCCATATACCATCCTATTATTAATATCTTGTAATAGTATCATATATTTGTTATAATGAAAGAACATTCTTATACTTGTGCTATTCACCCCAGTCCATCATCCACAACAGGTTTCACAGTTATACAGTCCCATGTTTTATCTTCTTTCATTCTAGTAACATACAAGATCCAAAACTTCCCCCATCAACCACAATCACATACATAATTCAGCACTGCTAATTACACTCACAAAATGTGCTACCATTACCACCATCCATTTGCAAACCTTTACAACCAACTTAAAGAGAAATTCTGCACAAATTAAGCATATTGATGTTGTCTTTTTTTTTCTTCATTCATTTCAATCCCTTCCTGGTTCTTGATATGACAAGTGATTTTTGATTGAAATCTGGCCTTTTTGAACATTAAGTTATGAGACTCTGGATCTTATTTAAATGTTCTGTTTTGGCTGGCTTTCTCTGATACTGCTCCAGCCTGGGAAGCAGTGGGTACATGGGGGTAGAAGTCCCGGTTTCTCACTTGGCCTCCATTGACACCTGAGAATGGGGGCTCCTCATTACTTTGGGCATAGGTGGGAGTTCCATCCCTCCATCAGGCTTCTACTGATCTCTCCCTGTCTGGAAGTGATAGGGAAATCCTTGTTACTGCTACCTAAGGAGTCTCCACTGACACAGTGTGGAGCGGGTGAGGGTGGCCTTGTTACTAAAGGGCAGTGGTAAAGGGCCTGACACTCTGCTAGACCTCATCTGACACCATCCTGGCAGGGAGGGGGAGGGGGAGGAGTCCAGGCTCCCCAAACGATCCCTTTGACATTGCTGATACAGGCCGGGGTGTGTGTGTGGGGGGGGGTCAATACAGCCTGGTGAGTGTGGAAGTAGGGAACTAGAATGTTATGGCTAACTCCTCACCCTACCCCCCTTTTCCTCCCTCTCTAACTTCCTCCTGAGGTTTGTGTGTATCATTCCATGATTTTTTGTACATTTAGTATTCATAAATAACATATATTACATATACATGTATGTGTATGCACATGCACATTTTAAATATATATCATTATACTGTTCCTTCTTTGGCAAGTTGCATTTTTCATTCAACATCATTCTTTGGGTAAAAGTTGATATATTCATTCATTTAAATTGCTAGATAAATTTGCGTCACCTACATCTAACAATTTTCTCCACTTACCTACTTAGGGACAGGTTTTTTCTACTTTTCTAGAAGAAGTGCTTTAGACATGTCTGCATCTATTTAAAAGGGACAGTTTCTCTGGGGTGGATACCTAGAAGTAGAACTGTTCTATAAGAGGATATGGGCACCCCCAGCTTTCCTAGCTACTATATTGAAGAATTTGCTTTCCAAAGTGATTATTCATTCACTATTTCAACATAGATTATTTTGGGTGTCTGGTATATGCGAGGATCTGTTCTAGGCACTGGGTGTGTTATGTCTAGGTATAAGCAAAAGAGACTTATTTCCTGCTTTTACACTGTAAGAGCTTACACTGGGGCTTACACTGTAGACTGGTGTAGCCGTTGGCAGTTTGATATAGTTATGAATTCCAAAAATGGAAATTGGATCATGCTTGTAAACTGGTCTGCTAATCTGGGCATGATTAAGTTATGATTAGGGCGTTAACTGGGCCACGTCAGTAGGGCGTTGAGCCCCACCCCTTGGTGGGTGGAGGAATCAAATATAAAAGGCATGGCAAAGGACAGAGGGAGCAGTTTTTGATGTTGGAATCTTGAACTGGAGCCCCGGGAAGTAAGAGAGCTTGGTTGTGAGGAAGGAGAGAAGGCCCCAGGATAGAGATAAACCATTCACCTGATAGTCTATAGCTGGCCTTGTGGAGGAAACAGAGGAGCTAAGCCTAGAGAGAAATGCAGTCCGGGGAAGAGAGGAACCCAAGAAGCCTGAACCCCAGCAAACGGCGGCAGCTGTCTTGCTCCAACATGTGGCAATGGAATTTGGTGAGGGAATAAACTTACGCTTTATGGCCTGGTAACTGTAAGCTTCTACCCCAAATAAATACCCTTTATAAAAACCCACCGATTTCTGATATTTTGCATCAGCACCCCTTTGGCTGACTAATACAACTGGGAAGATAGGAAATAAATAAAAATAGAAAACATTAGGTAGAAATAAGTGTTTTGAAGAATGAAATAAAGTATAAGGGGGAGAGAGAGCAGTTGAGTTTGGAGTGGGGTGAGGGGTGGATCTGATGCTATTTTAAGGAGGGTGGTCAGGAAAGACCTGTCCAATAAAGTACTGTTTTGGGAAGCGGCTGTGGCTCAATCAGTAGGGCTCCCATTTACCATATGGGAGGCCCCGGGTTCGGTTCCTGGGGCCTCCTGGTGAAGGCAAGCCCGCCCGCATGGCGTGGTTAGCTGACCCAGCGAGCACAAGCAGCAAGGGGGGGATAAATGAATAAATAAATAAAATCTTAAAAAAATAAAAATAAAAATAAAAATAAATAAAGTACTGTTTGGCCAGATTCTGGGTATTATTTGAGGGTGGAGCTGGTAGAACTCACTAATGGATTGGGTGTGGGGTGTGACAGAAAGAAAAGTCAAGGCTACTTTGAAGTTTTCGGACAAACAGAATTTCCACTTAATGTGTGAAGAGCAGATTAGGCATCTCATATTTGAGAGACTTACTGGATATTGAGGTGTAGAGAGTATTCATTTCAGAGTTTCCAGACAATCCAGGGTTTGGGGCCTGAGCAACTGGAGTTGCCATTTATTGGTTTTATTAATTTACATTTCTCACTGGCCGTGTATAAAAGCTTCTGTTTCAATCACCACTTCAACCCTTGATGTTATCCAACTTACTTTTGCCAGGTTGAGAGCTTCAAAGTGGTCTCATCATTTTAATTTGCAGTGTCCTGATCCAGTGATATTGAGCTTCTTGTAGGATGTTTAATGGCCACAGGTGTTTCCTCTTTTTGTGAATTGCCTGTTTGTTTTTTTCTATTATATTCATGGATTTTTAGGTTTTTTGTTGTTGTTGATTCTGTTGCTTTTTTCCCATAGAATAGTCTTTTATTGGTCACTAACATGCCAGACACCAGGGATGTAGCACTAAACAAAAAGCAAAGGACCCTGCTTGCCAGGTTACAATTTCTACCTACAAATCATCTAGGGGTCTTTCAGCTTGCCTCTCCGCACAGAGCTTCTCCCAGCTCTAGATCCACAATCGCAGAGAAAGGGTAGCTTTCCTGGTATCACAAATCTGAAAAAAGGACACCTTCAATCAAGAGGCAAGAAGTCATGCGAACAGATATTTTCCAAAGGAGTAACAGACCAGCAGCTTGCTCCACCAGCTGCCTAGGATTTCACTCTACTCATTCACACATCCCTTCAGAAAGTCTAAGATGATGCTCCTTTTACAGGGGACAGGGAATTTAAAAAGACTTTGACCTTGTCTGTACCTGTTTGAAACTAAAGGACAGGCTACGAAGCCCTGTGAGGTCAGCTTCAGTGTTACTTTTCCTCCTTTTACCACCACCCAGGCCAGTGCTCAGATCCGATGGCAAAGGGACCCGGAGGGTGATTTTCAGGGGTTCTTATAAACTCTGAATAGAAATCCTAAGAGGTTGGACCCATCACCAGTCTTGTGCCAGTCTGTGGTTTGTCTTTTCACTCTATTTTTAATAATTTACTCACTCAGTCATTCTGCCTTAAATAATATAAGAATATTATTTCCATAACCTCCATCACCAATGAAGAAATAGGGCAATTAACACTACTTTCTACCATTCCTTCCCCTTCTACCTCTCTAGTTTTTTATATTCTCTTGTATTTTTGATGTAGTATATTATAGTCATAGTATTTTCCAATGGCCTTTTTTTTTTTTTTTTTAACAATGTATTTGCAATATAGTATTTTCACTATGTACATTTGCAATGTAGTGCTTTTCTTTCATGGATTATAACATTTATATTCTGTATTATAGCAATAATTATCACAGTTGTCAACCTCAGTTCTATGTTTAAATTGTTACAATTTTACTATCAGTCCCTTTATATTTATTTTGAATCACTTCTTGGTAAATTTCACTATCATATCATAGCATTATTTTGGGGAAAGATGATATATTTCCTGAGTCTTCACATATTTGAGATGTTTTCCTGCTGCTTTTATTTATGGATGTATTTATTGTTTGTTTGTTTTAAAATTTTTATTAGTTTTCCTGTTGCTTTTAAATGTGAATGACAGTGTGGTTATGATATTGTCACATTCTTTTTTTTTTAACCCCCCTCCAAAACCCTTTTCCTATCAGTTAATGCTGAGAAGAATTGTGAGGTCAGTAATGTTTTTTCCTTTAGGTCAGAGGTCAGCCAACGTTTTCTATAAAGGGTCGGATAGAAAATATTTCAGGCTTAGCGGTCATACGTCTCTGTCACAATCACTCCAGTCTGCGCTGGGGCACCAAGGCAGCCACAGATGGTCCATAAATTAACGGGCATGGCTGTGTTCCCTGAAAACTTTATTGACTAAACAGGCCACAGACAGTATTTGGCCTGTGAGTAGTTTGCCAACCCCTGCTTTAAATGATTCACTTAGATTTGCTTGTAGCATTCCCTTTTTTAAACCCAAAGCTCAATAACCTTCCCCAAATAATTATTCTCTTTTAATATTTCCTGACACATGGTAAGTTCTTTTTTTTTTTTTCCTTTTTTTTCCAAAAAAATTTTATTTATTTACTTTTATCCATTTTAACATCCCCCTCCCACCCTGGTTTTGCTTTTTTTGTGTCCATTTGCTTGGCAATTCTCTGTGTCTGTTTCCTGCCCTCTCCTCTCATCCTTCTCCTCCTGTCTTCGCCGGGATTCAATCCTCGGAACCTCCAATTTGGGAAAGAGGCGTCCTACTGCCTGCGCCACCTTAGTTCCGGGTTTTTTGGCGCATCTCATCTTGGCTCTCCCTTGTGTCACTCTCTTGTTACATCATCATCTTGCCGCGTGGCTCGAAGGGGCTTGGTGGCGCACCCGCACATGGGGTCTGATGGCCCACGCACCTTCTATATTTTTCTTTTTACCGGAAAGTCCCAGGGATCAAACCCAGGTCCCTCCCTATGGGAGATGGACGCCCAACCATTTGAGCCACATCCATCTCCCTGCTACATCTCTTAAGGTTGACCAAAGACACCCAGAGTTACAGTAATTTCCCATACAGGATGGACATAAAATAAATCAGGCTTGGTTTATTACCAGCATTCTATAAACCAGACCTAGGGAGAAAAATTAGGTCTGGGGACACATGCATGGTTTCTAATATAGCGAATATTTAGCCTACCCTGATTATCACAAAATCAGGACAGCGAGAACATTCGCATGGTAAGTTCTTTTAACCTTTGGTATTGCAAGAAAGTTTCCTCACATTTCACATATCAGTGTGGGCACAGGCTAAGCCCCTGGTCCAAAAAGATCTTAAAAATACAGTAGAACTTACACAGTGAAGTGGCACTAGAGAGAAAGTTTTATCATTTTCATGTAACAATCCAGAAATAGGCAATTCAGTCCTGCTACACTGTGTCAGCACCAGTTTTCATTCCCTCCAGTAGAGATCCCAGGTAAAATCTAGGACACCCAGTTCAATTTTGTATGGTAATATCGCATAAGACATGCTGGCACCGAAAGACTGTTTCTTGTTTATCTGAAATTCCGATTGAACTTGGCACCCCTTATTTATTTTTATTTGTTTGTTTTACTGGATACATATAAAATTTTTTTGAATTATACAATATGTTGCACAATATATTTGGTTCATAGTAATGCAATCATACAGTATTTGTCCTTTTGTGTCTGGCTTGCTTCGCTCAACAAACGTCCTCCAGGTTCATCCATGTCATATGCTTTACAACTTCATTTCTTCTTACAGCTGCATAATATTCCATCGTGTGAATATATCACAGTTTGTTTATCCATTCATCTGTTGATGGACACCTGGGTTGTTTCCAACTTTTGGCAATGGTGAATAATGTTGCTATGAACATCGGTGTGCAGATGTCTGTTCGTGTCACTGCACTCAGTTCTTCTGGGTATATACCCCAGTAGTGATATTGCAGGGTCACGTGGCAAGTCTATATTCAACTTCTTTAGGAACTGCCAAACAGTCCTCCACAGTGGCTGTACCATTCTGCATTCCCACAACAGTGAATAAGTGTTCCTCTCTCTCCACATCTTCTCCAACACTTGTAATTCTCTGTCTTTTTAATAGTGGCCATTCTGATAGGTGTGAAATTATATCTCATTGTAGTTTTGATTAGCATTTCCCTAATCATTAGTAATGTTGAGCATTTCTTCATGTTTTTTTTTTTTTTTTTGCCATTTGTATTTCTTCTTTGGACAAATGTCTATTCAAGTCTTTTGCCTATTTTTTAATTGGGTAGTTTGTCTTTTTATTGTTGAATTGTAACATCTCTTTATATATGCTGGGTATTGAATCCTTATCGGACATGTGATTTCCATATATTATCTCCCATTGAGTTAGCTGCCTTTTCAGCCTTTTAACAAAGTCCTGTGAAGTGCAAACGTGTTTAATTTTGAGGAGGTCCCATTTGTCTATTTTTTCTTTTGTTGCACGAGCGTTGGGTGTCCCTCTATTTGTATTTGCTAAATCTGACAATGCTAATCACCAACCATCATGAAGGGGGAAGGGACAAGGAGGGCACGTTCTCAATTCTTTTAAGGGCAAGACCTCTGGAGTGACACACATTTCATTGCCTGGAATTTAGTTATATGGCCCCACTGGTCAGAAGGCAGGCTGGGAAATGAGGTCTAGCCTGCTGACCATGTGCCCAGACAAAGCTCTGGCATCAGGAGAGAGGGAGAGAACAGATATTGGGGAGCATTTAGCAGTCTGCCCATATCCTGGAATACTTTTTAAAATTTCATTAGCTCTAAACTCTGTATCAGACATCAATTTCTTTAAATTGGATTTCTTTACTTGTCCTCCATCTATTTCATCTCCTGACTAATCACTTTAATCTCTTTGTCCTTTACCTTTGGATTTGATGTGCTTTTGTAAATCCTGTCACCTATCTGTCAGATATTTCTTCTTATCCCTTCTTACTTATAATTCATTTATTCCTTCTCCAAAGGTATGGTTTTACTCCTGAATTTCTTCCTTCAGCTCTCCCAACTCCTTTTACATTTTACTCATTCTCTTATGGTTTCACATTTGATAACTTTCATTTACTTCAGGGTGTGAAACATTTGTCTCTAATCTCTTTACTAGAGCTCCTCTTCTCCCATAATGGATTCCTTAGAATCCTTAGAATAATATTGTTTCTTTATTTCATCTTTCCCCCCAGATTTTAAAATGCTCATATCAACATTTAAATCTCCTTCCTACTCATTGTTGATCAGAATATGCTATCTAGATTTGATATGCAGATTAAAAACAGGCTGGCTTTGAGTTCCTCTGGCTTCCTGCTGGATTCAGCTGTTGGGGAGCCACAGCAGGAGGCTGGAAGAAGGTAAGAGAAGGGGCTCATAGAATGTGGTTTGAGATTGGGTCCCTTCTATAGTTAAATACTGACTTTTTTCTGTTGATGGGGCAAATTTTTTAAAAATTGAAAGAAAAAAATAGTAGAAAAGTTATGCAAACCTTCATCTATCCTATTTAAGCCCAGATGTGAATTGTCACATGTTATCCTGCAATCTATTCCTATCTGATGGAAGAAACTTTGTTCAGTTGACTTTTGGATTAGTAAGGAATCCAGGCAATTATCAAATAGAGGGGTGGAGTCTACACTGCTAGGGAGTATTGCTAGATACCAAGGGTTTCACTGAATCAAGGAATGGAGAGGCTTTTATATTCTGTCCTACTCTATCCCATGAAGATGAAAAGGCAGGCTAGGACATTTTTTCATTCTGATGAAAAAGTTTTTGTTGCTCTGCACTAGGTCTATAGTATCAGAAGTCAATTTCTAGGGAGCGGAGTTTGCTCAAGTGATTGTGTGCCTCCCTCCACATGGGAGGTCCTGGGTTCCATTCCCAGTGTCTCCTAAAAGAAAATGGACAGAGAGCAAATGAAGGAGGGGGAGAAATAAATAAATAAATAAAAGCTTTTTAAAACAGCCATTTTCTGGCACAGTTTCCTAGTTTCAAGATGATAAAAACATACTTCATTTCAATTCTCCAGTTGTAACAAGGGTTTCTACCCAGATTGCAAAGTTATTTTCACAAAATGTTCCAGCTCATGTTTTGTTGGGTTGGTGGAAACACTTTAAAAACGGGTCCCATATTTTTAAGGAAAATTGAAATACTTATAAATGAAAGTCATGATTCTTAGGGTAAAATAAAAATGTGTACATGGACTATTTTATTCATTTTTTTCTCTTAAACTATGGAAATAGATTCTTAATAAGGCTGATGAATATGACTACCGTTTTAATTATGGAGATGCTGGTCCTGGAAAATAATTGAGTCCCACAGAAAATGTTTAACACAAGTTTATGGGTAAACTAGGGGCTGAAATTTTAGAGTTACTGCCAAAATGCAAATGATATTTTTAGCATGGTGTCGTAGCCAAAAAACATAGTTCATTCTTCAGAGCTGAGGTTAAGTAAGGAGGTAAAACATGGCATTTATAAGAGTTGAAGTACACACCAAGAGTTTGTGGACACCTTGATAATTTATACTTTTTGTTTTAGGCATAATTGCACAGACATATACATATATCTCCCTCTGATCCAGAGAGCTGTTGGTGAGCAGGATTTCTTAAGGTATAAAGTAATTATCAATAATAGTGACATAATATTCCTTTCTTGAATAATTTTGTAGTAATTTCTACATGTATAAAGCTATGCTAGGTGTCACGGAGGTCTAAAAAGAAGTAAAAGCCTCAGGAATCTGTCCTAGAGACTTAAAATCTACACTGAAAAGGGATAAAATATACAGTAAAAACGAATGTAAGATTATTTCTGATCACATAACTCATTAATGCTGGAAAAACAAGCAGCATACTAATCCAGAGGGAGAAAAGAGCCCTATAACCTAGAAGAGAGAAATTATTCAAGACTATTTATTATGCGAGTGGCAGTATGCTAGACACTATATACATTTAATTAAAGAGCCTCAGTACCCTTTGGATTAGAAGTTCATAATCCCAGACAGATAGCAATCATGTGGGAGGAATAATAAGTCACATATTGAACAAATGCAGAACAGTAAGTTAGTAAATCATTTGCATTATCAATTTAAAAGGAGTGATGAAGGAAGAATTCTAGAATTTTTTTTGTGTGTGTGGCAAACTATTCCCTTCTGTCAATTTCAATGTTAAAAGTCTTCCTAGAGAGGTGAGATTTCTAAAGTTATTCAGTTTGACACAAAAGTATTTTTCAAAGAAATATTAGTAGATATGCCTTTTTGGTAGTATATGACTAAGAAATCAATTCCATGGTGTTTTCCTAGGCAAAAAAAAAAAAAGAAAGAAGAAGAAAAGGCTTATACTTCCAAAGGGCATTCATTGATCTTAATTGCCTCAGATACAGTTTTGCTATCACTTGATCTCAAATTACAAATTTTACCTGTAGAATTCACTGGCAAACAGTCATGCCTCTTAGAATTTCCAAGTTCTATATTCAGAGTCCAAATCATCCATAGATTACACCAGAATAACCTTAGAACACAGGCTAGGCCACTTTGGTTCTATTTCCGACTCTGACATTTTTCCTTGATATGGTCCACTAATCTTTTTTTTTTTTTTTTTAAAGATTTTATTTTTATTTATTCATTTATCCCCCCCTTGCTGCTTGTGCTCGCTGGGTCAGCTAACCACGCTGCGCAGGCAGGCTTGCCTTCACCAGGAGGCCCCGGGAACCAAACCCGGGGCCTCCCATATGGTAAACGGGAGCCCTACTGATTGAGCCACAGCCGCTTCCCTCCACTAATCTTATTATATAATTAACAGACCCCAAATTTATGTCATGAGGATATAGTTCCCATCTTTAAAAATGCCTTGCCTACAGTGGGTGACTTATAGTGCACTTGGTGGTCTTGTATATTTATTAGCTATACTCTAAAGAGGAAAATGTCAGTCTTGCAAGGTAGGCAAGCTAAAATTAGTTCTTGCTTATCCGTGGTATTTGGGATAAGAACAACTGAATATATCAACTGATATATATCACCCAGAGTTAATTCCAAATCTCCTTTCAGTTACTATGTACCCAAACCTATTGTTTCACCAAATCTTTCCCAGGAGCCGTTAACAAGTAGCCACATGATTTCAGTTTGGCTCTTTTCCTTTCCCTTGCCCTCCCTCTGGTGGAGGTGCTAATGAGTAAAATGCCCAAGGTGGGCAGTGAAGGGAACGCCAAGGGCTGGGATCACCCACCAAGGGCACCGCCAGCCTTTGGAATGGAGTATGGCTTACTGTTTGCTGCCATTTTCCAGACGCCTAGCGGGCGTCTACATGGTCTACTCAGGATGCATCAAAAGAGAGCTCAAGCATTATTAGTTGGATAGTATTATTGGTCATGCCTTCAGGAAGGAAGCGACCTAAATCTTCACTGGGTTCATATGTTCCTAATAAATATCAATTCAGTGTCATAAAATGGGGTTCCTGTTGGGGAAACAGGGTTTAATCAGAGTAATGTTTATATATTTTACAATATATTTTAAATCCTTTACATTGATCACCTCATTTGATTCTCCCAAAAGCCCAGCCAGATAGGAGAGGTGTCATCACACTTGGAGGTCCTCAAACACCAAGTGATTTAACACAGTATAGGACCAGGACTCAGGTTTCCCAGATCGCAGTTACGTGCTCTTTGCCCTTCTTTGCCTGGTAGCCTAATACATATTTGATACACATAACAGCAATAGCTCCCCAAAACATCCCCAAATTTTGGAAATGTCCCTAAAGGACTATGTAATCTCTGTAAAACAGAGACCATAATCCTATCAGCCCCAGGAGTAGGGCGACACCAGTTTTCACACCCAAAGCAGTGCTCAGCACGCAGTCAGCGGTGGTGAATGTGCGCTCTCGCTTTTTGTTGTTGGTGTGACACCATGTTAATGGCAGCAGAGCTGAAAGCATGGCCTCTGGAGCCAGACCACCCGAGCTGGAACGCCTTTTTCACTGAGCACGCCTGCAGCTCCCAGGGGGCTGCCTGGCAGGTGGGAGATGCTCTACAGCAGGCAGTCCGGGTTGTGACTTGGTGGCTCTGGTACTTAGACACATAAGCATTAATTTGCTCCTGGCTATAAGGAAAATGACGGAGCTGGACCTCTTCATAGAAATACAGCCTCTCTAGGCTATGTTATATTTCCACGATTCCTAATTTTTTTAAACCTCCTTTCCCTGTCTCCCTCCATGGCCAATATTTATCCTCCTTTACCACACTGAAGGCCGGTTCTCAAAGTCACCATTTAAGAACATTTCTATGGCGAATATTTTCCGCCTCGATGCCCCCAGCTGCGGGGCGGCTTAAACCAGGCACGCACTTGCCTCCGCGAGGCCTGCCCTGCGCCCTGCGCCCTGCGCCCTGCGCCCTGCGCCCTGCGCCCTGCGCCCATCGGCACGTGTCCTGGGCGCCCGCTGGAGGTGCGCCGCGGCCCCGCTCATTTCCTCGGCGGCCGCGGGACCTCGGTCGCCAGCCAGCGTCCAGCACGCCCGGTTTACCCTTTTTTCCTTTGTTATTGACCGACTAGTTTGGTCAGGGGCTGCCACGACCGTGCAAGTGTCCCGACCCGGTAAGAGTGGTCTGGCCGCGCTCTTGCCCCGAGTCGAGGCGGAGGGTTTTCTCTGCTCCGCCCCAAGGAAGGTCTGGGACGGCGGGGCGCGGGCCGCAGGCTCCCGCAGGGCTTTTTGTGTTTTCCCATCCGGAACCGGGACCCGAAGCGACGGCGCAGCGCGGGGAGCGGGCGGGCCGCCGGGTCCAGGGGGCACTGAGGGACCGCGAGGGGGCCGCGCGCGGCCGCTGGGCTGCGCAGCTGAGGAGACACCCTGCCCGCCCGGGCATCAGAAGGACGCGCCACGGCCCCGCGGGAGGTCCGCGAGAGGGGGCGGGGGTGTGTGCGGGGCGGCGAGCGTGAGGCGGCCAGGTGACAGGCGGCCACTCCCGGGAGCCGGGAGCACGGGCGCTGGGGGGCTCCCGCCCGAGGGGGGCGGGGGCGGGGGCCGGGGGCGGGGCTCTCCTCGCGGGGGCGGGCCCGGGGAGGAGGGCAGCCTGCGTCAGCAGCGTCCGATTGGCTCCTGCGCTCCTTCGCGCCTCGGGATTGGGCCGTTTGCAGCGGGAGATGCGGCGAGGCGGGGGGGCGGGGCGAGCCCCGGGGTCCCGGCCGCGGCCCGAGTCGGGCGGGGAGGGCGGCGGGCGCGCCCGGGGGCCGGGGCCGCTGGGGCCCGCGGCGAGGAGGAGGGGCGCCGCCTCCCAGGGGCCCGCTAGGCGCGCGGGCCCGTCCCGCTGCGCTGCGGCCCTGCAAGGCGAGGACGCGCGGCGAGAGCGGCGCCCCCGCGCCCCCTCCCCGGAGGACCCCCCGCTGGCCGAGCGGACACTCCCTCCTCGGCGAGTCCCACCTCGCGCCCCGCAGCCCTCCCCGCCCGCTGCCAGCAGGGCCCCGCGCCGCCGCGCCGTGCCCGGGGTGCGCACCTCCAGCCCCGCGGTCCGCTGCCCGCCTGCAGTGCCGCCCGCGCTCCGGGGAGCCGGGGAGGGCGCGGAGCCGCAGCGCCGGGGCTCGGGGACCCCGTGACCGCTGGGGGGCGCGTCCCCCCGGGCCAAGCCCCTGGGCCGCGCCGGGGGCCGAATCCTCCCGGACAGCAAGTCTCAGCCCGGCCGCCCCTGGGGAGCGAGGGGAGGAGCAGGAGCGGGAGGAGGTGGGTCCAGGGAGGAAGGAGCGAGAGTCCGCCCCCGGGACGCGGCGCGGCGGCGGGGCCAGCCTCTGTCACTCGGCGATCGCGGCGCCGCGCGGGCCCGGCCGGGCGACCCTGGGAGAGTCCGGCCGCCGCCCCGCCCAGCCCTCCCGCGGCGGCGGCCACAGCCGGGGCGGCGGCGGCCCGGGCCCGGGAGCCGT